>JAQISU010000047.1:18022500-18425000 GCA_029339505.1 Unio delphinus
GTCAGTATATGCATAATACTGTATGAGTCGATGTCTGTATATGCATAATAATGCATGAGTCGATGTCAGTATATGCATAATACTGTATGAGTCGATGTCAGTATATGTATACTAATGTATGAGCCGATGTCAGTATATGCATAATACTGTATGAGTCGATGTCAGTATATGCATAATACTGTATGAGTCGATGTCTGTATATGCATACTAATGTATGAGTCGATGTCAGTATATGCATAATACTGTATGAGTCGATGTCTGTATATGCATAATACTGTATGAGTCGATGTCAGTATATGCATAATACTGTATGAGTCGATGTCAGTATATGCATAATACTGTATGAGTCGATGTCTGTATATGCATACTAATGTATGAGTCGATGTCAGTATATGTATAATACTGTATGAGTCGATGTCTGTAAATGCATAATAATGCATGAGTCGATGTCAGTATATGCATAATACTGTATGAGTCGATGTCAGTATATGCATAATACTGTATGAGTCGATGTCTGTAAATGCATACTAATGTCTGAGTCGATGTCAGTATATGCATAATACTGTATTAGTCGATGTCTGTATATGCATAATACTGTATGAGTCGATGTCAGTATATGCATAATACTGTATGAGTCGATGTCTGTATATGCATACTAATGTATGAGTCGATGTCAGTATATGCATAATACTGTATGAGTCGATGTCAGTATATGCATAATACTGTTTGAGTCGATGTCTGTATATGCATAATAATGCATGAGTCGATGTCAGTATATGCATAATACTGTATGAGTCGATGTCAGTATATGCATAATACTGTATGAGTCGATGTCAGTATATGCATAATACTGTATGAGTCGATGTCAGTATATGCATAATACTGTATGAGTCGATGTCTGTATATGCATACTAATGTATGAGTCGATGTCAGTATATGCATAATACTGTATGAGTCGATGTCTATATATGCATAATACTATATGAGTCGATGTCAGTATATGCATAATACTGTATGAGTCGATGTCAGTATATGCATAATACTGTATGAGTCGATGTCTGTATATGCATAATACTGTATGAGTCGATGTCTGTATATGCATAATAATGCATGAGTCGATGTCAGTATATGCATAATAATGTATGAGTCGATGTCTGTATATGCATACTAATGTATGAGTCGATGTCAGTATATGCATAATACTGTATGAGTCGATGTCAGTATATGCATAATACTGTATGAGTCGATGTCTGTATATGCATACTAATGTATGAGTCGATGTCAGTATATGCATAATACTGTATGAGTCGATGTCTGTATATGCTTAATACTGTATGAGTCGATGTCAGTATATGCATAATACTGTATGAGTCGATGTCTGTATATGCATAATACTGTATGAGTCGATGTCTGTATATGCATACTAATGTATGAGTCGATGTCAGTATATGCATAATACTGTATGAGTCGATGTCTGTATATGCATAATACTGTATGAGTCGATGTCAGTATATGCATAATACTGTATGAGTCGATGTCAGTATATGCATAATACTGTATGAGTCGATGTCTGTATATGCATACTAATGTATGAGTCGATGTCAGTATATGCATAATACTGTATGAGTCGATGTCAGTATATGCATAATACTGTATGAGTCGATGTCAGTATATGCATAATACTGTATGAGTCGATGTCTGTATATGCATACTAATGTATGAGTCGATGTCAGTATATGCATAATACTGTATGAGTCGATGTCAGTATATGCATAATACTGTATGAGTCGATGTCTGTATATGCATAATAATGTATGAGTCGATGTCAGTATATGCATAATACTGTATGAGTCGATGTCAGTATATGCATAATACTGTATGAGTCGATGTCTGTATATGCATACTAATGTATGAGTCGATGTCAGTATATGCATAATACTGTATGAGTCGATGTCTGTATATGCATAATACTGTATGAGTCGATGTCAGTATATGCATAATACTGTATGAGTCGATATCAGTATATGCATAATACTGTATGAGTCGATGTCTGTATATGCATAATAATGTATGAGTCGATGTCAGTATATGCATAATACTGTATGAGTCGATGTCTGTATATGCATAATACTGTATGAGTCGATGTCTGTATATGCATACTAATGTATGAGTCGATGTCAGTATATGCATAATACTGTATGAGTCGATGTCTGTATATGCATAATACTGTATGAGTCGATGTCAGTATATGCATAATACTGTATGAGTCGATGTCAGTATATGCATAATACTGTATGAGTCGATGTCTGTATATGCATAATACTGTATGAGTCGATGTCTGTATATGCATAATAATGCATGAGTCGATGTCAGTATATGCATAATACTGTATGAGTCGATGTCAGTATATGCATAATACTGTATGAGTCGATGTCTGTATATGCATACTAATGTATGAGTCGATGTCAGTATATGCATAATACTGTATGAGTCGATGTCTGTATATGCATAATACTGTATGAGTCGATGTCAGTATATGCATAATACTGTATGAGTCGATGTCTGTATATGCATAATACTGTATGAGTCGATGTCTGTATATGCATAATACTGTATGAGTCGATGTCTGTATATGCATAATACTGTATGAGTCGATGTCTGTATATGCATAATAATGTATGAGTCGATGTCTGTATATGCATAATAATGCACGAGTCGATGTCTGTATATGCATAATACTGTATTAGTCGATGTCTGTATATGCATAATAATGCATGAGTGAATGTCGGCATTTACATTCAATTCAGTCACTGAGCAAACAAGCAAGTCAATCAGTAAATATATAATAAATACGTAAGAACACTTTATTCAGATTTGATACATGCCTTTGATTCGTACCAATTGCGTTTTGATACATGTCTTTGACTAGTACTGATTCAGAATTGATACATATCTTTGACTAGTACTGATTCAGACTTGATACATGCCTTTGACTCGCACTGATTCAGAATTGATACATGTCTTTGCTTCCTTCTGATTCAGATTTGATGCATGCCTTTAATTCGTACTCAGTCAGATTTGATACATGCATTTGATTCGTAGCAATTGCGTTTTGAAATATGCATTTGACTCGCACTGATTCAGATTTGATACATGCCTTTGATTCGCACTGATTCAGAATTGATACATGCCTTTGATTCGCACTGATTCAGAATTGATATATGTCTTTGACTCGCACTGATTCAGATTTGATTCATGTCTTTGCGTCCTACTAATTCAGATTTGATACATGCCTTTAATTCGTACTCAATCAGATTTGATACATGCCTCTAATTCGTACTCAATCAGATCTGATACATGCCTTTAATTCGTACTCAATCAGATTTGATACATGCCTTTAATTCGTACTGATTCAGATTTGATACATGCCTTAAATCGTACTCAATCAGATTTGATACATAACTATGATTCGTAGCAAATGCGTACTCAATTCTGAATTGATACATGTCTTTGATTCGTACTGATTCAGATTTGATACATGCTTTGACTCTCACTGATTCAGAATTTATACATGTCTTTGATTCTTACTGATACAGATTTGATACATGTCTTTGATTCGTACTGATTCAGAATTTATACATGCCTTTGACTCGCACTGATTCAGATTTGATACATGCCTTTGTTTCCTACTGATTCAGATTTGATACATGTCTTTCACTCGAACTATTTCAGATTTGATACATGCCTTTGCTTCCTACTGATTCAGATTTGATACATGCCTTTGACTCGCACTGATTCAGATCTGATACACGCCATTGATTCCTCTAGATTCATATCTGATACAAGCCTTTTATTCGTACTGTATCAGATTTGATACATGCCTTTCGTTCCTATTGATTCAGATTTGATACATGCATTTCGTTCCTATTGATTCAGGTTTGATACATGTACTGATTAATATTTGATACATGCATTTGCTTCATACTGATACAAATATGATACGTGTATATTACTTATATTTGATCCATGCCATTGACTCATACTTATTCAGATCTGATACACGTCTTTGACTCGTACGGATTTGCTTTTGATTCGTACTAATTTAGATTTGATACAAGTCTTTGTATCGTTCTGATTCAGATTCGATATATATGTCTGAAATATACATTGCAATGGCTTTGACAAAGATAACGCCCCGTGCAATATTTGCAAAAGGTAAGAAAACAGGCTTGTTTTTACAGTATTCATTTGTGCAAAAATCGAATTTAATCTTTTGATACAGCGTCAAGTATGACGCGGTTTTTTTAATACTAAAACTTGGTTTTGCACTGTACGTCTTGAATTGTCCAGAATAAACGGTGTCCCGGTCAATCAGTCAGTGATGCTTAAAAATGATTATTGAGACAACACAATCCCCTGTAGGATAGCACGGCCTTTGATTTTCACAGAGGGGATTATAGTGTATGCACTTTAGGATTATATCGTTACAATTACTTGTCGGCATTTGTACAACACACATATGATTGAAATGAATTCGCTAATGCGTTTTGAATGCAACTGATTTCCAGAATGATAACTCGCTTGATTGATTTAGGAAATGAGGTTTGCATTTTAATTGTTCCGTAAACGGTTTCCATTAGAGACTGAAATCCCGAACAAGTAATCCTACATGGTTATATAGCTATTTTTGAGAGTGTAATGTCGAGATATGTACATTCTAAAACATCAAATTAGAATCTTCTCATGCATTGCAGCTCAAGCACAAAAGCATTTCGATTTCTGTTCCAGAAAATGTAAATATTTCATAACAAACTCTGTGTAGAACAACCATGGAGCGTTAACGTGGTTTTGATGCGCAGTCATGCATGAAAAAGTCTCGTTAGAGCGAAACTCTGATATCAATTAGTGATAGGAAAATTGTAGTTATAAATTGTGAATATTTTATAAGGTTTTGACAGCAGAGTTTAAAGCCATATTGAAAACAGATTGGGGTACATGCATGATTCCGATGACTTGCTGTGCACTCAGTGAGGTCCATTGTTGTAATTAAATTGTTCGGAAATGGGTCACCGAAATAACTATAGAATCTCATAATACTGCTTTCCTCTGATAATGGACTGTCTTATTGTAGTTTAATTTAATATCCTTTATCACGTCTTATTATCGTTTATCATGACTTACTATAGTTTTGTGTTCCTTATCAGGTCTTATTGCAATGTTCGTTAACATCCATTATCATGTTTAACTACATTTAATTTCATATCTATTAACATGTTTTATTACAGTTAAATTAATGTCCTTTATCATGTCTTATTACAGTTAATTTAATGTGCTTTATCATGTTTTACTATAGTTAATTTAATATGCTTTATCATGTTTTACTACAGTTAATTTAATATGCTTTATCATGTTTTACTACAGTTAATTTAATGTGCATTATCATGTTTTACTATAGTTAATTTAATGTGCTTTATCATGTCTTATTTCAGTTAATTTAATATGCTTTATCATGTTTTACTACAGTTAATTTAATATGCTTTATCATGTTTTACTACAGTTAATTTAATGTGCTTTATCATGTCTTATTTCAGTTAATCTAATGTGCTTTATCATGTTTTACTACAGTTAATTTAATATGCTTTATCATGTTTTATTACAGTTAATTTAATGTGCTTTATCATGTCTTATTTCAGTTAATTTAATATGCTTTATCATGTTTTATTACAGTTAATTTAATGTGCTTTATCATGTCTTATTTCAGTTAATTTAATGTCCTTTATCATGTTTTACTACAGTTAATTTAATATGCTTTATCATGTCTTATTACAGTTAATTTAATATGCTTTATCATGTTTTATTACAGTTAATTTAATATGCTTTATCATGTTTTATTACAGTTAATTTAATGTGCTTCATCATGTTTTACTACAGTTAATTTAATGTGCATTATCATGTTTTACTACAGTTAATTTAATGTGCTTTATCATGTCTTATTTCAGTTAATTTAATATGCTCTATCATGTTTTACTACAGTTAATTTAATATGCTTTATCATGTTTTACTACAGTTAATTTAATGTGCATTATCATGTTTTACTACAGTTAATTTAATGTGCTTTATCATGTCTTATTTCAGTTAATTTAATATGCTTTATCATGTTTTATTACAGTTAATTTAATGTGCTTTATCATGTTTTATTACAGTTAATTTAATGTGCTTTATCATGTCTTATTTCAGTTAATTTAATATGCTTTATCATGTTTTATTACAGTTAATTTAATGTGCTTTATCATGTCTTATTTAAGTTAATTTAATGTGCTTTATCATGTTTTACTACAGTTAATTTAATATGCTTTATCATGTCTTATTACAGTTAATTTAATATGCTTTATCATGTTTTATTACAGTTAATTTAATATGCTTTATCATGTTTTATTACAGTTAATTTAATGTGCTTTATCATGTTTTACTACAGTTAATTTAATGTGCTTTATCATGTTTTACTACAGTTAATTTAATGTGCTTTATCATGTCTTATTTCAGTTAATTTAATATGCTTTATCATGTTTTATTACAGTTAATTTAATATGCTTTATCATGTTTTATTACAGTTAATTTAATGTGCTTTATCATGTTTTACTACAGTTAATTTAATGTGCTTTATCATGTTTTACTACAGTTAATTTAATGTGCTTTATCATGTTTTACTACAGTTAATTTAATATGCTTTATCATGTCTTATTACAGTTAATTTAATATGCTTTATCATGTTTTATTACAGTTAATTTAATATGCTCTATCATGTTTTATTACAGTTAATTTAATATGCTTTATCATGTTTTGTTACAGTTAATTTAATGTGCATTATCATGTTTTACTACAGTTAATTTAATGTGCTTTATCATGTCTTATTTCAGTTAATTTAATATGCTTTATCATGTTTTACTACAGTTAATTTAATATGCTTTATCATGTTTTACTACAGTTAATTTAATGTGCATTATCATGTTTTACTACAGTTAATTTAATGTGCTTTATCATGTCTTATTTCAGTTAATTTAATATGCTTTATCATGTTTTATTACAGTTAATTTAATGTCCTTTATCATGTTTTATTACAGTTAATTTAATGTGCTTTATCATGTTTTATTACAGTTAATTTAATATGCTTTATTATGTCTTATTTCAGTTAATTTAAAATGCTTTATCATGTTTTATTACAGTTAATTTAATGTGCTTTATCATGTTTTATTACAGTTAATTTAATGTGCTTTATCATGTTTTATTTGATTAAATATCCCATTTCATGTCTTTTTACAGTGTAATTTTGCACTTTAATTTAACATCCATTATTATATCTTCTTACAGATTAATTTAATGTTCATTATCATGTTTTATTATATCTTTATTTAATGTATATTATCATGTATTATTGCGGTTTAATGTAATGTTCTTTACCATGACTTATTACAGTTTAATTTAATGTCCACCATCGTGTCTTATTACAGTTAATTTAATGTCTATTATCACGTATTATTATGGTTTAATTTAATGTCTGATATCATGTATTATTCCGGTTTAATTTAATATCTCTGATCATGTCTTTTTACAGTGTAATATTATACGTTTTCATATCTTATTACAGTGTAATTAAATGTCCATCATCACGTCTTATTGCATTTTAATTTAACGTCTGTTATCATGTCTTATTACTGTGTAATGTTCTATTTTATGTCTTATTGCACTTTAATTTAACACCTAGTTATCAAGCCTTATTACCTAATTTAATATCCATTATCACGTATTATTACAGTTTAATTTGATATCTATTATCATGTCTTATTACAGTTTAATTTGATATCTATTATCATGTCTTATTACACTTTAACTTCAATTTAACATCCATTGTCATGTCTTATTACACGTTAATTTAACATCCATTGTCAGGTCTTATTACTGTTTAATTTAATAAATTGTATCATGTCTTAATACGGTTTATATGAATATCTTTTGTTATGCTTTACATCGGTTTAATTTCATGTCCTTAATCATACCTTATTACAATTTAATGTCCTGTATCGTGTATTATTACAATTTAATGTCCAGTATCGTGTATTATTACAGTTTAATGTCCTGTATCGTGTATTATTACAATTTAATGTCCTGTATCGTGTATTATTACAGTTTAATGTTTTTATCGTGTATTATTACAGTTTAATGTCCTTTATCATGTCTTACTAGTTAAATGTTTTTTTTTATCATATCTCATTACAGTTTAGTAAAATTTATCATGACTTATTAAATTTAATGTGTTGGCCTTAATCGTTTCTTATTACAGTTTAATTGAATTTCCTTTGTCAAGTCTTATTACGATTTCATTTCATATCCTTTATCATATACAGTTTAATTTAAAGTCCCTTGTCATGTCGTATTATGGTTGAATTTAACGTCCATTTTCATGTCTTATTACGGTCTAATTTAATATCCTTTAGCATGTCTTATTACGGTTTAATTTGATCTCATTTGTAACGTCATATTACGGTTCAATGTCATGTTCTTCATCATTTCATATTACGATTTAAGTTCATATCTTTTATCAGCTTTTATTATGGTTTCATTTGATATCCTTTATCGTCATATTACGGTTTCATTTCATGTCCTTTATCGTCATATTACGGTTTCATTTCATGTCCTTTATCGTCATATTACGGTTTCATTTCATGTCCTTTATCATCATATTACGGTTTCATTTCATGTCCTTTATCATCATATTACGGTTTCATTTCATGTCCTTTATCATCATATTACGGTTTCATGTCATGTCCTTTATCATCATATTACGGTTTCATTTCATGTCCTTTATCATCATATTACGGTTTCATGTCATGTCCTTTATCATCATATTACGGTTTCATTTCATGTCCTTTATCATCATATTACGGTTTCATTTCATGTCCTTTATCATCATATTACGGTTTCATTTCATGTCCTTTATCATCATATTACGGTTTCATTTCATGTCCTTTATCATCATATTACGGTTTCATTTCATGTCCTTTATCATCATATTACGGTTTCATTTCATGTCCTGTATCGTCATATTACGGTTTCATTTCATGTCCTTTATCATCATATTACGGTTTCATTTCATGTCCTTTATCATCATATTACGGTTTCATTTCATGTCCTTTATCATCATATTACGGTTTCATTTCATGTCCTTTATCATCATATTACGGTTTCATTTCATGTCCTTTATCATCATATTACGGTTTCATGTCATGTCCTTTATCATCATATTACGGTTTCATTTCATGTCCTTTATCATCATATTACGGTTTCATTTCATGTCCTTTATCATCATATTACGGTTTCATTTCATGTATTTATCATGTAGTATTACATCTTAATTTCATGTCCTTCGTCATGTCATATTATGGTTTAATTTTATGTCCTTTACCATGTCTTGCTACAGTTTACTATAATTTCTATTATCGAGGTTTATTATGGTTTAATTTAATGTCATATATTGCTATGTGTTTAGGCTCTAATAGTCAGTAACACAGAAAAAGTGAAAACAGCAAGCTCTTATAAAATTTAACAATAATTTAATTCCCCCGAAAGAGATTGTGAAAATGGAAACATAATTTACAGTTTTAAGAACCAAATCCAAAAATAATCCAAAAAAAAACACGAATTAAATTATAAAAGTAAAATAATTAAATGTTCTAATATATTCAAGTTCGATACCTGTTAGAAAATCCAAGATGGTAGACGATGACGTATGCTTAAGTCTGTTTTATGTTTAATCATGTATTTCCTTGTAGAAATACAATATTTAACAATTGGAAATCCAAATAAATCTTTGTTAAACTGTTTTTGTCCATGAGTTCCGTATGATCGCATCAAATATTTCCAGAGATAAAAATTAATCCTTTATAATTCAAATGAATTAAAGATAAGTTAAAATGGATTAAAAACTGGCTATAACTAATGAAATGACCTAACGTCAAGTGTAAAGGACAAAACGAACTACATTTCACTAAAATAAAGATTATATCGTAGTATAAAATTCAGTTTCGAAACAATCCCCAAATCAATAAAAAGGAAGGAGTCAAGTGATCATGTTTATATCACGTGTTCCTAAAATGACCCATTTTAATTTAAGAATAAAATGTTGTTTACTTCTCAATTCACTAGTCTTTTCTCCACCTTGACAACCAATTACTATAAAATTAGGGGGAAAAAAAAACTGTTCACGTGGCTGCCAAGGTCAGGATCTAGGTCAACATTACTTGTGTACCAAGGAATAATTCAGGTCAACCGATTTTCTGGGGAAACATCATCTCTAGTTAATATAGTTACATTGCAATCGCATGTAATAAAAATTATTTAAAATTTAAATTTACAAGCAAAAAATTATATATATATATATATATATATATATATATATATATATATATATATATATATATATATATATATATATATATATATATATATATATATCAGACATCTGTAACACCCCTTACCCATAAGGAGAAATTTATTTTATATGATTAAGCTTTCTTTTTTCAAATTAATTATACATGACGTTTAAAAAAACGTGTTAAGTAGTCTTATGAATTACAATGTACATGAAACAAGACATTTCTATGCACAGGAAAGTGCATCTGCTATTAAATGATCTTTTATCTTAATGTGTCTGATGTCAAGATTATATTCATGTAACAATAAACTCCACCTTTGAGTTTTATTAACAGGCACATGAATTCAGAAATAGCCTCGACCTGAGCATCTATAGGTTTAACATTTCCATGTTCCACGATATGTCATAGAAAAGGTACTCTAGCGTGGCAGAACTACCTGTTAGATAAATTGTCAAATTTGCATCGGTGAGTCTGTCAAAGAAGTCCCGAATTAAGTGCGAAATGTTCCTTCCAGATGTCGTTGTAGATGATGACTGAACTGATGTATCACAAGTGTCTAGACCAGAAGTGATATATTTATAATACGTTGAAAGGCACTTGGCGACCCTTTCATCCAAAACGCCATTACTTTTTATTGGTAAAGTCCAAATGGAGTCATATATGCCGGAAATTTCTTATGCTCTTTCCGTCAGTAGAATTTGCCAAAATAGATTCAGAAGGTGGGATTGGGTGACATACTTTGTATTTTTTTTTTTGAATGCATTCATCGATCGATTCTTGGTAATAGAAATCTTTGTCATACTATTCACCTTCATATACATATATGGAAAGTTTTACCTGGGTTTGGAGCAATATGCAAGGTGAACTCCAGGCACTTTTACTGGGATCAATGAAATCGTTCTACTGCATATACTGCACACCCCCGAATATTTTTGTTTGAAAGGGTGCATCCTTTACTGGTGGTGTTTCAAAGGTTTGGAATCTTTAATTTCAACATCATGGATAATTTGTTTGTCTTTGTAGGAACATCTGTAAATAAGTGCTCCTATTCAATTATTAACTGTTTGAGTTCATTTCATTTGCTCTTTCGAATGTGAACCTTTATGGTAGAGCTAATTTATATTGTTTGAATAGTTTACTATTGTTTTAGATTTAATATTCCTCGAAGGAATTGATTATGGAAACCTTGATGACGCACACATAATGGTGAACAGGTATTGGTTACCTGACTTGATCTTAGGTAAGGCACCGAAACAATCTACCATAGTTCTACTAAATGATTCGTTAAATGCATATACAGTTTGCAGATGAATCGGACTTATCTTGTGTTATATTCCATTGCACAAGTATGACACAGCTTACACTATTTGGCAACACCACGTTTGATGGTTGACTAATACAAGTGAGCGAGGATGTTGTGATAAGTCATATTAATCCATAACTGACCAGCCAAATGTTTGTTCATGGGCTAAGCTAAGTATTTCCTGTCTGTAATGTTTTGGAACCATAATTTGATATTTCATTGACAACGAAGCACCTTCTGGCACTTGGGGAGGTCTACATTTTCAAATCAGAATTCCGTTTTTAATGAAATAACAGTTAGGTACTTCAGAAACATCAGTCTCACTAATGACCATTTGAAACAAACAGATCTTTTTCCTGTTCGACAAGTGATTGTGGTTTATCACCCTGATTAGAATAATGAGAATGAATAGTTAAAAGAGGACCACTGTTATACCTTCTGAGTGATCTAAACAAGCAGTGAATGTGACCTAATCAAAAGCCTGACCTATACACTTGTTTGCTAAAGGAATACTATTATTATCAACAACATTCTCGAACAGTTTTGTGCCATATGTCCGGTAACTGCTGTAAATAAATCAGTGAATTATGTTTTTATTGGATCGACTTTCTGATTAAAAAAGGCTTGTCAGTTACAAGTGGATGAACCATAACATTGTCTCAGGTTAGGCCGTTGCCGAGTAATAAATGAATGCCCTTAACGGATATAACAGAGACTATTGTGATAGTCACGGGTCCTGGCATTACGTCTGATGACAGATATCCATTATATAGAGAGTAACATTAACAAAGCCGCACTTTACTCCCTGAATAAGATCACCCTCATTAGATGCAGACTTCTCAGACAAGAGCAAAATACATGACAAAAAACTACATAGAAGTTAGCGTTTCCCTTACAGTTGTGACAGGGATGGTATTGACCGAATCACCCAAGAATAATATAGAACCATTCGATCTGAATGGTTCATAATTCGCCATAATAAAATCAGACTGGGGTATATTAGACCCAACAAATGTACTGTTTTGAATACATGATCGTGACCTTGATATCGTAGAAATAAAGAGCTTTTTAAAAAAGTATGTTTTGATTATGATGGATAGTTTTCAAATTTGTAGCAAATCAAAAATAACGTGTCAATTCTTCTTACAATATGTACATGTAGGAAGAGAAAATGATATAGAATCAAGTTTATCTAAAGTTTGATTTTTAAACGTTGAGCCAGTTTGAGTTTTAAAGGGCTTGTGTTAGGCTGTAATAGGTTTCTGCCAAACTTCTGTTGAGTAGAAGTCTTTTTTTTACAAAAGGAACATAATGAGTTAAAGAATACTCGTCAGCGGTACGAGTTTTGCATGCTTTCGATCTTGTGCTCGTCAAATTAAATCTTACTGTCACTATGGACACAGTTTTTTAAATCTTTAAGTAATGCAATTTGCTTTAGACTTTCATAATCAGTTTCAACTTTCTTGACTAAGCACCATATATTCAATAACTGCTCTTTTCTCTAGCTAATTCGACAAGAGTTTGTCCAGCTTATTTTTAATATTAAGTTTCTGTTTTTTGCCGATAATTTTCCGGGACTAACTTATATCCCCGTAAAATGTATTTTGTATTCTTCATCAGTCGCCATTTTGTTGACCTGACACTGAATGGTAAATATCACTAGCTTTACCAGTGAGTATACATTTTAATCATTGTGTTTAATGCTCCCTAAGCCATTTCAAATTTTCAGCAACTTTTTAAAAACGAGTGAAATATGTGTCAACTTCTCTTTCTCTAAAACGAGGCACTAATATAATGCTCATTGCAATGCCAAAACGTATATTTGGATTTTAAGTATGAATGTGTGTGTAGCTTTCCAGCTCTGTTTCATTCATTCTACATTGATATGCCATCTCTTATGTCTCTCTCTCTCTCTCTCTCTCTCTCTCTCTCTCTCTCTCTCTCTCTCTCTCTCTCTCTCTCTCTCTCTCCTCAAATTGCGTTGGTCTTTATTTTCTTCCTTATCTACTTCATTTGTTTTCTTGTAACTACGTTGCCATTCTTTTTCTTTCTTATCTAACTGCATTTGCATTTGTTTTCCTTGTAACTGTATTTGTTTTTCTTCCTTTCTTTCCTGTAGTTCGTTCTTCATTAACTTTCATTCCAATTTGTATTTTTATTCTCGCTTTTATATTTATTCTAGCCCCAAACTAACTATATTTCACTAAAACTGTTTGAACAAAAAAAAAAAGATATTTCTAAATCGAGTAAACAAAACGGGGGTTTCATGTGATCGTGCTTATATCAATTACTCTTAACATGACCCTAATGAGAACCAATCGTTTTACTTTTTTTAAAGTTGCTTATTTCTTAATTTCTATTCCTATCTTGTCCATGACAACAACCAATCCTATTAAAATTAAAATAAAACCTGTTTACGTGGGTGCTACTAACCTGAATCAAGGTCAGGATCTTGGTCAAGAGTACTTGTTTACCTAATAATAATTAAGGTAAATCGAGTTACTGCCGAAACAATCATCTTTAGTGAATAAATTAACATTACAATTGCATGTTATTAAAACTGCAAATTATTTAAACCAGACAAGCAAAATAATTAAATATATATGAAATTAGATGCGTAATATTATCATGTCTTATTACGGTTAATTTGATGTACGTTGTCATGAATTATTACAGTTTAATTAAATTTCTTTGGACAGGTCTGTTACAGTTTAATTTAATGTCCTTTATCATGTCGTATTTGTTTGATTTAATGTATTTTATCATGTCTTAATACAGCGTAATATAATGTCTTTTATCTTATTAGTCTGATTAAATGCCATTTATTTTGTCATATTACAGTTTGATTTAATGTATTTTGTCATGTCTTATTACAGTTTATTTTAATGTCATATGTAATATCTTATTACAGCTTAATGTCTTTTATTATGTCTTATTACACTGTAATTTATTTTATTTTATCATGTCTTATTACACTGAAATTTAATGTATTTTATCATGTCTTATTACACTAAAATTTAATGTATTTTGTCATGTCTTATTACACTGAAATTTAATGTATTTTATCATGTCTTATTACACTAAAATTTAATGTATTTTGTCATGTCTTATTACACTGAAATTTAATGTATTTTATCATGTCTTATTACACTGTAATTTATTTTATTTTATCATGTCTTATTACACTGAAATTTAATGTATTTTATCATGTCTTATTACACTAAAATTTAATGTATTTTGTCATGTCTTATTACACTGAAATTTAATGTATTTTATCATGTCTTATTACAGTTTAGTTGAATGTCCTTTATCATATCTTATTACAATATAATGTATTGTATCATTTTGTTCAGACATGCTGTAGTGTGTAAGAAACACATTGGGTAACACATCTGATTACTCAGCACATTTGGTCAATAAACTGATTGTACAACACACTGGGTTATACAGTTGATCAAACACATTGGGTTATACAGTTGATCAGACAACACATTGGGTTACACAGTTGATCAGACAACACATTGGGTTACACAGTTGATCAAACACATTGGGTTATACAGTTGATCAGACAACACATTGGGTTACACAGTTGATCAGACAACACATTGGGTTATACAGTTGATCAGACAACACATTGGGTTATACAGTTGATCAGACAACACATTGGGTTACACAGTTGATCAGACAACACATTGGGTTACACAGTTGATCAGACAACACATAGGGTTACACAGTTGATCAGACACCACATTGGGTTATACAGGTGATCAGACAACACATTGGGTTACACAGTTGATCAGACAACACATTGGGTTATACAGTTGATCAGACAACACATTGGGTTGCACAGTTGATCAGACAACACATTGGGTTACACAGTTAATCAGACAACACACTGGGTTACACAGTTGATCAGACAACACATTGGGTTATACAGTTGATCAGACAACACATTGGGTTACACAGTTAATCAGACAACACATTGGGTTAAACAACTGATTACACAGATCATTAGGTTACACAACGGCGTTCAAGTCGATTGAATCTGACATTGTACAAACTTAGAGACCTAATTGTGTTTTGTATCTTATATGTTTTCAGCATGTTGTTATGTTTTCCAATTTCATTGTTTTTGTCATTTGTTTTTCTGTAGTGTAGTCATATCATTATTGATGGTGTAAAGCGCTTAGAGCTTCGAAAGATTAGGCGCTATACAAAGTCCTCATTATTATTATTATTATTATTATTATTATTATTATTATTATTATTATTACAAATGTGGTTTCAACAAGTGTGAACTATCCAAATGCTTTTGAGTCGGGAGATTCTAATATCGTCTATCTTCCCGTCTCTTCCGCATGCCAATTGTCACATCTACTAGTATATCAGTCCCAAGATGCCCGTTGTTACTTCTCCTAATCTCTGTCTCCCATTGTCCGTTGCCACATATCATGTTTATTTGTCTGTCACTCCCATGTCCGTTGTCATGTCTACAAGTCCGTCAGTCCCCCATCCCCGTATCCTTTCCTGGACCTCCTATCCTAATCTGTCAGTACCTCAAGCTTTCGTTGTCTCATCTACTATGTTTCTGTCTGTCCCTCCACCATGTCCGTTGTCACATCTACAATTCTACCGTATGTCCTTTGTCACATCTTCTACTTATCCTTCATCAACGTTCCCTCTAAGCTGCACACGTGCACGGCCGCGCACCTGCTCAAACATCCTCGCACAGCTTAATTGTCCAATATTTCGAAATAATTAGTTTGGTTCATGCTATAGACCATTCTTAATGAGATCTTCATGAATATTCATGCTTCGCGAAAACGAGGCTAAGATAGGCAGATTGATAAACAAATATGGCGTCCTACAGAACATCGAGTCACGATCTCAGCTGTTTGCCAGATATTTATTTTGCATTCGTTCAGAATTTCATCACGGGTGTCTCCAGCAGTTCAGGGAATGAACAGTTGACAAAGGATTCAAGTATTACAGTGAGGGATATGTCCATTCTATTAAACGTAAGTTCATTTACGTCCAATCTTAAGTGTCATTTTTCTCTACAGCACACACAATACAAGTTAATGATCGAGAAATGAATCTATTTAAGGCACGAATTTTGTTTCTTATTAGGTATAGTTTAAATGTACAGCGATGATCAATCAATACTGTGGTAAAAACACGTGGTCAGAATAAAACATTTACAAAAAGTGCAGAGAGATACAAACCGCCCTTTTAGCCAACCACGTCCCCCCCCCCTCCCCCAACAGTAGAGATTTGGATATTCAGATCTTGCATACATGCGGTCAAAATTAATTTGGCCATATCATGTTGCTTCAAATAAACTTTCCAGGGCAGTGTATTTTCCTAAATTATGACTGCCTTTTAGAATACAAAATGAGAATGCTGCAAAGAAAAGACAAAACTTATCAGATTTTTATCATTCTTTAAAGAAATTGCAACAACAAATTTTTTTAAACCTGCTTAAAAAATCAAGGGAAATAATTTGTATTGCATAAGTGACACCCCAGTGTATAAGAGCATTTTATTTAAAAAAGAAACAGAACCACCTTTTAAATTATTGTGATGTATGATTTTTTTTAAACTTTCTTTTTTCTTCTAGAAAATGAATGACAATGTCAATCTGTACCCAACTGGCATAATTGTGAGCCAATGTATCTTCAGGCTTGCAATGTTTTGATTGTCCTCCACTTTCGAAGCTGTGAACTGCCATTCGATGCACAGAAAGTGTGGTGTTGCAATGGAAACACCAGTACCTACAAAAACTTTGTGTAAAGCAAAACCTTTATCTGCCATAATTTGGTCCCCTGGTGTCCTGGTTCTAACAAATCGTTAAGCCCTGACAGCTTTGTTATCTCCACATCACTCATGCATCCCGAGTACACGGAAGACACAAATGTGATTGCACCACGTGCGGCTATCCTTACCAAACTTTTCCAGGTGTTGTGAGTTTTGTAGTTTGAAACAGTCTTGGATGTAAGCACTAGAGATGAGAGTCTTTCTCTAAATATTTATGTGCAGTATATGGGTAGGACAGTTGAAACTCGAGAGGCATATTTGCTTGAACCTGCTCATGACTTGGCCAAATATTTATACTTCCCAGAAAGAATTACAAATAATTTGTCCACATGATTATTTTCTGACTTACAGAAAACCTGTGAATATTAAATTGAACAGACATATTTCAATCGGAAATCGACATCTACACAAAAACATGAAAAGTTCGTTCACTGGGTCCATTGCTTTTTGCCGTCCTCTGATGTTGACGTCATTTCTCGTGCTGTGATATAAGCTCTTCATTATAATGGCAGTAGGTTTGATGCTGTTGAAGAAGGTTAAAAAAAACCTCATGTGGAAAAACAAGTGTAAAATTATATCATTTCGTCATCTGTAAATCTGTTCAATCCAAATTTCTCCGTGTTTATTCTGCTATTCAAATCTTGCAGTTTCCTTTCCTTTTCTTTCAATTCTGTTTCTACTTTCCTCAGTCTCTCCTTCAGATCTGTAATTTTACTTTTGCATGCTATATGCAACTGACAGGATCTGAAGAAGATAAAATAACAGTGTAGCTTTTCATCAACATTTGTAACTATAATGGAGACAAAAAATATAACTAGCCAAGTTACCAGCTTTACTATAATTTAAAATCATACAAGAGTTTTAACAAAGGCTGCTTTCCACTGATTGTATTCTCTCTCTCTCTCTCTCTCTCTCTCTCTCTCTCTCTCTCTCTCTCTCTCTCTCTCTCATACACACTAAGCCATAAATGTGTAAAACAAACGTTACGAAGCTATGTTTTGATTACATTTCAGTGCCATCTCATATTTACTATTTTTTTAAACAATGTAATAAAGTTCACTTGTTCTGTACTACTCATACGTAAATTTATAATTTCTTATATAAATGCGCTGCGTGGAAGTACGCCCAGTTTTCGATGTCCCCGTTATTTAGAACGGGATTACGGGTAACATTTTTAGAAACCTATCTGTGACATATTGTAGTTTACTTGTTAGTTCTAATTAATAACTGCTCCCCTTAGTAGTTGCAACATTAGATAGGGACTGCTCCCTGGATAGAGGGCGCCGCGATACAATATAGAAAGTTATGAACGTGTACTGTGAAGGTGTGTTAATAAAGACTGTTCAAGCAACTTGAGACTCCCTCATTTTCCATGACATGGTGTCAGATGTGATTCCAAAGGATACATAAACTTTTGTAGTGAGTGAAAATGGCGAAATTCCAGGCACCTGAGAGCTTTAACTTTGGGAAGCCAGTGGAGTGGACGGATTGGAAACAGCGTTTCGCGCGCTTTAGGATCGCCACCAAGTTAAACAAGGAAGATGAGGCAGTTCAAGTAAGTTCACTAATATATGCAATGGGGAAAGAAGCAGAACAAATATTTAAATCGTTTGAGTTTGCTAACGATGATGATGCCGACAAATACGCCCCAGTTTTGCAGAAATTTGATGATTACTTTGTCCCCAAGACCAATGTGATCCATGAAAGAGCGCGGTTTCGCCAACTTAGTCAAATACCAGGAGAGTCGGTGGAGGAATTTGTAAGAAAGCTGTATGAAATTGCCGACCATTGTGACTTTGGCGCACAAAAGGATGAAACAATAAGGGATCGTCTTGTAATTGGAATTCGGGATAAAAAGAGGTTTCGGAAAAACTACAAATGGAGGCTGACCTCACCTTAGTGAAAGCCATACAAATAGCGAGACAGTCAGAACTGGTTAAAAGTCAGTTACGCGACCAAAGTCAGACGGACAAAAATTTGAATGAAATCTCTAAACAGAACAAGGCATCAAGCACTAAACCATGGTCGACCAACCAAAATGGACAACGTCAGTGGCGCAAACTAAATCAGATTGGTCAAACAACAGCACAACAAACCTGTCAGAAATGCAACAGGCGGCATGGTAGAGGCGAGAGATATCCCGCTAAAGGAAAACGGTGCAGAAGTTGTAACAAACTTAACCACTTTGCCATTGTCTGTCGCCCTAAGAAAGCAAATGAGGTCACATTTAATGAAACGCCAGCTACAGATTATGCAGAATACCAAGAAACATTCTTCCTTGGCTCAGTAACTATGTGTGACGATGATAAGGAGGCATGCCGTGTGATTTTTAACATTTGTGGAGCCCCAGTTCACTTCAAAATAGACACGGGAGCAGATGCAACAGTTATGTCTGAAGCGACATACAACTCTCTTCCAACAAGACCAAAGTTTAGACAATCGGAATCCAGGTTGTGTAGCCCTGGAGGGATTCTGGATTCAAAAGGCGAGTTTATGGAACATACTACATATAAGAAAGTATCATACCAGTTTCGGGTATTAGTCATCAAGGGACAACGTGCCAATAATCTCCTTGGTCGTGCAGTTGCACACGCGATGGGTCTTGTGAAAAGAGTTGAAGAGATCAACAAAACAGCCTTTGGGCACTTTGGCCTGTTGAAGTGTGAGCCAGTGAAGATCACTCTCCAGGATGATGCCAGGCCATACAGTATAGCTGCACCCAGGCGTGTTCCGTTTCCTTTGTTGTCGAAGGTGAAAGAAGAATTGCTCCATATGCAGCAGGAAGGCATCATTGAGGAAGTAACAGAGCCCACAGAATGGTGTGCGCCTATGGTATCAGTCCCTAAGAAAAATGGCAAAGTCAGAATTTGTGTTGACTTGAAGAAGCTCAATGAAGCTGTCAAACGGGAGGGATATATGTTCACTACTCTAGATGATATATCACCGAAGCTGATAGGCTCCACTGTCTTCTCCAAACTTGATGCAGAAAGCGGATTTTATCAAATACCCTTACATCCAGAAAGTGCAAAACTGACCACCTTTATTACTCCGCTGGGCCGCTTCTGTTTTAAACGAGTTCCATTTGGTATTACGTCGGCTCCAGAGATTTTTGAGAGAAAAATGACAGAGCTGCTGACTGGCTATGAAGGGGCTGAGGCCATTATGAATGATATACTCATTTATGGCAGAACCTTAGAGGAGCATGACAGACGACTAAATTTGGTTATAGAAAAGCTCAACAGGAGTGGACTGAAACTCAACAAAGAAAAATGTGAATTTAGAAAGAATAAATTGGAATTCTTTGGTCACGTGATTAGCCAGGATGGCAATCCAGAAAAGGTTGCTGCAGTGAAAGAGCTTCCTGCTCCATTAAATATCAGTGAGCTTCGTCGCACCATGGGCATGATCAACTACCTTGGTAGATTTCTCCCAGACTTATCTACAATAATGCGACCAATTTTGGACCTGCTGAAATCAGACACAGCCTGGTATTGGGACCCGGACCAGGATTATGCCTTCACAAAAGTCAAGGAGATGCTGACATCCACGCCAGTCTTAGCGTTTTATGACCCTAACAAGTTAACTGTTGTCAGTACTGATGCCAGCAGTTATGGAATTGGTGGGGCAATATTCCAACAACATGGAGAAAAACTCAAGCCAGTTGCCTTTTGTTCAAGAACACTCACCCCTGCAGAGATTAAATAGGCACAGATAGAGAAGGAGTGCCTTGCATGTGTGTGGGCTTGTGAAAAGTTTTCACGATATCTTGTTGGACTGGACTCGTTCAGAATGCATACAGACCACAAACCTTTAGTGCCATTGATCAACACACATGATTTAGATAAAGCCCCTTTAAGGTGTCAACGACTGTTGATTCGGTTAAGACGCTTCAACTCAAAGGCAGAGTATGTTGCTGGGAAGCTTTTAGTAGTTTCAGACACCCTTTCTCGGAGCCCTCTCCTGGACCAGGACGCCACGTACGAAGAGGAAGTGGAAGTTTTTATAGAGTCAATGGAGGCATGCAGGCCAATTTCCGATACGAAATTAGAACAAATAAAAGAAGGTTACAGGAGTGACCACAATCTGAAGACTGCAATGACCTTCACCAGAAATGGATGGCCGGATAAGAAAAATAGTTGTCTCCTAGATGTACAACCATACTTTGCTGTACGCAGTGAACTCTCAGTTCAGAACGACCTATTTCTCTTCAGGGACAGGGTTATTATACCTACAGTCTTGAGGCCCGTAATTCTGGATAACATTCACGAGTTTCATCAGGGATTAGCCAAATTTCGTGAAAGAGCCCAAAGTTGTGTATGGTGGCCAGGAATTGCGAGACAGATCCAAGTCAAAATAGAGACGTGAATTTTGTCAGATTAGAAAGCCAGCACAGAAGAGGGAACCATTGAAGACAACCTCTCTACCAGACCGACCATGGCAGAAAATTGCAATTGATATTTGTGAAGTCAAACAAGAAAGATACCTGGTAGCTATTGACTACTTTTCACGCTATCTGGAAATTATGCATCTAACAAAAATAACCTCCCAGCAAGTAACTGGAAAGCTAAAGACCACATTTGCACGATGGGGAATCCCAGAAATTGTAGTTTCAGACAATGGGACCCAGTTCACTTCATCAGAATTCAAAGAGTTTGCGGAGAAATACTACTTCAAACAAGTATTTACCAGTCCTCACTACCCACAAGCGAATGGTGAGGCAGAAAGTGGTGTCAAAATAGCAAAATCTATACTTATGCAGGATGATGTATTCCTTGCCTTGATGGCTTATAGAGCCACACCGACGGCTGCGACAGGTGCCAGCCCAGCCCAATTGATGATGGGACGCCAGATGAGGACCACCTTGCCCATTATTGAAAAGAAGTTAAACCCCAAGTGGCCAAACCTCAAAATCATCAGGCAGAGAGACCGTAAGACAAAACAAAGATATGAATTATTTTACAACCGGCGCTACACTACACGCAATTTGCCAGATATTAATGAGGGAGACAGCGTCAGAATCAAATGGCATGGAAATGATAACAAGTGGTCAACACCAGGCATAGTTATTCAAGCCGACAAAGATCGAAGAAGCTACTTGGTAAAAACTCTCCAAGGGATATACAGGCGCAATCGAATCCATGTTATGCGGATAAAAAGCCCTGAGAATCTACTTCCAGTTGAGACAAATACGTCTGCAGGCATTGTAACAGTGTCCCCACAGTGTACTGTCAGGAGTCATTTGGATTCCAGCACAAAGTCTCTAAATAACATGGAGCCCGTACCACCATCGGATGAATGTACCACCCAGTGTGACCCAGTCCAGCCAACCCCCAATAGCCAAAACACTCCAGTGCGGACGTCAACCCCCAGCAAGCCAGCGGTACCAAATGGGTCCAATAGCCCAAACACTCCAGTGCGGATGTTAAGTGGGAGAGTCGTCCGAAAACCAGCCAGATTCAATGATTTTGTCTAAGAAAGTGACTTTTATAAATGTGCCAACGCGTAGTTTAGTATTCGATTTCTGAATTGGACTTTTAGGTTTCTATTGTATTATATTCAGGACTATCTTGTGCAAGTTTACAGTAACCTATTATATAAATCAATTCCGTTAATTTCTATCAGTGGACATGTCAGATACAAGGACAGTAAATTCATTGTTTACTTATTTAATGTTTTCATATTAATGGAATTGATTCATTGTGTTTCTTTTTTACTAATAAGCAAAATCTTATGTTCTGATAATCTTAGAAGAGGGAAGATGTGACATATTGTACATGTAGTTTACTTGTTAGTTCTAATTAATAACTGCTCCCCTTAGTAGTTGCAACATTAGATAGGGACTGCTCCCTGGATAGAGGGCGCCGCGAAACAATATAGAAAGTTATGGACGTGTACTGTGAAGGTGTGTTAATAAAGACTGTTCAAGCAACTTGAGCCTCCCTCATTTTCCATGACACTATCATTATAAAACACACATGTATACAATCATTTGCTTCATCAACAGAATCAATTTTGCGTTTGGATTTCTCTTTCTTACATCATTCGGTTGCAAGTAAATACAAACAAACCAACACTCATCCAGTTTCTTACCTTAAAATTCGGCCCCTCATCTCGACGTATTGCAACAATCCATTTTCAATGAAGCTCCATTTTTTTCACTGATAGAATATGGTGGAAGCTTAAATCTATGCGAATTCTAGCATTCCCATTGCAAAGCGGAACACAACAATAAATGTCACGATTTTTTTCCGTTACCGGTATCAACTGTAGTAGCCATGGTTGCGAGGTAAAACGAAGCCTATCTTAGCCTCGTTTTGGATGCGTTGACCCAGGGTCACACGAATGCATGAATATATTCTAAGAATGGTCTATACAACATGTCAGAAGAGCTTTTAATGAGGTGAACCGAGTGCTTCTTCACCATAAGTAAAAATATTTATGGAACGTATTGTCATTGAGCGGTCTACTTTAGGGACTTGCACATCTTCAGTTCTAGACGTATGAATTATTATTTTCTTGTCTATAAGTTATAACTATTGTACTACTAACACGTTTATCTTCGTAAATTTTATATGCACATTCGGTCAACGTGATATAATGCAAATATTTTCTATTCTTGTTTGTAACTTAGCAAGAGATTTATTTTGGCAATATAACATTACATTTTGAAGAAACGTTTAGTACTGTATGATTGTTATCGGGCGCGGTTCATAAAACTTCTGAACTTGTGAATTGTTTTGTAATTATTGTGCCGATAATGTAACCTGTATAGCTTACCGTATGTAACGTCATTACGTTTTATTATAAATGCGCGTGTCATGCATATTACACTACGTTATATATATTTTCAGCTGTCCAGAGTGAACCGTAGGGCCGTAACAGTCGTAGAGCTGAATAGTGTTACTGGTCGAGTAGCAGATGATCGGGCGTTGCTGACCGAGACTGGTGGGCGCTGATTGCTTGATTGACCAGCCTGGAATATCTGCGGCTTGATTGGTCAGTGTGACTGATTGTGCCGAGTGTGCTGGTGACGGAGTGTGTAACTTCATAATGTAATCTTTTAACCGTTGGCTAATTTTGATGGTTCGTAAAACCCAGTGTGATTTTGGGACTATAGAGATATTTTGTATATCTGTTAATTTTTTCTTACCTAATTGCACTATTTGAGTGAATATATTTTACCATTATCAGTCAAATATTAAATTCTTTACTGTTTGAGTAAAACGCATAATCCTTTTCGTAGTGAAATCACTGTGAATCGTTCGCCTCTTGTCATTGTACTGTGTAAGGTCATTTATTTGTATTTTCATTGTGAAGTCCATACGTTTTATGTTAATTGATTCAATATTTGGATCATATACACGCACATACTAATTATAAATAATTTCTCATTCAAATCATGTTTTCATTAAATATTGTATTTGTATCACCATCGATTGTGCTGTGTTGTAAATCTGAAATCCCACACAGTTATTTTGTTACACAATCCAACATTAAATTGTGTTCAAGTCTGTGTAATTATTGCACAATGTAGCGCGCACATTTACCGTTTGCTTAGAGGGAACGTTGCTTGTAGCCCAAGCAATTACTCTTATATATATATATATATATATATATATATATATATATATATATATATATATATATATATATATATATATGAGTATATATATAATTCAATTGAAAGTGAAGGTGTTCCGTATACACATTTTGAATTAAGAAAGATTGGTATTTCCAGGAGTACACTTTTTCTTAAACTGTTTTAGATTTATGTTGTCTTATTACTTGAAGGTGAGGCACTCCCATATGATATGGACAATCTAACCTGACATTCAGAAATACTTTAGATTTTGCGTTTTTCAACTATGACGATAGTCGCAATTATTCCTTGTTCATGAAAGCTATAACGACAAATTTACGATCGAAATCAGGCGAAGTTTATACATTTCGTAGGAGAGATCGAATCATGTCAGGGACGACGGCGTTTCAGTGGTGTGCTTACCGGACTCGCTCGCAGCCGTAGGAGTGCAGATTCTAATGCAATGGTCAGCTTAGTCGGGGTCTACTACCGTGGTATCTCCTTTGGCAAGGTCCTTTGCATAAACTGCCTTGGTACTATGAAACCTACTCTCTGGTTTTCTAGTTTACAACTGAAGTTTTATGGAAGTCTTTGGAAATTTAGGATAAACGTATGACTCCTAGCGGGAATCGCGTCAGGGTTTGACCGCGGCTCGGTCAGGTAAAGACCCTTGGTTTATAAGAATATTCAAGAATGTTGGTAGATCAGCACTTTCGGTATTGGAATTCATTCGGAATTTTCTTTAATTTTGGATATGTGATAGAACATTAAGGATTATTGGAATTCATTCGGAATTTTCTTTAATTTTGGATATGTAATAGAACATTAAGGATTATTTGGAATTTACTTGACACTACTGTAAGTTTCTGTGATAGTTTCGTTTTCGGACCATATGTGGTAACGAATTGAAATGGAAAAGATTTCTTTGCAGATTAATATATAATACTCGTATATCAGGGGCGTAGCAAGAAATTATGCCCCTTAGCACGCAAGACATGTATTCGGGGTCGCACTCCAGACAAAACTTTGTTTGATAAGAAGTTTGTGCCCCGCTGGGTCTCTGCTTCTTTTGCGGTTGCTGCATTGTTTTGGGCGTTGCTTTAAAACTGTCTTACTCTTAGCAGACTCCTGAACACGTTTGTATCTTCACAAAAGGTTCATGTACACCATGACTTTTAGATGCTTGTCATCATTTCGAGGCATATACAAGGTCATATTCAAATTTTACAAACAACAAATGATAACAGACATCCAGTAAGAAACAAATGCAAAATAATAGCTTTCCGATCCCCAACCTCACCCCCCCCCCCCCCCCCCGTGCGCTAAGACATGTAACTATTTAAAACTTCTTGATTAAGCGAAAATGTATTATTTACACATTAGATGGCTCTAAGGTAGAATCATGTGATATATTATTTCTTGCATTATCTTCTTTTTTTCCCTTCCATCTTTCTACAGAGAAAAGCAAGTTCTTTCAACATATGGATAATTCTTTTAATAGCTATTTTTGATGTCTTAGTCCCAAGCAGAGACAAATTTAAGAAAAGTGACGTTTTGGAATTTCATGGTGTTGGATCCTAATGAATGACTCACTGTCATTACTGGTATCCTTCGATTAAGAAAAATGAAACGCCCACAAAAATAATTATTACTTCTATTCATTTCGTCCATTTATTTGAAATTTGAATCTCGTTATCAATTCAAATATGCACTTTAGAGAGAATGACAGAAACGGAAGAATGCTAAATTAATAGAACTCAAAGCGTAAAATTAAAACGGTTTAAAGCTCATTCATTCTTTAACAGCTAGGGTCAGTGATTAGTTTTGAGACAGTGGCAAAGGTAACCACACAATTATTGTAGATAGGCATCGGAAAAGGAGCGAAGGCGTCTGCCTTTTAGGATTTCAAAAAAGACCGACGTGGAACCGACTCTCCGCATGATAAAGTACACCTTGTCACGACAACGCCATCCGCTTTTGACTTGAATTAAAACATCTTTCCAGATATATGTCATATAGTATACTGTCATATAAGGAACTGAGTGCAATGCACACTGGAAAAAATAAAATATAAAATGGAAGAAAAGTTTTTAATGTTTGTATTGTAAGGAAGAAAAGAAAAATTATCTAACACAATATGAATGTTACTACAGTCAAATGATTGAAAATTAAACATGTTATCTAATTTGAGTCCATTATAAGGACGATACGACTAAAACAGCAATATTTTATAAAATTTAAGGCCATTCTAAGGACAATACGACTAAAACAGCAATATTGTGTCTAATTTAAGGCCATTCTAAGTACGATACGACTAAAACAGCAATATTCTATATATGTTAAGGCCATTCTAAGTATATACGACTAAAACAGCAATATTCTATATATGTTAAGGCCATTCTAAGTATATACGACTAAAACAGCAATATTCTATATATGTAAAGGCCATTCTAAGTACGATACGACTAAAACAGCAATATTCTATATATGTAAAGGCCATTCTAAGTATATACGACTAAAACAGCAATATTCTATATATGTTAAGGCCATTCTAAGTATGATACGACTAAAACAGCAATATTCTATATATGTAAAGGCCATTCTAAGTATATACGACTAAAACAGCAATATTCTATATATGTTAAGGCCATTCTAAGTATGATACGACTAAAACAGCATTATTCTATATATGTTAAGGCCATTCTAAGTATATACGACTAAAACAGCAGTATTCTATATATGTTAAGGCCATTCTAAGTATATACGACTAAAACAGCAATATTCTATATATGTAAAGGCCATTCTAAGTACGATACGACTAAAACAGCAATATTCTATATATGTTAAGGCCATTCTAAGTACGATACGACTAAAACAGCAATATTCTATATATGTTAAGGCCATTCTAAGCATATACGACTAAAACAGCAATATTGTGTCTAATTTAAGGCCATTCTAAGTACGATACGACTAAAACAGCAATATTCTATATATGTTAAGGCCATTCTAAGTATATACGACTAAAACAGCAATATTGTGTCTAATTTAAGGCCATTCTAAGTATATACGACTAAAACAGCAATATTCTATATATGTTAAGGCCATTCTAAGTATATACGACTAAAACAGCAATATTCTATATATGTTAAGGCCATTCTAAGTATATACGACTAAAACAGCAATATTCTATATATGTAAAGGCCATTCTAAGTACGATACGACTAAAACAGCAATATTCTATATATGTTAAGGCCATTCTAAGTACGATACGACTAAAACTGTAATATGTTATCTAATTTAAGACCATTTTAAGTACGATACGACTAAAACAGCAATATTCTATATATGTAAAGGCCATTCTAAGTATGATACGACTAAAACAGCAATATTCTATATATGTAAAGGCCATTCTAAGTATGATACGACTAAAACAGCAATATTCTATATATGTAAAGGCCATTCTAAGTATGATACGACTAAAACAGCATTATTCTATATATGTTAAGGCCATTCTAAGTACGATACGACTAAAACAGTAATATGTTATCTAATTTAAGACCATTTTAAGTACGATACGACTAAAACAGCAGCATCTTTATTAAATAATGTTTATTCTTAGAGCGATAAGATTGACATATCAACATAGTTCCCATAGTTCCTAATTTAAAATTAATTCACGCGTTCTAGTATAAATTTGGAATGTATGTATTATTCATCCAAATATGTTCTATTGTTGTTGTTGTTATTTGTTTTTGAACTCCAACAAGTGACTATAAATCTTAACTTCTATAGAAATATGTTAATAGTTTTCTTTCTACTAAGTCCCATATCCATTTTTTAAAATTTAAATTGATCAAACATCATTATAAGTGATATTTAAATATGTACCTCTCATTATAACCACCACTACTACTATTACTGCTAATAATAACAATAACGAAAAAAAGAAGAAAATGAAAACGATAAAGAAGAATGATCTTTATTTGCACATTTCTTCATTAAAAACACATCTGCTTTTGTGATCCTCAGCTTTTGTTACTGGTTGTTATAAAAAGTAATAACTTACACACATTCAGGTATTCTTGCACACGTACTCAGATTAAAAATGAATTTATATATGTACTCACACACACTTAGATAAGTTCGCACACGTTCGGCCACATATTAAAAATGAATTTATATATGTAACTGTAGTGTTCATAGATGAAGAACACAATATTCAGAGATTTGTTTTTAAAAAAAAGAAGAAAGGTTTTATAAAATCGTTAGAAAAATTATGACTATTTTAAAGCAACTACGAACTGTTTAGTATTGCGCGGTGTGCATGTTTCATTCATATAATGAATGACGTGTACAGTGTTAAATAAAATGGTGATTTTTTAAATATATTTTATTGTGTGACTCATTTAACAGAACAATTGAAGTGCTTATTTTAAGTTTGTAATAAAAAGGTTATTGACTGAGAATTGCACAATTTTGGGTCCTTGATCACGTGACGTAGAAACCCCTCACAAATTCGGGTATCCTGCGCCATGTGATCTTGGATCGAATAGTCGTGTCAAAACTGAGTTGGTAACTTTCTCTACCGGCCAACGTTTCGCTTCACTCAACACACACACACACACACGCGCGCGCGCGCGCGCGTGTGTGTGTCAGCACAAATTTCACCCCGGATATTTCATTGTTATAATAGTAAGTATAGGCTACTAAAATAAGTTTAGGGAATTATTTAAAAGAAAATATGTCGGTAGCGTATGTGTGCATGTCTACAATTTGTACCGTACACATTCGCAGGGATTTGATGACTTCATTCACACGGTCGATACACAGTTGCCTGAAGCATATCTTAACTATGTTTAAATGGCAAATACATGTATGTGGTGTATTTGTACGTGATATAAATAAAATATCTGCATATTATATCAGCTGTATGAATGAATTATTTGCCGTTGATTCCTCGGCAAGCCTTGTTTCCATATAATGAAACATTTATACATCTTTTGGTATATCATTGATACAGCGTAATACATACATACATACATACATACATACATACATACATACATACATACATACATACATACATACATACATACATACATACATACATCTCCTATACATAAACACATATAACACAAAGATAATGCGATGAGTACGTATATTTACTTTAGGGAAAACTTTTCTCTTGGGATGAATGTCCTTGTAACGATCTATACACAAAATTAATTACTTGCCATTGCCATACCTTTGCTTTCTTCTATTTTATCAAACATACATACTCGTCTCCAATTGATGACGATTCTCTGTTTCTTCTAACATTATTAGCAGCGATGTGAACTGCACAGTACTGTCTCAGTCAGCCTGAGAAACTTTATTTTGAAAAAGACCGATTAGCATAATGATGTTTTCCAAATGTATTTCATTTTATTAAGGGAGTTCACTACCATAGAAAGATAGGGTACAAAACTGAATATAAACAATCTCTTTTCTGAATGAAGTTTTCTTCAGTTAAACATACCGTACCAAAGTACCTATGATTTTTCAATAGCTACTGGTTTCTAGTTTATTTGGTTGATTGGCTATTTTGTGCTAGGTTGGTTTTGATTAGAAAATGAAGATTAACGAATGATTTCTTCATGGTGATAAAAATACACGCCAGAATGTTTGTGTTACTCATGCATCAAGGCGTGAAAATCTAAATAACTCTCATCTTTCCACACAGGTGAGGGGATATGTTCTATTCAGACCCTTTACAAACTATTAAATAGAACATGATGACTCTTTTAATCCGTGCAAATTGGAAGTCAGTCCGCAAAACGATTCTCATTCATGCCTATTGAATCAAAACTCACCACCCTAGAGGTAGAAATGGTCTTATCAAGTACTGCTATTGAAATCATGATGTTCCTCCGCGCTCGTGTGAAGTCCATCACAAAGACTGGGAATTAATTCACTTTGGATGAAAGCGATACGTCAGTAGGAATAATAATATCACCTGTAAACATCTGTGCACCGACCTTTATGACATATTATAAATAAGACTTAGAAATGCAAAGTCATGTTTAGGGACGAACGTTTAAAAGGTAGATACCGATCCTACCAGAGATGGATGAAACTTCGAACTTAATTCACCGGTTGTTAGGTACTGCAAACAGTGTTATTAGTTATGGATTATTTGCTATTGGTTCAATTAGAATCGAAATTGTATTTATTTACTGCAACCAGTCACTAAAAAAAGCACGTGGTACATGATGTATTGTTAGTATACTATATTAGTGTCAAAGAAGGGAGAATATCTAAGAATAGTGAAATTAAATCAGTATAATTGTAGCAATGGCTCATACGGCACGGTTCTAAAAATATCTTTTCGGTACTGGAAAGCGAACTGGTTATGCATTGGTGTTTGTTTTACATGCTTTGCACTGTACAGTATCTGATTAAACTAAATTATTGATATACAATCGCTGTCTGAAAGTACAATTCCAGAAAGAAAAGTCTGCGTACATCGTAATAAAATAAAACTGCAAGTAATGATTTATAACCCCACCCTAATTAAGCCAATAATTAAATACTTATAATGAGTAAACAACTAATTAGATATTCGAATTAAGGAATACAAAAACTAATTAGATATTCGAGTTAAGGAATACAAAAACTAATTAGATATTCGAGTTAAGGAATACAAAAACTAATTTGATATTAGAGTTAAATCAAGATAAATATCGCTTCCGAATTGTGTTTCTTGAAATGAAATTTCAAAAATTATAAGTAGAGGAAAGCACACACACACACACACACACACACACACACACACACACACGTATTTGAAGGAGTAAAACTGTAAAATGTTTATATATATAATAGATTGTATTATATGACATTATTATTAGTAATAGTATTAGTAGATATAGAAGTCGTTATAGTAATAATCTGTCATAAATAGTGGCAAATATTGTATGAGTAACGATTATGATTTACATTCATATACTATACTGACGGTTTTGACACAATTAAAAACAGACCCTTATTCTTTCTGTTTTATGACACACTCTTATTTTTAGACTTTACCCATGCCAGCTTGCCAAACATAATTGTAGTTACTCCGCAACTAATTCTACCGCATTCTGCTTACACACCTACCTATATTTCTCAACAAAGACGGAAAAGTTGACTCAACTAACTTTCGTTTCGTTTTATAGACAGGCTGCTACAACTATAGCAGTATATTAATGTGAAACAAATAATCCATGTTGTACAATATGCATCATTTTTGTACAGTTTTGTTTGTACAAAATGCATCATTTTTATACAAAATTTTTTTAACAACAAGCATCATTTTTGTACAATATTTTTAGTACAATATACATGTTTTGTACAATTTTGTCTGTACAATATGAATAATTTTTGTGCAATATATTTTTACAATATGCATCATTTTTTTTTTGTACAATATGCGTCATTTTTGTACAATATTTTGTGTACAATATGAATAATTTTTGTGCAATATCTTTTATACAATATGCATCAATTTTTTACATTTTTTGTACAATATGCGTCATTTTTGTACAATATATTTTGTACAATATGCATCATTTTTGTACAATTTCGCTTGTACAATATGCATCATTTTAGTCTAAAGTATTCTCTTATTTTTTCTCTGCAATTAAATATTTAGAAACTATAACACATTCATTGCACATTTAGTTGGTGATAAATTGTTGTGGATACGTTGGTCACAATCAATGGCATGCCCGTACTTTGAATTTATCTTACTTGTTCATCAGATTATATTTGCTGCACAACAACGTTCCGCACTCTTTGATTTAAAGATTGACTTTAACGAGTGTTAGATAATTTTGAAATGTGTATTGCCAATTAAAATAAGAAAAGTTTACTAAAACACGTGTATAGAACTTTAACAATTTTTAGGAACTTGCACTTCTCTAGCAAACATTTTATAATAGAGTGTGATTTGTTTTCTCTTTCAGCCTTTACAATCGAGAAACTTGGGCTGAGTTTTTAAAATTCTTCTGAATATGATTCAGTGTTGATTGACGTGACAACTATGACAACAAAATGTTTTTTTTTATCTTAAACTACAGTAGTGAATCTTTAACATTTATTCGCAGTGAAATGACTTAAACGTCCCTCGTAAGTTTACCTTCTTGCCCTCTTTTGATTTATCAAACAACATGTTAAACAGGACCTCGTGCCATAAATCATTCCGCCTATCTGTACCATATTTTCGCATTGTTCGTTTCATAGTTTAACGCCAATTGGATAATTGGATAATCTCCTGTTAAAGGTTTCCCTTTCTTTGCAACCTATTCACAATAACGAGGCAATAATAACTGTTTATACTATAATAACGGCCTGCTTGATTACTGTATCATGAAATGGTGTCATTGTGTGATCGATCGATTTTACTGTTCGTGCTTGGTTTGTCTCTGGCTCCGCCCCACCAACTACAACGCTTGTTATTGGATTATAGTAAGTTTAGAAAAGATTCCATTGGTCCTCAATCCCGGTGCAGGCTGTCGAAGATATCGCATGACAAAGTCACATTACTTCTTCTCAGGGACAGTAAAGAAATCAAAGGATAACGTAGTATGTAATTTGCAAGTAAATCATTATCGCTGTCATTATCATTTCTGGAGTCAATAAGGCCTGCAAATCCAAGGTCGATGTCAGAGTATAAAACGGAAGAACGTTACACAGCAGGTTTCAGTTATTTGGCCTGCCATCTTCAGAAAGGACACAAACATATGAGTTATCTTAACCACTTTGTTAATCCATTTTAGACTGTCAAGCTCGCTTTGAAAATCATCGAGGATAGCTTTGCTCTCTTCCTATTCATTTGCTGGATATATGAAATAATTTGCATAAACCGATTATTTCATGATCGGACAGATATTCCGTATCTGGTAGCGAACAGTAATAAAGTGCGGCCAGCTTTTTAAATCTGAATACATTTCAACTTCACGATACAAAGAAACAAAAGAAACTGCGAAAATAGATACATGGTCCTGCATACTGTGATATATAAGGGATGGACAGATAAGTCTCACTCTGAAATTAAAGTAAACTAAATTCGCAAAGACCTGAAGACAGAAGAGCTGCAAAAGGACAGATTATGTGTCAAGCCAAGGGCGATATTCAATACAAAGAGTGGAAAATCAAAAGCAGTACAATGATTCAAAATCATAGAAATTCGACAAATGCGAATATTATTCCTGAAAAATCGTGTATGCCTTCTGAAGGCGATGAACATGTGGACATTGAAAATGACTTTGAGGACACTAAGGTAGGCTGTAAACCTTACAACGTCACAGAGTATAAGGAAGCGGATAAATCACAAATATACAGCAACAAATTAAAAAAAGACTGTACCGATAAGAACGATGTCAAAATGTCACACTGTAATTATAAATATATCAAACCATCGTTTCTAATCACGGACATATTGGGTAATAAAGACAAAGATTGTGGTAAAGATGAAGAATTCAATTCATGCAACAGAAATCCTAAATATCCATCTGATGAGCTACAAAACAAGATAAGGAGTAGAAGTTCATCACCAGCATATTCAGATGACGGTACGTTAAAACATATGGAAATCAAAACATATATTAGTGTCAGGCGTTATGCAAATGTATGTATGTATGTATGTATGTATGTATGTATGTATGTATGTATGTATGTATGTATGTAGGTATGTATGTATGTATGGATGGATGGATGGATGGATGGATGGATGGATGGATGGACGGATGCATGGATGGATGGATGGAGGTAGGTAGGTATGTTTTACATAGTTAAAGCTTTAAGATGCAATTTATGTGTATAACATGTCTGTTTTGTTAACTGAAATAAATGCTTTGCTCATGAAATCCATTATACTTAGCAATTTTTAATTTGTTGTTACTTAGCTATCCAAAACGTGATTATTTTTTATTTCTTATTTGTTTCTATAAAATCACAGCTACTTATATACGACATAACTGTACAGAGTTTCCCAAACCAAATACCAGCTAATCATCTTACATTTAAGTTACAATAAAAGTGTGTACAATTATGACCTGTGAAAAGTTGTCAGGACAATTAACTGTATGAAGTTTGTAGGACTCGAAAACAATATACTTGCAAATCCTACCATACACCGTACTAGTTATGCACGGTAACAGTTTCAAATTAATGACCGTCATGGGGTCTTTTAAAAAAATAAAATTGGTCTTAGCTTTGTAGTTTTTGTACATGTTCAAGCAGTTTTTGTTTCTTCATCTTCATGGTTTGTACATATTCGGCCTTTGTGTTATTTATGGGGGTGTATACATTAGCTACATGTATGTTATCTTTCTTGGTTTTATACATACTCAACATATTTGTTACTCTAATCGCTTACATTTACATCAAGTTTTACACTTTAGATAACATTTTCTTTTGCCATAAATTCATTGGTCCAGGAACGAACAGACTTATCATTACGGCAGCAGAAGACAATGTATTGTGTATCTGTTTTAAAACCATCTTTGCAATCAATTCCACTATTCTGTATCGAAACGTCATCTTGTTCATATCCAATAACAAATGTATGTAGGAAGCAGGTAACAAAATCACAGCTCATTAGTATTAATTACGGTGATATAGAACTGTAATATACCCATAGTCTAACATAATACAAGTGATGTTACTGAGCCCGCCTCTATCACATTTAGGATCATTGATTTGTGACCCTTTCTGGCGACGACAGATCGTACCTCTAGAACAATTTTATGGTTGTAAAGCTCTGTAAATAGTACACTACATATAGTGTACGATTCTTGAGATAACATCGTGTCCTTTGTTTCAACACATCTCCCAGAGTCATCCTGATTCTTCTTGAAATATTGTTGCTATACCTTCTAATGGAATCACTCATTCGTATCGTCACCTTATCTGTGTGGTTACATGGTGGCTTTGATCGATGCAGTGATTACTGAAGTTTCAAATTATGTCTTTGCAAAAATTGAAACAAAAGATAACTCGAATCCAACACTCCATATTAAGAAATGTGAATTGCAGGTCCATTCGATTGTTAGTGGGATATTATGAACTTCCAAAGCTCTGATTGAGTGATAACTCCTATCGATTTAAAATTGTTTAACCCTTCTTACACAAGATTAGGAAACATTTCCACAGGTGATGGCCATGAAAAGCCTGGTGACAATGTCATTAGGCGTTGTTGTAACAGATACATAAAAATGTAAAACTAATAACAATAGTCATAGAACAGTCTTAAAACTGTATACGATTTACAAGACAAGATTAGCATAACAATGACAAGAGATTTGTTACTTTATCACAAACCACTGTGAAGAATAGGTCATTGTTGTTCAAGAATATGTGAGTTAACTGATAAGTTGGTAAACAACAATACATCACATCTCGCTTGAAACATGAGTTACACGATTTCAAACTATGAAGAATATTGAAATTCCATGGTCAATTATCTTTCAAGTTGTCTTTAATTTTACACATAAAACTATGAAGAAATTGACTAAAAGCATGGCCCAATGAAAGGATGTGTTGTTAATAAAGATGCAACTGTATTGAGAAATTATAACTAAATTATAACTAAATTATAACTAAATCTTTTCTGCTTTGATGTACAACATATTGGCATTGTAGTTTAAAATACGAATCCAGTTAAATTTTTGGGTTTGGACTTTTCCTTTCAAGGTGGACATTTATCTACTTTATTTTCTTACATTTTTGGGGTTTGAACGATTTTGTTGAATATTCTTTTGAAGGTGGACATTTATCTACTCTCCTTATACCAGTTCTCCATGGCTTTAGTATGCTATTATGTTTCCGAAATCCGAATATACAATAAAATGCTATCAAACATTATGCTGAGAAAGGTTAATAAGGATAGACTAATATAATTAATTTAAGTAGACCCATTATATATATAAATTTCAATTATTTTCTTATCTTACAGAAGATGAAGCAAGTTCTGTATCTCCGGGTCCACATACTTCACAGTTATCATCGAAATGCAAAAAGCCACGAAAGGCAAGAACTGCATTTACCGACCATCAGCTCAACAGCTTAGAAAAGACATTCGAAAGACAGAAGTACCTCAGTGTCCAAGATCGCATGGAGCTTGCTGCAAAACTGAATTTAACGGACACACAAGTAAAGACGTGGTACCAGAACAGAAGGTAAGCATTGGTCTCCTAGAATACAGTTAAAATTAATTATACAGACATTGCTTGCTCCAAGCATTGGGCTCTCTTAAAAGAGGTATAATTAATTATAGACACATTGCAGACTCCAAACACTAACGTCTTATAATAAAGTTATATTTTATAATAAAGTTATATTTAGTTATAGACACATAACAGATACCAAACATCGGTCTCTTATTATACAGTTATAATTAATTAAAGACACATCAGACACCAAACACTGATATCTTATAATAAAGTTATAAAGAGTTATAGACACATAACAGACACCAAACATCGGTCTCTTATAATACAGTTATAATTAATTAAAGACACATCAGACACCAAACACTGACATCTTATAATAAAGTTATAATTAGTTATAGACACATAACAGACACCAAACATCGGTCTCTTATAATACAGTTATTATTAATTATAGACACATCAGACACCAAACACTGACATCTTATAATAAAGTTATAATTAGTTATAGACACATAACAGACACCAAACATCGGTCTCTTATAATACAGTTATTATTAATTATAGACACATCAGACACCAAACACTGACATGTTATAATAAAGTTATAATGAGTTATAGACACAAAACAGACACCAAATATTGATCTCTTATAATACAGTTATAATACATTTTAGTCACATTGCAGATTCCTGATTACGTATGTCAGTATAGCTATGATAAGGCACGAATTAATAAACAATTCCACGAAAACAAATATCCAGAATTTTCCACCAAAATGATATTGTGGGAGAAAATGACAATATTGTTTAGCACGAAAATATCTTGCATGCCAACAATATTCAGGATTATAGTTTAATACTACTGCTACTTTTTAATTAAAATTCTTTGTATAAAAGCATTTCTGAAAGCAAATTTTGTTATAGGTTATACAGTTTGGACAATAAATCTATACAGGCCACAAACTAACTAATTGTTTCTAGGCTATATCAGTGTAACACAAAATTCACGCAACATTTGGGTGATAATTGCTGTAAATGTTTCCATATATACCAGGTCCTTTTTCCATAATACTCTGACTTGGGCTGTCAGCGTATGAAATCTGACATGAAGTTACCTTTGTAACATCTCTTACCTCTTCATTATTTTTTTTATATATCATAGAAAATAATCAAATGGTTATTTTGCTGAAGTTATTTATTGTAGAAAACAATGCTCAGGTTTGACCTTTCCTTCATGTAATTATAGCAAACAAACTAGGGTTTGGCCTCTCCATCATGCAATGTCAAATTATACTTAATTTTAATATTTGCTGCTCAAAAACATGGCCCTAATTACATAGCATTTATCAGATCCCATAGGCACAGGTAATCAAAAGCGAAAGATCAATTTTTAACGGAGAAATTTATCTCACGCTGCCTCAGGGAATTGCCGATAAAACCATCAATATGATCACTCCGTGAGGATTACCTGTCTTTCAAACATACGGTGTGAAAATTTTTGTCATTAATTCTGCATGATATATCACAGATATCAGGCTACCAGATGGGCATTTTGGGTTTATGGTAGTTTTAATTAACATGAAAGAGATATAATCGCAGGAAAAACAGGCGATGTAGCAGAAGAAGATCTAAGACAAACGTGGAATTCGAAAACGAGCTTTGTCCACTCCGATTGCACCAGAGTATTTCATTTCTTTGTCCACTCCGATTGCGCCAAAGTGTTTAATTTCTTTGTCCAGTCAGATTGTACCAGAGTTTATCATATTGAGTCAATATTTATTTTTGACTAAATGTTATATAATTTATATGGTATGAATCTCACAGACTGTAAGAAAGGCTAGCATTGTACTAATAATAATATTCTTGACGTAAATTATGGAACTAGAACTCAGATGTAAAATAATATTCTTAACATAAATTATGCAATTAGGACACAATAATTTAAAATGTAAACTTTAAAAGTCACTTGAACAAGAGAGAAAGATTTATACAGTGGCAAAAAATCAATACAATGCCATCAGCAACAGTAAAATAATACTATTAATTATAAAGATACCACTACTACTACTACTACTACTACTACTAATAATAATAATAATAATAATAATAATAAACATAATAATAAACATAATATTAAACATAATAGTATAATAAATACAATAATAATAACAAGAATATTAATTCATGAAAATACTACTACTACTACTACTACTACTACTACTACTACTAATAATAATAAATACACTACTACTACTACTACTACTACTACTACTACTACTACTACTACTACTACTAATGATAATCGTGATATTGATGCTATACTCAAAGATATATAAGAAATCAAATTTTCCTAGAATCCAGGGATATCATGTTTTGCACTGTTTGTATTTATATTGTAGATTTATTTGTTTGTCTGTTTCTATAAAAAGATTTATTTGTCTTTATAAGTGTATAAGTAGATATAGCAGTCTGTATGTGTGAGTAAATAGATATAGGTGTCAGCATGTGTGTGTAAATAGATATAGCAGTCTGTATGTGTGTGTAAATAGATATAGCAGTCTGTATGTGTGTGTAAATAGATATAGCAGTCTGTATGTGTGTGTAAATAGATATAGGTGTCAGCATGTGTGTATAAATAGATATAGCAGTCTATATGTGTGTGTGTAAATAGATAAAGGTGTCAGCATGTGTGTGTAAATAGATATAGGTGTCAGCATGTGTGGATGTTTGTTTATGTACGTGTTATTGCAAAGCAAACAACCTAGGATAAAAAACAGATTTTAACCATGCAATACAAAACATTACAATATGCATCTAGCAATGCAAATAATGACTATTCAATACAAAACATTACAATATACATCTAGCAATGCAAATAATAACTATTCAATACAAAACATTACAATATACATCTAGCAATGCAAATAATAACTATTCAATACAAAACAGCCCTATATGCATTTAGTCATACATAAAACAGCAAAATATATATCTAGTCAAAATATGATTCTTTACATCAGTCCTTAAAAATAGGAAACTTGAAAATGCTAATTCTTTGAAAACTGAGTCAATCTTCAATTATCATGTCAGACAGATGTTTATAGGTGATGTCGAGCCAAACTATAATAAATTCATCTTTTCAATTTCAGAACCAAATGGAAGCGTCAGACGGCAGTGGGTCTTGAGCTTTTGGCAGAAGCTGGAAACTACGCAAGCATGCACCGGATGTTGCAACCCAGTCCATACTGGAGTTCATACGTACCCCACTCATCTTCTCACAATTTACTCTCAAACATAGACAGTTTGTACTACCGGCACGGAACATCTCCACTTTCGTCCCATCGTCATTTAGTTCCTCGAATGTATATACCTGGAATGAGTCATCTAGCGCCCCCACTTTGAAAATCTGTAACGAACTGTTGCATTGTCTTCCGTACGGGAAAGAAAGTAGGAACTTCAGTCAAAGGTTACAACAGATGCCAGAAGAAACAAGAACTTGCGCCGTGAACGATTCCAAGCTGCACGAGAAAACGTGTCGCATTTAAATTAATTATGAATGAAAGACAAAATAGTTTGAAGGATTTCAATAGGCCGCATCGTATCTGATGCATGTGACAGGCCGCATCGTATATTATGCATGTGACAGGCCGCATAGTATATTATGCATGTGACAGGCCGCATCGTATATTATGCATGTGACAGGAGTTTCATTTTATATCAAACATTGACCAGCTGGCTGGTCTAGATTACACATGACAATCTCCTCAAGACACAAAAGTATCGATCAACGATGTTCTTTAGAACTATCATGCAAAGAATATACTATTAATGACCAAACAAAACACATTTCATAATGTGTATTGCTTAATTGATTTCATAATGTGTATTGCTTAATTGTTGCGGAACTTTTGGCAAACGCTATTTCCAATAAATTGATGAAATGTTATATTTATATTATGTACACACTGCCATTTTATTATTGTGTAAGTCATTTAATCAATGACAAAGGATCATAATACATATTGTTCCTGAGTATAGACGTACATACTGGTAGATTTTCATACTGGTAGACTATAAAATTAGTAGACGTTTATACTGGTATGGTTAAAACATTTTTAAATTATAATTATAATTATTATCACATTGATATAGGGCTGTCAATCATAACTTTAGCCGGTAGCTAAAAGGTACACGCATTTGTCAGAGATGATTTTTTTTAATGTAAATATATTTAGATAAAATGTTAAGAGAAATATTGGGGAGGGAGATGACTAACATTTTAAAGTTTCTTACCATTATTACTCTAGGCTGTGGGCAGTCATAAATGTGGATGGATAGGTCATGTTTCTAAACATTGAATGAAATGTTGGCAACAGAATACCACATCGAATGTCTTTAAATATACATCAAGTGTGCACGAGATTTAGGAAATTTGCATTAGTTATTCGAAATCAAATGTCACAACTAATAATTTATGGACACGCATTCAACATAATGTTATAAATGGCTTTATAGTGTTTGCTTTGAAGTCTCAATGTGACAAGTTTAAATATATCAAACAGAAAACATATTGGATAAAATATCAGGAAGTTTATCAATAATTTAGTACATCAGATTACAGACAGACGACGTCAGAGGATTTTTTAAAATTCGTTTATTGTAACTCATTTACAAAAAGGGAACATGAACCAAGAAAAAAGCATTTTTAGAAATAAAATCAAGTCTTTACGGAGCTTTAAGAGTTTTGTGAATAACATTGTTCAGCCATGGACAAGTTTTATGAAGTTTGTAAACTGCTACATGTGCAAATTCTATGTTCACATTTAACTAAAACAATTTCATAGTTTGCTTTTAAAGATTTTTTTTCCTCCATGTTTTCTCTTCATTTAAATGTTAATGTTCCAACAAGTAGTGAAATAAATGCATTTTAAATCTGATATGGTTCTTTGGCTTTTAATTTTTATTTTATGCAATAGATACCATATATTACATAGAGATGAAATACATATTAGATAAAAGTTACATGTATATTACATAAAGATAACATACATATTACATAAAAATGCACGCTCAATCTATTTGCAGTACCACATACAGTCGTCGATGATTCAATTTATTTATCCATCTATTAATTCATTCATCCATTTATCCTTCTTTTTGTTTGTTTACTTGCCTTGCTTGGTCCACATCTTGTCTTCCATTCTTCACTTGTCTCAACATGTATATTGTCACTGGATCTGGGTAAACTAATCGTTGATACGTATAATAATACCGCGTGCCATTTATAACGTGTTGTTTCCATGGTAAAGCATGTAACAATATATCTTATAGGACCAAGTAACACTGATGACATTCCTTTATCTCTGTCACGTATACCTCACATCTTACTCAAAAAAAAATATTAATTTGTTTGGCAACCTTAAACCGCTTACTCTATCAAGTATGTAAAATTAATACTGTATAAATAAACTATCAACTATGTACAGTTAATACTGTATAAATGAACCCTTGTTTTATTAGTTTAAAGTCAAATATATAATATCGATTTTCTACATACGCAGAAAGAAAACTTTTGACAAGAATGATTTTTTTTTTTTTTTGTTCATGTGCAAAATGTTCGCTTTGAAACCGGGAAATAGTTGAAAATATTAAAGACAATACGGAATGGTTGCGCTACTCGTGAAATTAATTAAAAACTGCCGTGGGAAAATACACTTCCGTGGAAAATGCAGTGGAAAAAAAAACTAATGTGCAAAAATCGAGTAAACTGACCAATACGATGTATTTCAAAGCATCATTATAAACGCGGCCAATGGTGCATCTGGACAAAAATAATGGACGTGGATCTTATTTCGGCTTGTTTCCCTTAGTCCTTATAATTCTTCTGTTGTTACTTTACATGATTTCGGATTGCCACCTGTCTGATTCAAATTTAAGTTGTCAACTAGTTTAATAAAGCATGGCACTAATAATGGAGTCGTAAATTAATTATTTATCTGCGTTATGTATCACCACTTTGGTAAATTCGATTTGAAATTTGATGCTGCAACATTTAAACATGTTTGCGTTTATTTGACCAGTTGTTTCCCAAGCAATTAATAACTAGAATTAATTAACTAGTTATGTACAACCATGTTCTGGTTTAACTGTTTAACTCTCATAATAGATGGGGAGCCGCGGTAGCTTGGTTTTTGTGAAGTGTTTTATTCGTAATACAAGGGTTGTGGGTATGATATCTGACATGCCAACACTGGACAGAAGTGTCTTTTTTTAAAAGGCATTTAGATCCTCCGTATGATAGAGCTTAAAATATGTCATTAACATTCTTTTAAATTAGCCATCCAACTGAACAAGTGGCTGTGAAATTTCAGTCTTGAGATATGAAGGTATACACTAACATACAAAAGAAGCTATCTGCGCTTACCTGTCACCCATTAAAGCTAAGAAAGACAGTCTTTACGAGTTTTGATTTGACATCATCCCTCCCTCAGTTAAAAATACGTATTTTTAAAATAAATGCGCATATAAAACATAATAATATTGTAACCGGTACATCAGCACATCCAATTTCAAAACTTTTAATAAACATATAACTGACTGGTAAATAAACACAACACATATTAAACCCTGAGAAAAGCATAACTGTCTGGTAGATGAGCACATTAGATTTTAACACCTAATAAAATATCTCTGTCTGGTAAATAAATATACCCTTAAACCATGATTAAACTATACTTGTCTAGTACATAAATAAACCCTATTGTAAAACGTAATTCAATAAACACATTTAATGGTATAACCGTGTTAGAAAGCTGCAGTCTGGAAAATTAATACATCCAATTCTGAAAACGTAATTTAAAAAAAAAACATATAACTGTTTGGTAAATGAATACATTTATTTTAAATGTTTTGTAACATGTGATTGTAAGCAACATATCCCGCCGTTGAACAAAACAGTTCCTATCGGTTTTGCAAAATGTTATGGTGAATAATGAAGGAAATACATACCAATACATAAACCATCACCAAAAATATGACACGCGTTTGATTTATATTTATGTCCAAAAAAGATCAGATGGAGGGATGGTTCCAAATGGCAATATGATATAGAAATGAGTAGTGGAAAGTCATGGGAATTCACGTGATTTTTCTTCTTAATAGTAACATGGTGTCTTATATTAACTTGAGATTCACACACACACACACACACACACACACACACACACACACACACAGAGTAATATTTGATCTCTGACAGACGTTTCACGCATGCATCTTCATATTTAATATTATTATGACTTCTGTAATTTTTTCTTGGTAAATAAAGTTTGAACTTTAATTATTGTATCCATTTACGATTTCCTATATTTATAATACGATGATATTTATTTGCCATTTATGTATGTATGTATGTATGTATGTATGTATGTATGTATGTATGTATGTATGTATGTATGTATGTATGTATGTATGTATGCATGCATGCATGCATGCATGCATGCATGCATGTATGTATGTATGTGTGTGAAAAAAATTCTCAAAGTGCATGGATGTGATTCACACGTTTCAGACATCAAGGTTTTATTTTAAATCCAATGTTACAAATTTGTACAAATATAAAATAAAATGCATCTAACCGGATTCCTGTGTTGTATTACGACGTGATGAAGCTTCATATATGGTCAGTCTGACACGTGACCTGAAATCATGTATGTATGGTTTAACTTCATGATGGAAATGCATGAGACATAATGTTTTCTTCAAAAATTCGTTATTGATGCTTAATGTAGTGTTATGTGTTTTATTAACAAAAGCTAAGCTACACTTTTCACAAACATAAAATTAGGTCTCCACTTAAGACAATCTCTTTGAATAACGGTGGTTATTTCCGATGTTATGACGGCGAAAGATGCAATACTACTTCATAGGTGTTAATGTAAAGGTAAGAGTGTAATGCTAACTCATACGTGTAAGGAGAATAGTAAGTGTGTAATACTATCTCAAAGTTCAAGCGGAAAAGTAAGTGTGTGATACTATCTCATAGGTATAAGGGATAGGTCAGCAGGTTATTTATACTTCGTAGGTGTAAGATGAAAGGTAAGTGTGTATTACGATCTCATAGGTGTAAGGGGAATACTATACCATGAATATCAGGGAAAACGTAAATGTGCAAAATACTCTCAGGTGTATGGGGAACGATAAGTGTGTAACACTAATTCATACGTGTAAGGGGACAGTTAAGTGTGTAATACTATATCATGGGTGTAAGGGGAAGGTAATTGCGTAATATTATTTCATGGGAGTAAACGGAAAGGTGTGTAATACTATCTCATTGGCGTAAGGGGAAAGGCCAGAATGTTATACTATTTCGATAGTGTATGGGTAAAGGTAAGTGTGTAATACTATACCATGGGTGTAAGGGTAAAGGTAAGTGTGTAAAAGTATCTCATGACAGTAAGAGGAACGGTAAGTGTGTAATATTATCTATTTGGTGTAAGAGGAAAGGAAAGAAAGTGTGTAATACAATATCATCGGTGTAAAGGGAAGGTAAGTGTGTAATATTATCTCATTCGAGTAAGAGGAAAGGTAAGTGTGTAATATTATCTCATAGGTGTAAGAGGAAATGAACGAAAGTGTGTAATACTATATCATGGGTGTAAGAGGAAGGTAAGTGTGTAAAAGTATCTCATGAGAGTAAGAGGAAAGGTAAGTGTGTAATAGTATCTCATGAGAGTAAGAGGAAAGGTAAGTGTGTAAAAGTATCTCATGAGAGTAAGAGGAAAGGTAAGCGTGTAATAGTATCTCATAGGTGTAAGAGGGAAGGAACGAAAGTGCGTTATACTATATAATCTGTGTAAGGGGAAAGAAAGTGTGTAATACTATCGTATATGTGTAAATGGAAAGGTTAATGTGTAATACTACTACATAGGTGTACGGGTAAAGGAATGGTAAGTGGATGAGTGGAAATTGTTTTACAAAAGGTCACTCAGAACGTCCTTCGGTTTTTTTTTTTACTTTTTGAGTGATTAGGTCACATTTGCACATCATTGAAAGTATACAGACATATAACGTCAAGTCAAAATACCGCAATACGCATACTGGGCACGTGATAAAAGTATACCGACATGCAACGTCAAGGCGAAATTTCACAATACGGATGTTGGGCAAGATATCCGAGTATAGTGACATATAACTTCAAGTCAAAATTTCACAATGCTTATGCTGGTCACTTGATAGGAGCACAAGGAAATGTAACGTAAACTGTGTCAAGGCAAACTCGTACGGAACATTGTGAAAATGTTATACTTGGGCGCTTGAATAATATTCATATATATTTACTTATACTGTAAGTATAAGCACACTTAACTGAGTAAACATGAAACAAAATTTAATCCGGATGTCCCTTTCAAACAATTGATTGTACAAAGCAAGATCAATTACACCACTACACTCAAATCTATACATTGGCAATCTGAATGATGTTTGATATGAGACGTAATTACAAAGTGTGGTAAGTAGCGGAACAAGTGCGCCTTAATATGTGATCTCAGATGTCAGGTGATCTTATTGAAACCAAGTCAAATGATGTAAGACCACAATGACGATATTCAATTTAATCAGATTGATTAGCACGATAAACACGTGATTAACACGTATTAGACACTGATCCGATAATACCTATATAAACTAAAATTAGTCGTTAGAGCACATGACATGGGTTATCATAATTTTACCAACGATCCACTAGAGAGAATCCTGGTCATTCGAGCTACCCCCCTCCCCCTTCCTTGCAGTAACTATCAGACCCACCTTTCTAAAATGATCGAATAGAGGTGCTATGGCTAAATCCGTGTTAATACGATGCCCTGTACACATAGATTTTTCATACCTCTAGTAAAATAAATTATTTCCGTCGGACTTATGTTCACTCTTGAGTCGCAGCCTTTTTGGGTGAGATGTGCTTGGTCATGAGGGAATATGGACTCGTGTATGCAGACAAGGCAATGTGTGTCGTTTACACGCGGACAAGGCTTCGAATGTTCGTAGAAATAGAAATCATCTGACGTGTATTGTAACATTATTTGTATTAAATAGATAAATTATGCCTACTATCATCATGCATTCTTCATTAGAATCCAGGGATAGCACTTCCGTTTAGACACACACACACACATACACACACACACACACACACACACACACACACACATACACACACACACACACACATATATATATATGTATATATATATATATATATATATATATATATATATATATATATATATATATATATATATAAGAGATGTTGTATGCTTATTATTATTATCTACTAGCTGAGACGATTATGCAAATTGTTGGGTCCGCTTATACAGGTAGGTATAACTGGAGTATATTTTCTGACAATTAACATTCCTCACAGTGCCACCTAAGAAAGAAGTACTTACCCCCTGTATTGGTAAATGGCAATAATGTGCTGTCTCTTTGTAATTATGTCGAAAAAAGACCAAATTAAAAATATCGAATGTCATTAGTGAAAGACTATTTCTGTCATAATAACTGACTAATGATAACACATAAGATACTACTTTGAAAACAGACCTACCATTTATTAGATTTAAAATGGTGGATGCTAAAATGGTCCTTCCACCACATTCGATATATTAACTACAGGTGAGTATGTGTATATGTTTCCAAGGAATTAATTTATCATTTTAAAGCCTATGTATCTCATAGATCATAATATCTCCAATCTATGTCTACCATCATTTTAAATCCAATATATGTCTTAGAGCATTTTAAATCCAATCTATGTCTATCATCATTTTAAATCCAATATATGTCTACCATCATTTTAAATCCAATGTATATCTACCATCATTTTAAATCCAATATATGTCTACCATCATTTTAATTCCTATATATGTCTACCATCATTTTAAATCCAATGTATGTCTACCATCATTTTAAATCCTTTATATGTCTACCATCATTTTAAAGCCAATGTATGTCTACCATCATTTTAATTCCAATATATGTCTTAGAGCATTTTAAAGCCAATGTACTTCGTAAACCATTTAATATCCACCGCAAGTATTATACCATTCTAAAGCCAATGTACATCGTAGACCAATTTAAAGCCAATGTATGTCATAGACTGTTGCCAAATACCTGACATGGCTTGGCTAAACCACCATAAATTCCAATATTTGACATCTTTTGCGCACCATAGTATTTTATAAATATGCTTTTTCGTTTTGCATAGCATGACGCATTCATGCTTGCGCGGTACTTGGGTAATATATGTTAACGCACGCGATTATATGTTACTTAGGGATTTTGACTGGGACAGCCATTAGAGGAAAGTTCTTTATACGTTTAGCTGTCATGGAAAGTTTGGTGAGTTATATTCTATTTAATTAATTCCTTTTAAATTAATGTTCAGTTTCGCAAAACATGTTCAATGTTGTATTTTATGTCTTCTTGTTTTATCATACTTAATTTTGGCACAACCCGGCATTTTCTGTTTTGGGGAAAGTTATAATCAGTGACTGGGTCCACTGTAATGGCTATTCACCTTTCTGCCAGATCTTGTTGCAGCTTTGTGTTAGTAGCTCTATCACTGATCCCCCTCCCATTCTTGAGAAGTTCGGCTGTGATGTTGTCTACTCCTGCTGCCTTCCCATTCTTCAGTGCTCTTATTGCTGACTCCACCTCTTCTTTGAGAATGGAGAAATCACCATCCTTTGTGAAGTTTGGAATTTCAAGCACCTCTGGGTCTCCTGTGGACGGATGGTTGTAGAGTTCTTTACAATACTCGGTCCATCTTTCTGCAATGTCACATGCTTCAGTGAGGCATTTCCATTTTCGTCTTGAATGGTACTGACTCTTGCTTGCTTCTGTCTGGTGAGATCGTTCACAATCTTGAATGTCTTTTGCTGTTATTCTTTATCAGACTGCTCTCAAGTTCTGCGCACTTTAGTCCAATCCAATCTTCATTTGCTTTCTTGCAGTTTGTCTGATATTCTTGTTCATTTCTCGGTACTCTATTACCCTGTTGTGTGTCTGGTGTTTTTGAGGTCTCTTCGGGCATCACACACATTCAGAAACGCTTCTGTAACCCAGGATTTTCTGTTTGGGCGATGGAGGCCAATGAAATGTTTAGTAAACACTGGTCACGTGTATGAGTAATGCCATTATAGTGTTTCATTATAAGAGAAATTACAGTATTGTGTTTGTTAGAGAAATGTCAATTATTGTGTTTGACTTGAAGGGAATGTCGTTATAGTGTTTGACTATATAAGGAAATGTCAGTATGGGGATTGATTATAGAGACAAGAGGCAGGGTAGTGTTTGATTATCTAAGATAACGTTATAATCATTGATTATTCCAATTATTTATCTGTTCTTCATCATGGATTTTCATTGGGTCCATATTACATACAGTTGTATTTATTTTGGTATCATGTTTCTATGTCAATAATGTGAGAGATACATTTTGTCATTGTCACTGGCATACGTGCTTTTTATTTCTTAAATACCAATTCAGTCTGAAAGACTATTATCTCGGTTGCGTTACATAGACCATTTTAAATGCAGTTTGTGTCTTAGATCATTTTTAATCCAATGTCTTATACAATTTTAAATTTAATGTGTGATCTAGACCCTTTGACAGCCAATGCATGTCTTACACAATTTTAAAGCCAATGTATGTCCAAGATAATTTTAAAACCAATGTACGTCTTAGACTATTCTCAATTCGATTTATGTCTTAGACCTTTAAAATCCAATGTACGTCTTAGGCCATTTTAAACCCAATATCTTTCTTCCACCATTTTAAGGCCATTGTATATTTTAGACCATTTTCAGGCAAATATACCTTTTAGGCCATCTTCACGTCATTGTACGTCTTTGACAATTTTAAAGCCAATGTACGTCTTAGACGAGTTTTAAGCCAATGTACGTCTTAGACCAACTTAAAGTAAATGTACGTCTTATACCAATTTAAAGCCAATGTACGTCTTAGACCAATTTAAAGCCAATGTACGTCTTAGACCAGTTTAAAGCCAATGTACATCTGATACCAATTTTAAAGCCAATGTACGTATTATACCAATTTAAAGCAAAAGTACATCTTAGACCAATTTAAAGTAAATGTACGTCTTAGACCAATTTAAAGTAAATGTACGTCTTAGACCAATTTTAAAGCCAATTTACGTCTTAGACCAATTTAAAAACCAATGTACGTCTTAGACCAATTTTAAAGCCAATGTACGTATTATACCAATTTAAAGCAAAAGTACATCTTAGACCAATTTAAAGCCAATGTACGTCTTATACCAATTTAAAGTAAATGTACGTCTTAGACCAATTTTAAAGCCAATTTACGTCTTAGACCAATTTAAAAACCAATGTACGTCTTATACCAATTTTAAAGCCAATTTACGTCTTAGACCAATTTTAAAGCCAATTTACGTCTTAGACCAATTTTAAAGCCAATGTACATCTTAGACCAATTTAAAAACCAATGTACGTCTTATACCAATTTAAAGTAAATGCACGTTTTAGACCAATTTAAAGTAAATGTACTTCTCAGACCAATCTAAAGCCAAAGTACGTCTTATACCAATTTCAAGTAAATGTACGTCTTAGACCAATTTTAAAGCCAATTTACGTCTTAGACCAATTTTAAAGCCAGTGTACATTTTAGACCAATTTAAAAACCAATGTACGTGTTAGACCAATTTAAAGTAAATGTACGTCTTATACCAATTTAAAGTAAATGTACTTCTCAGACCAATTTAAAGCCAATGTACGTCTTATACCAATTTAAAGTAAATGTACTTCTTATACCAATTTAAAGTAAATGTACTTCTTAGACCAATTTAAAGCCAATGTATGTCATAGACCAATCTAAAAACCAATGTACGTCTTAGACCAATATAAAAACAATGTACGTCTTATACCAGTTTAAAGCCAATGTACGTCTTAGACCAATTTAAAAACCAATGTACGTCTTAGACCAATTTAAAGTAAATGTACGTCTTATACCAATTTAAAGTAAATGTACTTCTTATACCAATTTAAAGTAAATGTACTTCTTAGACCAATTTAAAGCCAATGTACGTCATAGACCAATTTAAAAACCAATGTACGTCTTAGACCAATATAAAAACAATGTACGTCTTATACCAGTTTAAAGCCAATGTACGTCTTAGACCAATTTAAAAACCAATGTACGTCTTAGACCAATTTAAAGTAAATGTACGTCTTATACCAATTTAAAGTAAATGTACTTCTCAGACCAATTTAAAGCCAATGTACTTCTTAGACCAATTTAAAGTAAATGTACTTCTTAGACCAATTTAAAGTAAATGTACTTCTCAGACCAGTTTAAAGCAAATGTACGTCTTATACCAATTTAAAGTAAATGTACTTCTCAGACCAATTTAAAGCCAATGTACTTCTTATACCAATTTAAAGTAAATGTACGTCTTATACCAATTTAAAGTAAATGTACTTCTTAGCCCAATTTAAAGTAAATGTACTTCTCAGACCAATTTAAAGCAAATGTACGTCTTATACCAATTTAAAGTAAATGTACGTCTTATACCAATTTAAAGTAAATGTACGTCTTATCCCAATTTATAGTAAATGTACGTCTTATACCAATTTAAAGCCAATGTACTTCTTATACCAATTTAAAGTAAATGTACGTCTTATACCAATTTAAAGTAAATGTACTTCTTAGACCAATTTAAAGTAAATGTACTTCGCAGACCAATTTAAAGCAAATGTACGTCTTATACCAATTTAAAGTAAATGTACGTCTTATACCAATTTAAAGCAAATGTACTTCTTATACCAATTTAAAGTAAATGTACTTCTTATACCAATTTAAAGCAAATGTACTTCTTATACCAATTTAAAGTAAATGTACGTCTTATACCAATTTAAAGCAAATGTACTTCTTATACCAATTTAAAGTAAATGTACGTCTTATACCAATTTAAAGTAAATGTACGTCTTATACCAATTTATAGTAAATGTACTTCTTATACCAATTTAAAGTAAATGTACTTCTTAGACCAATTTAAAGTAAATGTACTTCTCAGACCAATTTAAAGCAAATGTACGTCTTATACCAATTTAAAGTAAATGTACGTCTTATACCAATTTAAAGTAAATGTACTTCTTAGACCAATTTAAAGTAAATGTACTTCTCAGATCAATTTAAAGCAAATGTACGTCTTATACCAATTTAAAGTAAATGAACGTCTTATACCAATTTAAAGTAAATGTACTTCTCAGACCAATTTAAAGCAAATGTACGTCTTATACCAATTTAAAGTAAATGTACGTCTTATACCAATTTAAAGTAAATGTACTTCTTAGACCAATTTAAAGTAAATGTACGTCTTAGACCAATTTAAAGTAAATGTACTTCTCAGACCAATTTAAAGCAAATGTACGTCTTATACCAATTTAAAGTAAATGTACGTCTTATACCAATTTAAAGTAAATGTACGTCTTATACCAATTTAAAGTAAATGTACGTCTTAGACCAATTTAAAGCCAATGTACGTCTTAGACCAATTTAAAGTAAATGTACTTCTCAGACCAATTTAAAGCAAATGTACGTCTTATACCAGTTTAAAGTAAATGTACGTCTTATACCAATTTAAAGTAAATGTACTTCTTAGACCAATTTAAAGTAAATGTACGTCTTAGACCAATTTAAAGTAAATGTACTTCTCAGACCAATTTAAAGCAAATGTACGTCTTATACCAATTTAAAGTAAATGTACGTCTTATACCAATTTAAAGTAAATGTACGTCTTATACCAATTTAAAGTAAATGTACGTCTTAGACCAATTTAAAGCCAATGTACGTCTTATACCAATTTAAAGCAAATGTACGTCTTATACCAATTTAAAGTAAATGTACATCTTATACCAATTTAAAGTAAATGTACGTCTTATACCAATTTAAAGTAAATGTACTTCTTAGACCAATTTAAAGTAAATGTACTTCTTAGACCAATTTAAAGTAAATGTACTTCTCAGACCAATTTAAAGCAAATGTACGTCTTATACCAGTTTAAAGTAAATGTACGTCTCATACCAATTTAAAGTAAATGTACTTCTTAGACCAATTTAAAGTAAATGTACGTCTTATACCAATTTAAAGTAAATGTACTTCTTATACCAATTTAAAGTAAATGTACTTCTTATACCAATTTAAAGCCAATGTACGTCTTATACCAATTTAAAGCAAATGTACGTCTTATACCAATTTAAAGTAAATGTACATCTTATACCAATTTAAAGTAAATTTACTTCTTATACCAATTTAAAGTAAATGTACTTCTTATACCAATTTAAAGTAAATGTACTTCTTAGACCAATTTAAAGTAAATGTACGTCTTATACCAATTTAAAGTAAATGTACGTCTTATACCAATTTAAAGTAAATCTACTTCTCAGACCAATTTAAAGTAAATGTACTTCTTAGACCAATTTAAAGTACATGTACGTCTTATACCAATTTAAAGCCAATGTACGTCTTATACCAATTTAAAGTAAATGTACTTCTTAGACCAATTTAAAGTAAATGTACTTCTTAGACCAATTTAAAGTAAATGTACTTCTCAAACCAATTTAAAGCAAATGTACGTCTTATACCAATTTAAAGTAAATGTACGTCTTATACCAATTTAAAGTAAATGTACTTCTCAGACCAATTTAAAGCCAATGTACTTCTCAGACCAATTTAAAGCAAATGTACGTCTTATACCAATTTAAAGTAAATGTACTTCTTAGACCAATTTAAAGTAAATGTACTTCTTATACCAATTTAAAGCAAATGTACTTCTTATACCAATTTAAAGTAAATGTACGTCTTATACCAATTTAAAGCAAATGTACGTCTTATACCAATTTAAAGTAAATGTACTTCTTATACCAATTTAAAGTAAATGTACTTCTCAGACCAATTTAAAGTAAATGTACTTCTTAGACCAATTTAAAGTAAATGTACGTCTTATACCAATTTAAAGCCAATGTACGTCTTATACCAATTTAAAGTAAATGTACTTCTTAGACCAATTTAAAGTAAATGTACTTCTTAGACCAATTTAAAGTAAATGTACTTCTCAGACCAATTTAAAGCAAATGTACGTCTTATACCAATTTAAAGTAAATGTACGTCTTATACCAATTTAAAGTAAATGTACTTCTCAGACCAATTTAAAGCCAATGTACTTCTCAGACCAATTTAAAGCAAATGTACGTCTTATACCAATTTAAAGTAAATGTACTTCTTAGACAAATTTAAAGTAAATGTACTTCTTATACCAATTTAAAGCAAATGTACTTCTTATACCAATTTAAAGTAAATGTACGTCTTATACCAATTTAAAGCAAATGTACGTCTTATACCAATTTAAAGTAAATGTACGTCTTATACCAATTTAAAGTAAATGTACTTCTTAGACCAATTTAAAGTAAATGTACTTCTTATACCAATTTAAAGCAAATGTACTTCTTATACCAATTTAAAGTAAATGTACGTCTTATACCAATTTAAAGCAAATGTACGTCTTATACCAATTTAAAGCAAATGTACGTCTTATACCAATTTAAAGTAAATGTACGTCTTATACCAATTTAAAGTAAATGTACGTCTTATACCAATTTAAAGTAAATGTACTTCTCAGACCAGTTTAAAGCAAATGTACGTCTTATACCAATTTAAAGCAAATGTACTTCTTATACCAATTTAAAGCAAATGTACTTCTTATACCAATTTAAAGTAAATGTACGTCTTATACCAATTTAAAGCAAATGTACGTCTTATACCAATTTAAAGCAAATGTACGTCTTATACCAATTTAAAGCAAATGTACTTCTTAGACCAATTTAAAGTAAATGTACTTCTTATACCAATTTAAAGCAAAAGTACTTCTTACACCAATTTAAAGCCAATGTACGTCTTATACCAATTTAAAGTAAATGTACATCTTATACCAATTTAAAGTAAATGTACTTCTTAGACCAATTTAAAGTAAATGTACTTCTTATACCAATTTAAAGCAAAAGTACTTCTTAGACCAATTTAAAGTAAATGTACGTCTTAGACCAATTTAAAGTAAATGTACTTCTTAGACCAATTTAAAGTAAATGTACTTCTTATACCAATTTAAAGTAAATGTACGTCTTATACCAATTTAAAGTAAATGTACTTCTTAGACCAATTTAAAGTAAATGTACTTCTTATACCAATTTAAAGCAAAAGTACTTCTTAGACCAATTTAAAGTAAATGTACTTCTTATACCAATTTAAAGCAAATGTACGTCTTATACCAATTTAAAGCAAATGTACGTGTTATACCAATTTAAAGTAAATGTACGTCTTATACCAATTTAAAGTAAATGTACTTCTCAGACCAATTTAAAGCAAATGTACTTCTTAGACCAATTTAAAGTAAATGTACTTCTCAGACCAATTTAAAGCCAATGTACTTCTTAGACCAATTTAAAGTAAATGTACTTCTTAGACCAATTTAAAGTAAATGTACGTCTTATACCAATTTAAAGCAAATGTACGTCTTATACCAATTTAAAGTAAATGTACTTCTTAGACCAATTTAAAGTAAATGTACTTTTCAGACCAATTTAAAGCCAATGTACTTCTTAGACCAATTTAAAGCCAATGTACTTCTTAGACCAATTTAAAGTAAATGTACTTCTTAGACCACTTTAAAGCAAATGTACGTCATAGACCAATTTAAAGCCAATGTATGTCTTAGACCAATATAAAAACAATGTACGTCAATGACAATTTTAAAGCCAATGTACGTCTTAGACCAATTTTAAAGCCAATGTACGTCTTAGACAAATTTTAAAGCCAATGTACGTCTTATACCAATTTAAAGTAAATGTACGTCTTATACCAATTTAAAGTAAATGTACTTCTCAGACCAATTTAAAGCCAATGTACTTCTTAGACCAATTTAAAGTAAATGTACTTCTTAGACCACTTTAAAGCAAATGTACGTCATAGACCAATTTAAAGCCAAAGTATGTCTTAGACCAATATAAAAACAATGTACGTCAATGACAATTTTAAAGCCAATGTACGTCTTAGACCAATTTTAAAGCCAATGTACGTCTTAGACCAATTTTAAAGCCAATGTACGTCTTAAACCAATTTAAAGTAAATTTACGTCTTAGACCAATTTAAAGCCAATGTACGTCTTAGACCAATTTAAAGCAAATGTACGTCTTAGACCAGTTTAAAGCAAATGTACATCTTAGACCAATTTTAAAGTCAATGTACGTCTTAGACCAATTTAAAGCCAATGTACATCTTAGACCAATTTAAAGCAAATGTACGTCTTAGACCAGTTTAAAGCAAATGTACATCTTAGACCAATTTTAAAGCCAATGTACGTCTTAGACCAATTTAAAGCCAATGTACGTCTTATACCAATTTAAAGCCAATGTACGTCTTATACCAATTTAAAGCCAATGTACATCTTAGACCAATTTTAAAGCCAATGTACGTCTTATACCAATTTAAAGCCAATGTACGTCTTAGACCAATTTAAAGCCAATGTACGTCTTAGACCAATTTTAAGCCAATGTACGTCTTATACCAATTTAAAGCCAATGTACGTCTTATACCAATTTAAAGCAAATGTACGTCTTAGACCAATTTAAAGCAAATTTACGTCTTAGACCACTTTAAAGCCAATGTACGTCTTATACCAGTTTAAAGCCAATGTACGTCTTATACCAATTTAAAGCAAATGTACATCTTAGACCAATTTTAATGTCAATGTACGTCTTATACCAATTTAAAGCAAATGTACGTCTTAGACCAATTTAAAGCAAATGTACGTCTTAGACCAATTTAAATCCAATGTACGTCTTATACCAATTTAAAGCCAATGGACCGTACGTCTTAGAACAGTTTAAAGCCAATGTACGTCTTATACCATTCTAAAACCAATGTACGCCTTAGACAATTTTAAAAGCAAAGATCATCTTATAATATTTTAGAGCCAAATATTTCCTATACCATTTAAAGTCAGTACGTCTTATAGCATTTTAAAGCAAATGTACGTCTTCGACCATTATTAAACCAATGTGGGTTATAGACCATTTGAAAACCAATATATGTCTTAGACCATTTTCAAGCCAGTGAATGTCTTAGCCTTTTTTCAAGCCAATGAATGTCAAGACCATTCTGAAACCAATATACGTCTTACACTGTTATAGCCATAGTGTGTCGTAAACCATTTTCAAACGAATGCATGTTTTTGACCATTTTCAGGTCAATGTGTCTCGTAGACCATTTTCATGTCAATCTATATATTTGACCATTGTCAAGCGAATATATCATAGACCATTGTAAAACCAATGCATGTCTTTCATCAGTTTAACGCCATTGTATATCTTAGACCATTTTTCACAGAAAGTTATATTTTATACCATTTTCAAGTGAAATATGTGTTCTAGAAGCATTTTTAAGAAAATGTCATTAAGACCATTTTCAAGGAAATATGATGAACACAATTTTCACGGCAATATATGCGTTGGACCAATATTAAATCCAGTATGTTTTAGACCATTTTTAAGGTAAAATATATTTTAGACCCTTTGTAAGGCTAAAACAGTTTTAGACCATTTTCAAAGTAATATATATTTGTTAGACCATTTTTAAGTGAATTATGTTATAAAAGGGTCAAACATATATTGGGTTTTTTTTAAAAAAAAGTCAATATATGTTCAGATCATTTTGTCCAATTAAATTATTATCTATTAAAATGTGCCAGTGATTCAGCGAACGTCAAAACACCAGACAGGGACTGACAAGAAATTACTCAACAGGGACTGAAAACAAATCAATCAACATGGACTGACAACAAATTACTCAACAGGGACTGATGGCAAATACCCAACATGGACTATTAACAACTTACTTAACAAGGACTGATAACAACTTGCTCAACAGGGACTAATAATAATTTACTTAACAAGGACTGATAACAACTTGCTCAACAGCGACTAATAATAATTTACTTAACAAGGACTGATAACTAATTACCCAACATGGACTAAGAGCCAATTACCCATCAAGGAATGATAACAACTTACCTAACAAGGACTAATAACAACTTACCTAACAAGAACTGATAACAACTTTACCCAACGGGACTGTTAACATATTATCCAACAATGACTGGTATAACATTACCCAACAGGGACTGATAACAAATTACCCAACAGGGACTGATAACAAATTATCCAACAGGAACTGATAACAAATTATCCAACAGGGACTGATAACAACTAACCCAACTGGGATTGATAACAAATTAGCAAAGAGGGACTTATAACAAAATGATGTACAGACAAAATAATCTAAGGATTTGCATTTAGGCGTTATAATAATAATAATAATAATAATAATAATAATAATAATAATAATAATAATAGTAGTATACTACTACTACTACTACTACTACTACTACTACTACTAATAATAATAATAATAACACTGAGAATAAGAATAGTAAGCGTTTGCTGAAAGTGATACTTACCTGTTGTAACACAGACAATGGTCATTATAAGGTGCACTTAACTATATGAGCTATTACATAAGTAATTAAGATTGTTGTGTTGTGATGCGGTCTAATTGAGAATGTTTGTTGTGTTGTGATACTGTCCAATTAAGACTGTTGTGGTGTGAAGTGGTCTAATTGAGACTGTCTTGTGTTGTGTTGTGATGCGGTCTAATTGAGACTATGTGTTGTATTGTGATGCGGTCTAATTGAGACTGTGTTGTGTTGTGATGTGGTCTAATTGAGACTGTGTTGTGTTGTGATACGGTCCAATTACGACTGTTGTGATGTGAAGTGGTCTAATTTAGATTGTGTTGTGTTATGTTGTGATGCGGTCTAATTGAGACTGTGTGTTGTATTGTGACGCGGTTTACCTGAGACTGTGTGTTGTGTTATCATACGGTCGAATTGAGATTGTGTGTTCTGTTGTAATGCGGTCTAATTGAGAATGTTGTGTTGTGATGCCGTCTAAATGAGACTGTTTGTTGTATTCTGCTGTGCTGCTGTCTAATTAAGACTGTTGTGTTATGATGCGGTGTAATTTATACTCTGTGCTGTGTTATGATGCGGTCAAATTGAGACGGTGTGTTGTGTTCTGATGCAGTCTAATTGAGATTGTGTTATGTTGTGATGCGGTCAAATTGAGACTGTGTTGTGTTGTGTTGTGTTGTGATGCGGTCTAATTGAGACTGTGTGTTGTGTATTGTGATGCGGTCTAATTGACTGTCATATTGTATTCAATTTCTTATGAACCAGAAAGGACGACCGTGATTTTGTTTGCAATTGACGTTGTTGTTATTGCTGTAGGGTTTAACGCCATTTTTCAGCACACGATAGGCTGGCTATATATGGCGGCCAGTATTAATGATGGAGGAAGAACCCGGGAAAACCCCCGGAAAGAACCACCTACCCACGAGAAGCTACTGACAAGCTTTCTCGCATAACTACATTAGCCAAATATGAGACTTGAACCCATGCAGAGGTGAGATGGCAGTGATCCGTAATGGAGAGCGCTTTAGACCACTCGGCCATTCGGGGCCCCAATTGTAATTGAGGTTTGATTATTAAAATGAATTATCTGAATGATATGTTATCTTTCTCGTCAATTATTATAAGATGTTTCTGACCTCAAATACTTTAAGAATTAAAATACCTTTCTAACTAAGAATATTCAAGAACGATATAACTGATATGTCATTCACTACAACAGTTTTATTTACTTTGATTTAACCATTACAACGGATATTGGACTTAGATTCCAATAAACAGAAAGTTGTTTTGCTATTCATCCCACAATGTATGTCTGGACACATGATTAGATAAAATAAATGTATGATGAATGGCACAAGCAGAGTCAAACATGCTTCATAGTCATCGATAATTGAACATATTAGAGTTATCATTATTCAAACTTACTGCAGAGTTATCATTATTCAAACATACTACAGAGTTATCATTCGTCAAAATTGCTACAGAGTTTTCATTAATCAAACATGCTATAAAGTTGTCATTAGTCAAACACGCTAGAGAATTAAAATTAGTCAAACATGCTAGAGAGTTATCATTTGTCAAACATGCTACCAATCACTCCAATGGCCTAGTGGGAGGTCGTGGGTTCGATTCCCGGCCGAGTCATACAAAAGACATGCAAAAAAGGTACTAATAGCTGCCACGCTTGACGCTCAGCATTAAGAGGTTAGTGTTAGGACTGGTCGGCCTGGTGTCAGGATAATGTGACTGGTTGGGACATCATCCTACATGTCTGCGGCATGATGCCCCAGTGCTCGACATCACTATAAACTGCCTCACTGCAGACATCGTAACGATATGACTGAAAAATTATCAAACATGCCTGAGAGTTATCATTAGTCAAACACGCTACATAGTTATTTGTCCAACACGCCACATATTTATTAGTCAAACATGCTACAGAGGTATCATTAATCAAACATGCTAGAGTTATCATTTTCAAACATAGCTATTAGTCAAGCATTCTACATATGTATTAGTCAAACATGATATTAGTCAAACATGATATAGTTATCATTAGTCAAAGATGCTATAGTTATCATTAGTCAAACATGCTACATAACTATTAGTCATACATTCTACATAGTTATCATTAACCAAACATGCTACATATTTATCATTAGTCAAACATGCTATAGTTATCATTAGTCAAACATGCTACATAGTTATTGGTCAAAACATGCAACATATCTATTAGTGAAACATGCTACAGAGATATCATTAGTTCCAGGCAATAATCAAACACGTTTAAATTCGATCATACCCTGGCTGTGAAGGCAAATAGTAAGAGCTGTGTGGACAGGGAAGCACATCATCTTAAGTGCAGTAGAAACTTATGATTATCCACTGCATCCGGAAGTGTCTCCAGACGGCTCGACATTTTTGTGCCACTGGATTCAGACAGGCACGGATGAGAGAGTGATGGTGAATGTAAACTTTCCCTCACATAAATTCAACAATATTACCCTCCAACACCAGACAAGATAGAGGTCCGCAACTGACGAGAATTCTATCTTAGCGGTTGAAAACGTTACAAGAAGACAAATATTACGTAACTTGCCATCGGTGCCTGGATTGTCTGCAAATAATTGAACAGTACATTAGCTAGACCAGAGTAAAGAACATTTCTTGTTGGTAGAGAACTGGGTAGATTCAACATCAAAGTAGAGGCCTTTAGTGCAAATCGCCTAGCCGAGGAAGGGCAATACACAAAGACGGTTGCACATTGCTCTAGGGTGACCGTAGTAAAGAAGATTGAAAATAAAGTTGTTCGTTGGTTTGCTATCAAATTCCAGCTAGATATCAAGGTTACAAATTTCCAAATGTGAGGAATTACACACAACCACACACACAGACAGAAGTTTGAAAGGCAGTCAAGTCATCATCCTTGGCAACTTCAGTACAATAGACTGCACGGATCATCTGACTTGGCCATGTGGCATTGACAAAAAAGGATTTGACAAATACAACAGCAATACACTTCTCGTACAGAGCAAATGCGCTGAACATGATCCCCTCATGACCAAGACAGATTTCCACTAGACACTGAGGTTTTCCAATCATCTACACTCTACTGATGAAATCACAGTTGAGTGGGTAAGTCTCATCACCACGATGTCGGAAGAGCTATTCCCAAAGATCTTCTGCGAGCTAAAGGAGGGAAGTCGATCTCAAGGGTTTCAGAAGAAACTCTTAAATGATTTCATCACGGCATCCATAAAAAAACTTCAACAGTGGCCCTGAGGCTGGGAAGGATTTCGCACAGGATTGCTCCCTGAAGCCGGATACCATCCGTACTGGAGTTAAATATTTGGAATGGAGGAAAACTGCAGGTCGTGCGAAATGGTGAATCTGAGAAAAGCAGAACATACTCTCTTACCTAAGTGGCCAGTGTGCCTCATAGATTTTAGAAAACCAATCGTCCTGGTCGGCCATTCAGGTACTTACAGAAACCAAGCCCGTCAATAACTCATCAAATGTCCGTCTAAATGACGAACATCGCCAAATAAACACGTGCCGCTACTAATTTTACATGTCACCTAACGCTTATACACTAGCACCCGAGATACTCATCCATGCGTTCATGTTGACCATAGTTTGGAACGAATTTTCATTCTCTAACATTATTGATTATATTGGAGCCATTCTTGTTTTCTTTCGAAAAAGATCATACCCATAACCAACGTTCCCTCTAAGATGCGCGCGCGCAGCTGCTCAGGCATCCCAGCGCAGCTGAACTGTCAATCCAACGTTAAATTTTGCTCAATCCAACGTTAAATTTTGCTCAATCCAACGTTAAATTATACTCGTCACCGTAATGCTTGCGTAATGCAGCGAGCACTGCCATTAGCTTAGAGGGAACGTTGCCCATAACAGTATTGGGTATATTTGTATTGGTCGAATAGATAGATGATCACATAATTGTTTGAAACCCTGAAAAAAAATTAATATTTTATTTATTGTTCCCGTATTGTACACTAACGCAACACTGCAGAGGCGTAGCGATGATATTTTGCGCCCGGGGACGAACTATAAAATTGGCGCCACAGCGATCTTGTGACCGATTTATTACCCTTGTTTACTTATTATAATGTAACGTTGCAAGCCTCATTTTGGCGCCCCTATACCTTGGCGCCCGGGTACATATGTACCCCCTGCCCCCCCCCCCCTCCCCCCCCCCCCAGCTACGCCTCTGCAACAATGCCCTCTGTTGACAAGAAATAACAATAATAGTGTGACAATTGTCATGTAGATTTGATTTAATTATTTGTAAGTTAGTCTTAACTTGTTTAATTGTTTTCAATGCATGATATTGTATAATACATTTATTTACTGGATTTGATATTTTCAGAAATTCAGTTCAATTTTTCGAAAACCTAATATGAGAACATTGTATCTATAGCTGACCTAGTTCCTAAAACCTAATATGAGAACATTGTATCTATAGCTGACCTAGTTCCTAACCTTAAATTATGATTTAAAGTAAACAATTTATTATTTTTTTAAAAATTCTTCTTTAGTGTCAAATTCATCAAGTGAAATTAATGCCAAACTGGGAGTACTTGACTTTTGACATGTAAATAGCTTCTATGTTATTCTAGAAACATGTAACAATTATTTCGATATTCTCGTTTTCACGTAGGGTTGACCCATCCCCGTGTCTGTTTTGCGCAGTAGCCAGAGTTAAAAGTGATGTATTGAGTAATAGTTTAATTTGGCCTTTAAACACTGAGACATCAAATTGTTTTTATGTCTTTGACCAGTTGAATTTTAATTTGTATTAAAATTATTTGTGCAAAGAAATAATTTTTGGACAAGGGTTGTTATCGAAATATACAAAATTCAAATACCGCAATATTAATTGAGTGGTTCAACAAAGAACTGTAGACACGTAAGTATTATACTGACTACAGCATACGTAATCGCCTTCCATTTATATTATTGTTGGATTTGATTCCTACAACTGTTGTTTCTTTTCCCATATTTTCCTTATTTTTCTAGGTAAATACTATTTTCTTACAAAGCGTGATGTCTTCACTCGTTTTTTTTGTTTGTTAATTTTTATGAGAGCCTACAAACGTGACACAATACAAAATGCAAAACTAACGATACCATACTAACAACAATGGCTCACAGTTCCCTTTCGTCATTGAACTTGAGAGAACTCTGTTGAAAGGTTCATTTAATGCTTAATGTTATGCGTTTTAAGGCACCGTATTGTCATCAAAGAGAACATGCGAAATTGTATCTACCATAATTAGTAGGAAAATAACAATCGAAATAATCCTGTTTTAAGATATTCTGAAATAGAATCATAATTATCGTCCTAAATTACTTACGGAACAACGTTCACTCTGTGACAACATTAGTACATAAGGACAAATCGGTGTAATTGGCGACAAAGGTAATTGATCTATATTTATATATTAATGCATGTACTTTGGTATTGATGTCGGTATTTAGATAGTGATGTCTCTATTTGGATATTACTGCCTGTAGGTAGATATTAATTTCATGTATATAAATAGTAATACCCGTGCTTTGCAATCGTATCTAATTAATTTGAAAATCTCAAAGAACCTGCTTTTACAAGACCTTATAATTCGTCTCATATTAAAAAGTGTCTTCGAATTTACAAGCTTAATATATTCAAAATAGTTCTCTCTCTCTCTCTCTCTCTCTCTCTCTCTCTCTCTCTCTCTCTCTCTCTGTCTGTGTGTGTGTCAAAAAAGTGTTATGTATACATAATGACTTCCAGGCTGACTTCGTGTGATGGTGTTAAATAACAATTCTAATGAGTGTAGAGATCTACACGTAACGATATATAATCAGACATGGCAAATATAAAAAGATTCCTGACGACATGTCATATCATACATTGAAAAGATAAAATAATCCTGACAGCATGGCAGATCATTCATGGCAAAGATAAAATATTCCTGACATGTCAGATCATATATGGCAAAGGAAAAAAAAACTGACATGTCAGATCGTACATGGTGAAGATAAAATTTCCTGACCTGACATATTATACATGGCAAAGATAAAATTATTTCTGACATGTTATACCATACATGGCAAAGATGTAAAAACTTCTGATATGTCAGATTCCTGATGACATGTCAGATTTTACATGGCAACGATAACAAATTCCTAACGACATGGCAAATCATACGCGGCAAAGATAAAAAAGAAATCCCGAGGATATGTCAGATCATACATGGTAAAGATAACAAAAAATCCTGACATGACAGATCAAAGATGGCAAAGATAACAAAATTATTGACGACATGTCCGTTCACATATGACTAAGATAAAATATTTTTAATGACGACTTGTCAGACAAACCTAGACGTTCATGTCATTTGTGAATGAAATCATCGTCTAATCCATAAGGTGTACAAAGTCCTCTACATATATGTCATCTAAAAAATCACCGCCGCACGCAAGAAGAAGAAGAACAAAAGAACACTTTGCGTCAAACAAAAGTAAATGGAAAAGCATCACACAAGACAAGGATCCCAGTAACAAAGTAAATGTAAACACGCAACCGTGGATTATTTTGAATAATGTAGAAACATAAAATGTTTTGTCCGGCATTTGTTAAAATACATTTCCTTCATTACAACATATTACGTCACATTTGAACCCTTGCATAACAGGATCTTAACGATTCGACCGAAAGTGACTCATCAACAAATTCATAGTTATAATGTGCTTGGAGATGTTCTCACTAATTCAGTAAATTAGTGTTATTAGCATTGCGATATCTTTAGATAAATACAAAAAGACAAACGGTAACCATTGTGTTAAATATGACATTACATTTTTCAGATTCTTTTGTAATACAATTGCGAGTGAAACACCCCCACACCAAAACAAAACCAACACAGAAAACCACGACACAGGCAATAACAATTAACTTGTTCAGGTTTCTTCAGATAACATATTATTATTATTATTATTATTATTATTATTATTATTATTATTATTATTATTATTATTATTATCGTATATTTGCTGTGTTTACGCGCAGTTATCCAACAGAAGCTGTTTTTATTGTTTTTCGTAAACCATATAAATATTTCTAGCAGTTTTGATTGTATACCCATATTGTGCTTTCAATATTTCAAGTAGTTTTGATTGTATACCCATCTTGTGCTTTCATAAGCGCCTGCTCATTGCCCATTTGACAAGACTATGTGATATGGAATAAACATGAAGTTAATTGGTTATGGTCACACACACACACGCCTCTCTCTCTCTCTCTCTCTCTCTCTCTCTCTCTCTCTCTCTCTCTCTCTCTCTCTATATATATATATATATATATATATATATATATATATATATATATATATATATATATATCTGACCCTGTCTGTATGTCAGTCTGACCCTGTCTGTATGTATGTCTGTCTGTCTGTATGTCTGTCTGTCTGTCTCTCTCTCTCTCTCTCTCTCTCTCTCTCTATATATATATATATATATATATATATATATATATAGAGAGAGAGAGAGAGAGAGAGAGAGAGAGAGAGAGAGAGAGAGACAGAGAGAGAGAGAGAGACAGAGACAGACAGACAGACAGACGGACGGACGGACGGACAGAGAATGAGATAGAAACAGACAAAAGGACAGATAGAGCTGTATGAATAAAGTCGAAAAGCTTAGAAAATACATGTGTGTACGATTAAACAACCTGGTGAAATTCTTAATGAAAACAATGAGAAAATATCCGGTTCAGATCCAGGTGGACCGTCTTGATATCAAGGTAACACTACATATACTAATGATTACGCGGCCAGGGGATTACAAAGCCCTACCGGTATAGCGATAAAACATTATACCCCTGATCTCGGATGTGACTTAGTTTTATGATGACAGGAGCTATTTTATGATTTGACATTTGAGCACATTCTAGCACAACATGAGAGGAAAGAAGATTCCTTAATTACAAAGGGAAGAGTAATTGTTGGCCTAAACGTGTTCCATGTTTACATTCAGATAATTCCGTGTAGTTTAGTTGCATTTAGTTGTCCTTTGAAGAAGACAAGATATGCTTTTGTCAATCATGCAATTTAAGGTTATGTTATATTTACAAACCTTAAAACCTGTCATTTGTATAATACAACTAGCTGATGAACTTAAATCTCTCGGATTTTAAAATGTTATTCGGTCAACGACACGGCTAAAGAATTGGAACACTTTTAAGTCCTCGGTGAAAATGATGAGCACCATTATACTCACGTTGAAACTTTGTATCATCATTTTTATGACTCTTCCATTTTTCCCTATATTTAGATTTGGTTGCTACAAGACCCGTAGTTATTTGGTACTGGCTTCATATTGTATATTCGCCTGTCTCAGGAGATAAACATGATGGCGTTCAATGATCATTGATATATTTTTATTTAAATTAATATGGGGTAAATATAGTCTAAATTAATGTTTATTAGAAGGCTTGAGACCTGTCGTTAGATAATACACATGCAATACTTCAAATAACATACATACAATAATTTAAATAAAATGCAACACTGCTTATAATAACACACACAATAATTTTAATAACACACACTACTTCTAATAACGCACATACGCTGCTTCTTGAAACACACATACAATACTTTTAATAACACACGAGAGCACAAAATACTTCTAATAACACAGATACAATACTCCTAATAACACACAGGCAATATTTCAAATAACACACCTACAAAATTCTTCTAATAACACACTTGCTATAATTCTATAACAGACATAAAATATTTCTAATACCACGCATACAAAACGTCTAATAACACACATACTATACTTCTAATAACACACATACAATACATTTAATAACACACGTACAATACTTATAAAAACACATACACTACTTCTAATAACACACATACTATACTTCTAATAACACACATACAATACATTTAATAACACACGTACAATACTTATAAAAACACATACACTACTTCTAATAACACACATACAATACTTCTAATAACACACGTACAATACTTATAAAAACACATACAATACTTCTAATAACACACGTACAATACTTATAAAAACACATACAATACTTCTAATAACACGCAGACAAAACCTCTAATAACACACATACTATACTTCTAATAACACACATACAATACTTCTAATAACACACATACAATACTTCTAATAACACATACAATACTTCTAATAACACACATACAATACTTCTAATAACACACATACAATACTTCTAATAACACATACAATACTTCTAATAACACATACAATACTTCTAATAACACATACAATACTTCTAATAACACACATACAATACTTATAAAAACACATACAATACTTCTAATAACACACATACAATACTTATAAAAACGCATACAATACTTCTAACACACATACAATACTTATAAAAACACATACAATACTTCTAATAACACATACAATACTTCTAATAACACATACAATACTTCTAATAACACATACAATACTTCTAATAACACATACAATACTTCTAATAACACATACAATACTTCTAATAACACACATACAATACTTCTAATAACACACATACAATACTTATAAAAACACATACAATACTTCTAATAACACACATACATAATAACACATACAATACTTCTAATAACACATACAATACTTCTAATAACACACATACAATACTTCTAATAACACACATACAATACTTCTAATAACACACATACAATACTTCTAATAACACATACAATACTTCTAATAACACACATACAATACTTCTAATAACACATACAATACTTCTAATAACACACATACATAATAACACATACAATACTTCTAATAACACATACAATACTTCTAATAACACACATACATAATAACACATACAATACTTCTAATAACACACATACAATACTTCTAATAACACACATACAATACTTATAAAAACACAAGTACATACACTACTCTTAATAACACATAATTTCATACACTACTTCTAATTGCACACAAGTACTTACAATACCAGAGATTTTTTAATAGCAATATTAGTAATTATCTATATAGTGAAATGCAAATGTTTGAAACAAATATCGGCATTAAATTAATGATTATTAGAGTTTGCATTGAATGAAATAGTTTCCAAAAGACCCGTAGAGAAAATAACTTTATTATTACTTATATATTAATTCTAATTTGTATGATCTGTCGTCCTAATATACATGTATGGCTAATTGTTCAGGACAAGACGTGTCATCCTAACAAACTTGTACGGCTAAATATACAGAACATAAAGCGTTATCCGAATATACTTGTACTGCTTATAATACAGGGCATAACGAGTTATTTGAATATACTTGTATTGCTTATAATACAGGACATAACGTGTTATCCGAATATACTTGTATCGCTAATTATGCAGGACATATCTTGTCATAGGAATATACTTGCATTACTAGTAATACAAGACATGACGTGTTATCCGAATAAACATGGCATGTTCGCTATAACAAAACATTATCTTGAAATTTTGATATGCAGTCCCAAGGAAAAAACACAGCTATAAGCTGTATATAGTTTTGGATATTTCATAATATAAAAATCAAACGCCAATTCGATTTTGACTTGAAGGAAATGTAACTAAATATACCATATTGGAAGAACAACTAAATATATCATGACTGGAAACATAACTAAATATATCATGACTGGAAACATAACTAAATATATCATGACTGGAAACATAACTAAATATATCATGACTGGAAACATAACTAAATATATCATGACTGGAAACATAACTAAATATATCATGACTGGAAACATAACTAAATATATGGAGTTTGCAACAGTAATTCATTTAAATATATCATGACTGGAAACATAACTAAATATATGGAGTTTGCAACAGTTATTCATTTAAATATATCATGACTGGAAACAACTAAATATATGGAGTTTGCAACAGTAATTCATTTAAATATATCATGACTGGAAACAGAACTAAATATATGGAGTTTGCAACAGTAATTCATTTAAATATATCATGACTGGAGACATAACTAAATATATCATGACTGGAAACATAACTAAATATATGGAGTTTGCAAAAGTAATTCATTTGAATATATCATGACTGGAAACATAACTAAATATATGGAGTTTGCAACAGTAATTCATTTAAATATATCATGACTGGAAACATAACTAAATATATGGAGTTTGCAACAGTAATTCATTTAAATATATCATGACTGGAAACATAACTAAATATATGGAGTTTGCAACAGTAATTCATTTAAATATATCATGACTGGAGACATAACTAAATATATCATGACTGGAAACATAACTAAATATATGGAGTTTGCAAAAGTAATTCATTTGAATATATCATGACTGGAAACATAACTAAATATATGGAGTTTGCAACAGTAATTCATTTAAATATATCATGACTGGAAACATAACTAAATATATGGAGTTTGCAACAGTAATTCATTTAAATATATCATGACTGGAAACATAACTAAATATATGGAGTTTGCAACAGTAATTCATTTAAATATATCATGACTGGAAACATAACTAAATATATGGAGTTTGCAACAGTAATTCATTTAAATATATCATGACTGGAAACAACTAAATATATGGAGTTTGCAACAGTAATTCATTTAAATATATCATGACTGGAAACATAACTAAATATATGGAGTTTGCAACAGTAATTCATTTGAATATATCATGACTGGAAACATAACTAAATATATGGAGTTTGCAACAGTAATTCATTTGAATATATCATGACTGGAAACATAACTAAATATATGGAGTTTGCAACAGTAATTCATTTAAATATATCATGACTGGAAACATAACTAAATATATCATGACTGGAAACATAACTAAATATATGGAGTTTGCAACAGTAATTCATTTGAATATATCATGACTGGAAACATAACTAAATATATGGAATTTGCAACAGTAATTCATTTAAATATATCATGACTAGAATAGTAAATAAATGTATCATGATATGAAGACTTGCTAAATTTATTATGATTAGAAGACTGGTTAAATATATTATGATTGTAAGACTTGTTAAATATACTATGATTGTAAGACTTGTTAAATATACTATGATTGTAAGACTTGTTAAATATACTATGATTGGAAGACTTGTTAAATATACTATGATTGTAAGACTTGTTAAATATACTATGATTGTAAGACTTGTTAAATATACTATGATTGGAAGACTTGTTAAATATACTATGATTGGAAGACTTGCTAAACATTATGATTAGAAGTCTGGCTAAATAGATCATGATTGTAAGACTTGTTAAATATACTATGATTGGAAGACTTGCTAAATATATTATGATATGAAGACTTGCTAAATATATGATAGTTGAAAGACGTGCTAAATATTCTATGATTGGGAGACTTGATAAATTTAGTATGATTGGAAGAGTTGCTAAATATATTATGATTGGAAGACTTGGTAAATGTATAATGATTGCATAAATATATTAAGATATGAAGATTTGCAATACATTATGATTGGATGACTTGCAAAATATATTATGATTTGAAAACATGCGAAATATATTATGATTGGGAAGTAAATTATTTAATATAATGGTTGGATGATTAAATTATATCATGAATGGAAGAGTAGCTAAATATATCATGCGTGAAACAGTAGCTAAATATATTGTGAATGGAAGAATAGCTAAATATGTTATGATTGAAAGAGTAGCCAAATATTTCATGACTGGAAGAGTAACTAAATATATAATGACTGAAACAGTAGCTAAATATCATAACTTTAAGAGTAGCAAATTAGTTCATGATTGAAAGTTTAAGTTTTAGAGTTTTTACTGTGACAATGCTCTAATACTGTATCAATTTTAATGAGAAACGTGAAAACTTAACTTTAGAGTTATTACTGTGACAACGCTCTAATACTGTATCAATTTTAATGAGAAACGTGAAAACTTAACTTTAGAGTTATTACTGTGACAACGCTCTAATACTGTATCAATTTTAATGAGAAACGTGAAAACTTAACTTTAGAGTTATTACTGTGACAACATATGTTTAGATTTATTACCGTGACAAAATAATTTCAGCGTTATTACTGTAACAACATATGTTTAGAGTTGTTACTGTGCCTAGACAGCTTTAGTGTCATAGCCATCCTAACATAAGTTGAAACCAGTGGATTTAATCAAAAAGACTCTTGTCTTAAGCTATAAATAGATTCTAATTTTAATTTTATTATTTAAAAAAAAAATATTTCTTTTAGTGTATTTGGTGTGTACATGATCATTTATTTTAAATGGTCATTTAACGTTTTAGTACACCTGATATAAATACAAATTGTTACGTATATCTGATTTTTTTTAAATATTTGATTTAAATTAATCCTGTGTTTGTTAGGTTTTCTTTTTCTTTTATTTTACATGCTTTTGTAATGTGATCTTATTTACTTAATTTGGCATTCCTTTATGAAAATTCAGTTTGACCTGAAACTTTTCATAAACACCTAATAATAGAAACACTGTTTCTATTTTAGAATTAGTTTCTGGCCTTGGGTCAGAAACCACTCAAAGGACTAAACTACGTTCTTTCTTATTTTATTCGTAGAGTAAAATGATTGGTTTTTATCTGGGTCATATTGGGATTACGTGACTTTAGAATGTAAACATGATCATGTGACCATCTATTTAGCAATCCATACATTTTTCCTTAACTGCTCAGAAGTTAGACTTAATTTAGATGTTTAAGGAGATATTTTTACAGTCTGGGCTTTTAAACACTTGATGTTTTTTTCTTATGTTGTGACCAGTTATGAGTTTTATTTTAAATTTCGTTCAGGTTATTTGGATTCTAAAAGATTAATTTGTTTGTCTGGAAATGTATAAGTGTTTATACATAAGTTTTGGACAAATACATTTATTGAAATTTTATTCGGAATTCACACACCGGAGTGTTTTTTCTTGTTGTTCTACAAGGAACTGTAGACACAACAGTACCATACATCTTGGCGTTTCATCAGGATTTGAGTTAAAATTTAGTAGAACAATTTATTATTAGGACTTGTAAAATTTATTCGCTGACTATTTTTTGGAGATTGTGGGACTTGAGTCTTAAAACCGTAAGTTCCTGATTTCCATTTTTACATTGTTTTGCCTGGGAAATAAATTATTTGTAAAATTTTACAAAGCTTGTTGTATTACTCTCTCTCTCTCTCTCTCTCTCTCTCTCTCTCTCTCTCTCTCTCTCTCTCTCTCTCTCTCTGTTACTGTTTATTAGAGCATACACACGTAACAAAATATTTTAAATAGCTATTTGATAAATTAGTATACAGATTGTCAACACAAATATTTTAAATAGCTATTTGATAAATTAGTATACAGATTGTCAACACAAATATTTTAAATAGCTATTTGATAAATTAGTATACAGATTGTCAACACAAATATTTTAAATAGCTATTTGATAAATTAGTATACAGATTGTCAACACAAATATTTTAAATAGAAATAAACACATTATTTTATTGATGAAGATGTGCAAGAAAATTTAACACCATTCTCTGTTGGAAGCAAAAAGAAGAAAAAAAAAGAAACGAAAAAGGAAAAACGCATCTAAGAAATAACCGCTACGCGTGTGATACATTCAATTTACAACGACCTAAAGGTTAGCTTAATTAGACAGCCAGATCTTTTCATTTAGCGTCAGTTTCGATAGCCAGATATTGCCATTTAGCGTCCGTAATGGGAACCATATATTTTCATTTAGTGCCTGTATTGATAGCCCGATATTTTCATTTATCTCCTTTTTCGATAGTCATATATTGTCATTTGTCGTCAGTTTCGATAGCCAGATATTGCCATTTAGCGTCCGTAATGGGAACCATATATTTTCATTTAGTGCCTGTATTGATAGCCCGATATTTTCATTTATCTCCTTTTTCGATAGTCATATATTGTCATTTGTCGTCAGTTTCGATAGCCCGATATTGCCATTTAGCGTACGTAATGATAACCATATATTTTCATTTCGCGTTTGTTTCGATAGCCAGATAGTTTCATTTAGTGCCTGTATCGATAGCCGTATATTTTCATTTACTGTCTTTTTGATAGCCAGATAGCCAGATATTTTAATTTCGCGTTTGTTTCGATAGCCAGATATTTTCATTTGGCGTCTGTTTCGATTTTTCATTTAGCGTCTGTTTTGATAGCCAGATATTGCCAATTAGCGTACGTAATGATAACCAGATATTTTCATGTAGCATCCCAAACGATAGCCAGATATTTCCATGTAGCGTCTGTTTCGATAGCTAGATATTGGCATTTAGCGTCTGTTTCGATAGCCAGATATTTTTATTTAGCGTCTGTTTCGATAGCCAGATATTTTGTCGTTTAGCGTCAGCTTTGATACCCAGATATTACCATTTAGCATTCGCATTGATAGCCAGATATTTTCATGTAGCGTCCCAAACGATAGCCAGATATTTTCATTTAGCGTTTTTATCGATAACCATATATTTTTATTTAGCTTCTGTTTCGATAGCCAGATCTTGTCATTTTGCGTACGTAATGATATCCATATATTTTCGTTTATCGTTTGTATCGATAGTCAAATATTGTCATTTAGTGGCAGCCGCTCCGGTGGCCGAGTAGTTACAGCTTCCGCCTTGGACGCTGGAAGTCGTGGGTTCCATACTCGGCAGAGTTATATCATATAAATAGCGAGATAGTGTCATTTAGTGTCAGTATAAATAGTCAAATAGTGTAATTTAGTGTCTGTATAAATAGTCATATAGTCATTTAGTGTCAGTATAAAAAGTCAAAATGTGTCATTTAGTGTATTTATAAAGAATCATATATTGTCATTTAGTGTCAGTATAAATAGTCAAACAGTGTCATGTAGTGTCTGTATAAATAGCCTGATATTGTTATTTAGTGTCATTATAAATAGCCATATAGTGTCATTTAGTGTCTGTATAAATAGCCATATCTTGTCCTGTATCTCTTGGTGATTAAAACTTGCTGATGTTAAGCACCATTCGTGCTGTGTGATGTGTTATGTAAAGCTACCTCATAAAGGCTATTAATAATACCAATATTTATGTTATCTGTCATTTTGATTTTATAATGCATTGCACTACGCGTTTACCTACTTGTCTTGGGTTTGTATTAGACTTCAATATGGATTCAGAATGATTTAATACTCCATATGACCGTTCAGACATTTCCAAAATTATTTCACATTTCATTTATTTGTTCAGACATATCCCAAACTATTTAACATTTCATTTGATCGTCTAAGCATATCCCAACTATTTAATATTCCGTTTCCTCTTTCAGGTATATCCCATCTTTGTAATATTCCATTTCCTCTTCTATACATATCCCAACTGTTCAATATTCAATTTCCTCTTTCAGGTATATCCCAACTATTTAATTTGCAATTTCCTCTTTCAGGTATATTCCAACTTTGTAATATTCCATTTCCTCTTTTAGACATATCCCAACTATTTATAACTGTTTAATATTCAAGTTCCTCTTCAGGTATATCCCAACTATTTAATTTGTGATTTCCTCTTTCAGGTATATCCCAACTTTGTAATATTCCATTTTTTTCTTTCAGGAATATCCCAACCATTTATTTGCAATTTCCTATTTATAGTATATCTCATCTTTTGTAATATTCCATTTCCTCTTTTAGACATATCCCAACTTTGTAATATTTCATTCTTCCTTTCAGGCATATCTAAAACTATTCAGACGTAAACGTGAGCATCATAATAATAATTAATTAATAACAATAAAAACAATAATGTGGACTTTGTATAGCGCATAAGATTTACAAGCCCTAAGCGCTTACAGCGTCTATAATGACATGACTACAAAAAAAAATAATACAAAAAACCCTAACAAAACGAACATAAAATCAGAAAACATAAAAAGCATGCTGATAACATTTAAGGTCGCAAAGATTATTAGATCTTTAAGTTAGTTCTTGCAGTCGAAAATGGTGAGTTTTAAGAGCACTCTTGAAAGGGATCACTGCGTCTTTGTGTCTACTTTCAATGGGCAATTCGTTCCACATTGCTGGGCCCTGTTATGAAAAAGAATGTTGTCTATATGACTTAGTTTTCATAGTGGGAATAATGAGTATACGATTGTCTGAAAAGGAGTATAAGTATCTTACTGGTGTGCAGACATGGGTGAGGCCAGAAAGGCATGTTGGACTGGATTCCGTTAGTGAAACGTAGCACAGAAAACAAATACTGCGTTTGATTTTGGATCGAATGGATAGCCAGTTTAGGGTACAGAACAGCGGGGAGGTGTGCTCTGATCGTGGTACTCTACGGATGATTTTCAGCAGCTGTGTGAACGTTTTGAAGTTTTTGGAGTAGATATTGAGACAACAGACATAATTGAATTACATTAGTCCAGTCTTGAACGTAAAAATGAACACACAAGTGTTTTAATGGCATCAATTGAAAGATATCTGCGAATGGAGTTGATGCGTCTCAGCTCAAGATATACAGCCTTGCATATGTTCATGACATGTTGGTGCAATGTGAGAGTACTGTCTAGAGTAACACCTAGGTTTCGTACAGACTGAACTTAATGTTGGTGTTGTTGGTATTTAGTGCTTGGGGTAAAGGATGTGGATGAGAAATTATTTTGTGATCAAAAACACTCAGTTGTATAATCATTCATCTGCAGCTTGTTACATGTCATTCATGACTTCACATCAGGATAGTACCTCTCTACTCCTTGGATGCTATCATCAACTTCAGTTGCATGGCTAGATTTGTATATTTTGGTGTCATCAGCATACAATTGGATGATGAACTATGACAATTAAGAACGGCTGAGTGTATATAATGAAGAGAACAGGTCAAAGAGCAGACCCCATTTGAACACAAAACTATAGATCAACTGGGCTGGAGTGTATTTGATTTGCAGATACAATTCTGGTCATGTTCACTAAGTAGGACATGAACCACAGAAAAGCTGAATTGTGAATGCCAATTACATGCTGGAGATGGTGAAGTAATATATCATGGTTTATTGTGTCAAATGATGCAGAGAATCAATGAGGGAGAGGACTGTAATGTTTCCGCTATCCAAAGTAGAGCGAATGTCATTAACTTCTTTCAGAAGAGAAGTTTCAGTACTGTGGCAAGGGCGATAAGCAGAATGTACGTTGCTAAAAGGATTGATTGGATTTTGAATTATGCAAAACGCAGTGGTATCTCTGGGATAGTTGACACAAAGGTTGACGATCTAATAGCGACTAGCACCAGGTTATCTCAATTAGCAGCGGAATTTGTAAACTGTTTCGCCGGAAAGGGCAAAAGGGAGATAACTGGAATTCCTCTTCCTCTTCTACTGCTGCCAACTTTGAAAAAAACACTTCTCTTTTTCGCGTCTGTTTACATTTAAGTAATGATGAATATAGTACCAGTTAGTTTAGTCTTGAGAAAAATTTAGTATGGAGAGCCAAGGAGTGGTCATTTAAAGCAATTAATGAGGGTCCAGCATAGAATACACGGGTTGACTGGCGAACACATGATGGCTGTTTTTTCAAGAACAAAATACGTTGTAATAGTGGAGCATTTATATTTTTTCTCGTTTGCAAAACCAAAAGATGAAGAAACACATACGAACTGAACAGCAATACATGATGAAATACAATAATGTAGACGAAGATAAACAACAAGCACATATATCATGAAAAACGGTACACAAACGGAACAGCCTCTTCATGGTACTTAATCGATTATGGACATCTTTGTGGAAGTCATACGGCATTCGGATACACATACGGAATAGATTTTTGAAAAATAAGTTCTGTACAAAGACTTTTTTCCACTTTAATTGCAGAACTCGAAATTATAGCAAACACCATCATTATTCGTTTTCAAATATAGTTAAATAAAGATATTATACAAGTGGTTATCCAATCGAAAGTCTGTGGTATATAACATACGAGAGAGAGAGAGAGAGAGAGAGAGAGAGAGAGAGAGAGAGAGAGAGAGAGAGAGAGAGAGAGAGAGAGAGAGAGAGAGAGTCATCTCTGTTCCAAACTGTCCTGATTTTCTAATTGTTGTTGGTACAAGCGGCATGTCGCTTTCTTTCTAGTGTGTTCTTATAAACAAACTGCGGCTGTATTCAAATTGACTGACACAAATATAGCTTGAAAGATTAATTCCTTAAAAGAGTACACGACCGTTCTTTTTAATGTATTAGTTTTGTGTCGATATGCGTACTGGGACACGTTGAGCTACAATATGTAATTATCCCATGTGACTTAGAATTAATTGCACCATGCTTCATGGGGTTGGTAATAACCAAAGCAACAAAATTGACGTTTATTTACAATATTGACGTGTGATTTTTTTAAATACAATATTGACGTTTATTTCGAACTAATTTCTCACTAATGACGGTTTACGCTATCGTTATTTTGATTAGACACGTGCTTTCAGTAAACCCCACACATGTATTACACAGATTTTTAAAATGTTGATTGATTGATTGATTTTATTTTAACGGCGCACCAGCACTTGTTGGCTATTAGGTGCCATACAATAGGTTATATGTATAAATGTTTAAAAATGGTAAAAGGTTTAATGTCGACCAGCTGTATCAAAACCCATATAGTTAGATTTCAAACGGGAAGGTGATGACAATATAATATAAAGCTTTCCGATCAACGGTGGATAAAAATGGTGTATGTTAATGAAGACAGATGTAAAAGAAATATTCGTTTGTCATAACTCCATTATAAACAGTTTTGTCCTCATTCCCGTATTTGACAAATACATCTGAACACTTATTTTGTTTCACACCGCTTCGAACACGCTAGTTCTACTAAAATACTATTCTCATTTTACTCAAATGATTAGACCAAAGTCTCGTATATGTTGCCATGAAAAAAATAATATTTCGATGCATGCCATAATACTACAATCGAAGAAAAGAAAACTAAAATAATACAATTGGTAGATATGGAAGAGATATTTGTTTTACTACTGGTCATTAATTAAACATATTATGTTGAATCCTCTTCATATTGGGTGATAAATTAAACAGCTTATGTTGAATCCTCATCATACTGGGTGTTAAATTAAACAGCTTATGTTGAATCCTCATCATATTGGGTGTTACATTAAACAGCATATGTTGAATCCTCACCATATTGGGTGTTAAATTAAACAGCTTATGTTGAATCCTCACCATATTGGGCGTTAAATTAAACAGCTTATGTTGAATCCTCATCATATTGGGTGTTACATTAAACAGCATATGTTGAATCCTCACCATATTGGGTGTTAAATTAAACAGCTTATGTTGAATCCTCACCATATTGGGTGTTACATTAAACAGCTTATGTTGAATCCTCACCTTATTGGGTGTTACATTAAACAGCTTACTTTGAATCCTATTCATATGGGTGTTAAATTAAACAGATTATCTTGAAGTTGAATCCTCTTCATATTGGGTGATAAATTAAACAGCTTATGTTGAATCCTCATCATATTGGGTGTTACATTAAACAGAATATGTTGAATCCTCACCATATTGGGTGTTAAATTAAACAGCTTATGTTGAATCCTCACCATATTGGGCGTTAAATTAAACAGCTGATGTTGAATCCTCTTCATATTGGGCGTTAAATTAAACAGCTTATGTCGAATCCTCATCATATTGGGTGTTACATTAAACAGCATATGTTGAATCCTCACCATATTGGGTGTTAAATTAAACAGCTTATGTTGAATCCTCACCATATTGGGTGTTACATTAAACAGCTTTTGTTGAATCCTCACCTTATTGGGTGTTACATTACACAGCTTATTTTGAATCCTATTCATATGGGTGTTAAATTAAACAGATTATCTTGAAGTTGAATCCTCTTCATATTGGGTGTTAAATTAAACAGCTTATGTTGAATCCTCTTCACACTGGGTGTTAACTTAAACAGCTGATGTTGATATTGAATGCACTTCATATTGGGTGATATTCTGCTAGTGTTAGATTTAGCTACTTATTTCGTTATATATGTAATTTTAATCCCGCTAAACATTTCAAAGTAAAACTCCCATCAACATACTTCTGGATATGGTCAATGCCATTTGGATCTGTCAGCTGTAATAATATAGATGTTAATCTGAAAGCAGACATGGTAAAGCAGAACTGGCTGCCCCAGGATAACGTACTTGTCAAGGCTGTTGGCTGTCCCATCAGAACTTATTTTTCAAGGTTTTTGATTGTCCCATTAGAACTTTTTTTTCAAAGGTTGTTGGTTGTCCCATTAGAACTTATTTTTCAAGATTGTTGGATGTCCCATTAGAACTTATTTTTCAAGATTGTTGGTTATCCCATTAGAACTTATTTTTCAAGGTTGTTGGTTATCCCATTAGAACTTATTTTTCAAGGTTGTTGGTTATCCCATTAGAACTTATTTTTCAAGGTTGTTGGATGTCCCATTAGAATTTATTGTTCAAGGTTGTTAGTTGTCCCATTAGAACTTATTTTTCAAGGTTGTTGGTTGTCCAGAAAGACTAGTTGTCAAGGTTGTTGGCTGTCCCATGAAACATCAACTGGCAACGCTGATGGTGTTAAAGAGAAGTTGGTTGTCAAAACAGTTGACTGTCTCAGGAGAAATAAGTTGTCATGGCTTTCGTTTTCGACCAGCATCTCGCTTGCTGGACAGATAACATAAAAAAATAACAAAAACGCAGCGACAAACAAAAAAAGAAACCAGAGAAAATAAAATAGAAACAAATCAACGGAAAACCACAAATAACCATTCATTTATAAGAAACTCACCTAATACATTATGCAACAAACACACACGTACGCACACACACACACACACACACAGCTTTAGATACTCATCAATCGATGGTACAATGATATTTGAACTTATTCAGACTAGATTCAGTCAAAACAGTTACTCCATATTTTAATATAACTTTAGGAACATCCGCTCTTACTCAACTGTTTGCAATCTAACGATTTGACAATTTTCTTTCTCTATTGTTTGTAATCACACATACACGAGAATTCACCTATTTTCCTTGGTTGTAATCAAACGTACAGAATAATCCACCTCCTTCCATTGGTTGTAATAGTTTATCATGACAGCCATTCAACTCAATAATACTTACACAGCATAATCAATCACGACATCAATTCCACTACATAATACTTATACCGTATAGTTTATCACGACAGCCATTCAGCTCAATAATACTTCGACAGTATAATCTTTCACGACAGCCATTCCACTCAATAATACTTATTATCACGACAGCTTTTCCACTCATTAATATTTATTATCACGACAGCCTTTCCACTCAGTAATACTAATTATCACGACAGCTTTTCCACTCAATAATACTTATTATCACGACAGTCTTTCCACTCCATAATACTTATTATCACGACAGTCTTTCCACTCATTAATATTTATTATCACGACAGCCTTTCCACTCAGTAATACTTATTATCACGACAGCCTTTCCACTCAGTAATACTTATTATCACGACAGCCTTTCCACTCAGTAATACTTAGTATCACGACAGCCTTTCCACTAAAACAAGGACAACCACCATCACATTCACCAAGGACATTTTCTAAAAATATAACTTTATCTTTTTTTCATCGTTGTCTTATTTATTCCATTTCATGTCTTTTTCTCCTGTAGTGGGTATGTTGGAGTCTCTCAGATAGTGGTTATGGGGGCATATCTCAGATGTTGGTTATGGGGCATATCTCAGATGTTGGTTATGGGGGAATATCTCAGGTAGTGGTTATGGGACATTATCTCAGTAGTTATGGGGCATAATCTGAGAAAGTAGTGATTAGGCACTCATTGGTTATTATCTCATCAGTTATGGGGGCATTATCTCAGATGGTGGTTATTGGGCATTATCTCAGATATTGGTGATGGGGGAATATCTCAGTAGTTATGGGTATTATCGTAGTAGTGGTTCTGGCTCATTATATCAGTGCTTATGGGGCATTATATCAGATAGTTGTTACTGTAAATTAATTCCACATGATCATCATATTCTACGATGACAAATAAAGAATCCATTGTGTTTATGTTTTGAACATGCAAAACACGTGATTCATTACGGCAGCATAATGCGCATCCCAATGTACATTTCAATGCCAATTATACACAAATTAAGTCCCGGTGATGATAAGTATACATATATTATAGTTTAATGGCTGATGAAGGGACACTATATGGTGTCAATTCAAGATGGAGTTTCAAACAATGTAAATACAGTAAATTGCAAGAAAACAAAACTAAAAACATATCTTTTTAAAAAAACATCTATTACAAATGAAGGAAAACATGAAGAAATATAAGATAAAATATAAAAGGTACTAAAATCTACAAATGACGTTTTATATAAAGAGGAAAGTAACAAGACAAGTGTAATTACACAATTAACGGTCCAAACGGTATTGTCAGTTTTAATATTTAAAACATAATAGTATCGGCGATAATAACCATCATCTGGCGATACTTATCGTTGATGCGACAACTTTGTGCATACTATTTTATATGCAACGCATTACAAATCGAGAGTTCCCTGATAGTATCAAAGTTACTTGATTGCCACCCAGGCAGTATTTTTTAGCTCCCTTATTGATTCCAAACCTCCAATTATTAAAATATATTGTTAAGAAGCTAGATTTCCTACAGAAATAAAGCTAAATACAAGCGATGAAATCTTGACATATGCAATTTAACAACTAAGTCGATAGCATTCAGAAAAAGGATCAATAGTCCGACAGATGAGGTGCCTAACCGGGTGTTGATATTATCTTTGTATAACTTTTAGCACTGCTTAAAGACTAATAGGTTTTCTGTGAATAATGTCTGAAATTACTTTAATTACATAATTACAACATGTCAGACCGACATCGATACTTTACGAGTAGTCCTCAGTTCAAACGTTGTATGTGAAAAAGCATACTTTGAAGATTGATTTAATATATAGTTATTCTCCTTTGGCAAACAATGTCTTGGGCATATATATATATATATATATATATATATATATATATATATATATATATATATATATATATATATATATATATATATATATATATATATATATATATATATATATATGCCATACTCTGACACCGAACAGTGCAAGACTAGTATTTGGCTAACGGTTGCTAACCCAGTCACTTTTAACTCTTTTACAAAAGACAAATACAAAACACAGACAAGAGAAACAAAATAAGAAAACCGTTATGTTTGCAAACCTTTACATGTACGTTTTTAGAGGAATTAAACTTTTAAAAGTATTATGTTTTAACTAGTTATTTGAACTTGTTGCGGATGCTGGAGAATATTTGTATTGACCTAGAAATCGATGAGTTATAACGACATCTGTTGTTTTATGCAAATTTATCTAAGGACAAGTTATATCCCGGATATTTCATTATGATAGTAGTAATTATAGGCTATTAAGCAAATTTAGGGAATAATTTAAAAGAAAATGTGTCGGCTGCTCCGAGGGCCTAGTGGTGAGAGCGTCCGCAGTGGGAGCAGGAGATCGTGGGTTCGACCCCCGGCCGAGTCATACCAAAGACTTACAAAAATGGTATTAATAGCTGCCTCGCTTGGCGCTCAGCATTAAGAGATTAGTGTTAGGACTGGTCGGCCTGGTGTCAGGATAATGTGACTGGTTGGGACATCGTGTTACATGTTTGCGGCATGATGTCCCAGTGCTAGACATCAAAATTGTTAAAGCTACTTTAAAAATCCTAATCAAACAAAAGAAACACACACACACACACACACACACACACACATATACATATGTATATATGTATGTATATATGTATATCTGTATATATGTATATATATATATATATATATATATATATATATATATATATATATATATATATAGAGAGAGAGAGAGAGAGAGAGAGAGAGAGAGAGAGAGAGAGAGAGAGAGAGAGAGAGAGAGAGAGAGAGAGAGAGAGAATAAAACTTAATAAGTAGTTTAATTATCAAAGTTATAAATGAAAATGTGAGAGGATATTGCCGTATTATAGAGTGAATCCAAAATAATGTAAATCAAGTTTTAACTTCTAGGAAAGTCCAAAGAATGCTCCGTATTGAAATTTCAAATCCGGAAATTTACTTGTCCGCTAATAATCACGAGGTTACCAGGATGGCGTCGTCCATACATCCTTAAAATAATCGTGTATAGTTCCAGAATAATATTATTTCCAAATAATGAGCACTTTATATTTCCATAGAACAATCCAAGCAAATGTTTCTACTCTCTAATATTATCGAACTACAATACAAAACAAGTCTGGAGACGTACAACATGAACATAAAACATGAAGATAAAATGACTCTGATTGACCAATTCTTTCCTGATATACACATTCTATTACAACGTTATTTCACAATAAACCCCCACGCGACAGATCTTACTATTCATTCTGCGTCTGCAATGCCTATTCGTGTGACCTATCCCAACAAATCGGAAGTTACTTAATTCTTCTCGAACAATCCAAACCCCATCATCCAATGAGAAATTAAATCAAAGGCGACATTATATCTTATTATTAGCGATTGCCATCAAATACGTCAGCATCTGTTTATTGGTCCTTAATAATTTTACCCTCATAACAGACTTAGTTCACGTAGGCAAAATTTAACTTAAGATATTATAAACAATTTCCAGTCATGGATAAAATTTTACCACACTTATATAAAATCATGTACCAGGAATTAGAAAGAAAACAATATATAGCAACTTAAAAGTCTACTTTATCTTTGGCCGTATTTTGCATGAGGTTAAAATGATATTTTCTATTACAACGAACGAATCCTTGTCGTTTAAAATACTTTTAGATGACAAATTATATTCAGCATGGACATCATTTCTTTGATGTATAATATTTATTAAGACGTCATTTCTTTGATATATAATATTTTATGTAGACGTCATCTCTTTGATGTGTAATATTGTATTTAGACATCATCTCTTTCATATATAAAATATTTATTTAGTCATTATCTCTTTGATATATATATATATATATATATATATATATATATATATATATATATATATATATATATATATATATATATATATATATATATTATGTAGACGTCATATCTTTGATATGTAATATTTTATTTAGACGTCATCTCTTTGATAAAGTTTAGTAGACGTCATCTATTTGATGTGTAAAACTTTATTTAGACGTCATCTCTTAGAATTAAAATAATTTATTTAGACGTAATCTCTTTGACATATACTATTCTATTTAGACGTCATCTCTTTGATATGTAATATTTTATTCAGTGTAGAAATCATATCTTTGACATATAATATTCTATATTGACGTCATCTCTTTGATATGTAATATTTTATTCAGTGTAGAAATCATATCTTTGATATATAATATTCTATATTGACGTCATCTTTTTGATATGTAATATTTTATTCAGTGTAGAAATCATATCTTTGATATATAATATTCTATATTGACGTCATCTCTTTGATATGTAATATTTTATTCAGTGTAGAAAACATATCTTTGATATATAATATTCTATATTGACGTCATCTCTTTAATATGTAATATTTTATTCAGTGTAGAAATCATATCTTTGATATATAATATTCTATATTGACGTCATCTCTTTGATATGTAATATTTTATTCAGTGTAGAAATCATATATTTGATATATAATATTCTATATTGACGTTATCTCTTTGATATGTAATATTTTATTTGTGTATACGTCATCGTTTAATTATAATATTTTATTTTGCTCAGACATAATATCGTTGGAAGGAAAATAGGTCCACAAAATGTATTTCTGTCGTTATAATAAACAAAATATCTTGAAAAGTTAATTTGAAAAACATCTTTAAGAACAGCACTACAAGGCGACAGTTTTTTAAGCAGTATTAAGTTTTATACAAATAAGGAATTAAACATAATTTCCATGAGATTGCTGTATTTATACCAAATAAGGAAACAAATGTAATTTCCATGAAATTGCTGTTATTTATACAAAATAAGGAAAAAAATGTAATTTCCATGAGATCGCTGTATTTATACAAAATAAGGGAACAAACGTAATTACCATTAGATTGCTGTATTTATACAAAACAAAGTAACACACGTAATTTTCATGAGATTGCTGTATTCATACAAAATAAGGATGCAAACAATTTCCATGAGATCGCTGTATTTACAAAATAACAAATGTAATTTCCATGAGATTGATGTATTTATACAAATCATTGTTGTTGTACTTCTATACATGATGTTGCTATTTCATTTATTTTATAAAACTCAATAAACCAATCAATGAAGACAAATTATTTCTTACTTTCCTAAATGCCCATTTTCAGTATGTATTAGTTTGTAACATCATAATATTTAAAAAGAACGTTGTAACATCAGAATATTTAAATAGAACGTTGTAACATCAGAATATTTAAAAAGAACGATGTAACATCAGAATATTTAAATAGAACGTTGTAACATCAGAATATTTAAATAGAACGTTGTAACATAAAATATTTAAAGACAACGTTGTAACAAATAAACACAAGTGAATAAATACACAAATATATATTTAATTTTTTGTTGTTTGTTTTACTTATATGATTCGGTGAAGTACAAATACCCAAAGGTTGTTTGTTTTTTTTGTCAGAAAAGAATTTACATAATCAAAACTATTTTCTTTAAAGTTAGTTTGATTGCTGTAAATAGTACACTTTTAACTCCTTTCGGTCGACTTCTTCTTTTTTAAAAATGACCTTAAATTATCAAGCAATGCACTCTCTAAATTCGAATTTCGTATAATATCCACAGCTGCTGTACAAATTAGCGAAAGGCATGATATGTTTGCAATTTTGATAGTCCATAGCCAGTTGCATTTCAGAAAGTTAGATCTTGATGCTTATATATCTACCTAAACTCTACCAACAATGATCAACAAAGACGAAAAATATGTGCATGACATTTCAGGAGTTAGGTCTCGATGCGTTTAGATCTACCTAAAATCTACCTAAAATGATCAACAAAGACGAAAAACATTTGCATAACATTTCAGGAAAGTAACTTTTCTAATATTTAAATAAACCACACCTGTAGTCAAATTAGTTCAGCTGGCATGAAGCAAACCTCGAACGCATTTCAGAATACATTCATATGGTAAAGAAGCGGTTTTATATAATAGGACTTACGTTTTATAATGACTTTATATTTTCTTGAATATCCTTAGATTCCAGGTGTTGTCGCTTGATTTTTCAGGTCAAGTGAAGGCCTAACGATACAAATGTAAGTCGGTATTCCATTACGCTATTGAATACATGTGTTGCATTTTTCTGAACAAAAGAAGGCGTGGGTATCATACATACTCGCTTATAGGTCGAAGTCTGGCTTATAGGTCGAAGTCTGGCTTAGAGGTCGAAGTCTTTCTGCAAATTGCACATACAGATTTTCAGTTTGTTAAGTGTAGTCAAGAGAGCAAAGAGCGTTATATGACGGCTGATCACAGTCAATGGTGTTTGCAGTTGGATTCCACTAATAAAAGACTATATACGGAAAAAGTCATATTAGCATATATGTCGCATATTTTTTTACAGTATATAAAGATACAATTGGATATTATCTGGGTGCCAAAAATCTGTCTGATCCTAAAAAACGACCACATTTTTCAGTTCAGGAGGTGGTAAAATTCTGACTGCTTAGCTAATAATGTTAAAAAAGCTTTTTTTATATTCGGATTTCGTAATGTGGTGTACTTATATAATGTGGGGGATTAAATTGTAACTGCTGGGCTAATAATGTTTTAGAAAAACTTATTTTTATATTCAAATTTAGTAATGTGGTGTAATCAAGGCATACATGATAAAAATGCATTTCTTAGTTTGTTCAGCGAGAGATGTGAAGACGTTTTTAGGCAAAAGCTGCAGTATGAGTTTAAGTCGATCGTAAGACCGCATTTTTATAGGTCATTGGAAGTATAATTACATTGTCAATGATACCTAGACTTGTTGGGAGATAGCAAAGTTTGCTATCTAATATTTATTCTTACAGTGGAGAACTAACCAATTAGAAATAACAGAGGAATATATTAACATATTTGCTATGACGATAGATTGTGTCAAATTTGTAACATTAATATCGAAAATGAATTCCATTTCATTACTGCTTGTCCTCTATCTGGAAAGATACGAAGAAAATACCTATCCACCTTTGTATATAAAAATCTAACTTATGAAAATCCTTGTTTTATATGCAACATGATACTAGTAAAATTCTGATGATTAATTTAGTAATATTTACTATAAAACCCTTAGATTAGAGACACCGTTTTATCAATGACTCCTGCTATATAATATTCTACTTCAATATAAAGAAAACATGTTCCATGCACGTTTTAGTGTTTCCATTAATTCGTTTGCGTGATTACCATGCAATATATACTTATAGTATCTCATCCAATTAGAAAAATGCAATAATGTTCACGTTCATGTATATCACTCCATGTAGATATGATGTTGTTTTGTTACACACTAAAATATCTTATTGTACTGCTTGATCTTTAGATATGTATCACGGGCCAATGACATGTATTTATAAAGAAAACATACACTAATAATAATAATAATAATAATAATAATAATAATAATAATAATAATAATAATAATAATAATAATACAATTAATAATAATAATAATATAATAATAATAATAATAATAATAATAATAATAATAATAATACAATACAATTAATAATAATAATAATATAATATTATATTACAAATAATAATAATAATAATAATAATAATAATAATAATGATAATAATAATAATACAATACAATTAATAATAATAATATAATATTATAATACAAAAAATAATAATGATGATGATAATAATAATAATAATAATAATAATAATAATAATAATAATGGACAAACTCCAACATAATTTATGTATAATCAAATATACACAAGTCTTATACTTACTACCTGCATTTCCCAGATATAAGAGTTCATTATGTTACTTGATATACGTATTTTTATATATGCTGTTTAGCTATAAGAGTGCCGGTTGTCAAATCAGAGACGTTATTAATGTAAATACTTGATATAGATGACTTGACTACGAATATGATATATCAAGCTGAGGTTTCCTTTGATGGCCTGTCTGAAATCTAACCAGCTGTGAAACACCTGGGAAAATATAATTTACTTCTATAAAAACGTAAAAATGCGAGAAAATGCTTTCAATTCATGACCTTGAAAAATTTAGCAAAATAGTAAGGAAAAATGAACTCGATAGCATTCGGCTTGAATAAGAAGAGGAAAGTATTCGAAAAGGTCAACAAGTTAGTGGGGGTGGGGAATCTCAATGTGCAATTCAAACATATGAGTTGTTTTTGTTATTGTTGTTGTAGGGTTTAGCGCCATTTCTCAGCACAGCATAGACTATACAGGGCGGCCTGTATAAATGACGGAGGAAGAACCCCGGAAACCTCGGAAAGAACCACCGACCCACGAGAAGCTACTGGCAAGCTTTCTCACATACCTACATTAGCCGAATCTTCGATCACACGCAGAGGTGTGAGGGCAGTGATCCGTAACAGTGAGCACTTTTTGTCACTCAGCCACTCGGTGCCTCTCATATATGAGTGTTAAAGTTCTCCTTTGCTATATATTTATATTCATTAGTAGGTGGTACGTCAGTTTCTTCATAAGATGTATGTCATACATTGATAACTGAATTTAAATTTAATTTACTTTAGAACCTTTTTCGGGTTTCTCGAAGATAACGTTGTATATTGTTTGTGACTATTCATACGTGACGGTTTAGCAAGGAATATTCTTGTCTAGGACAAATTTACGAAGAAAGAAGTACCTAAGCCATTTGATTTATGCGCAAATGAGGCCGCGTTTATATATTCTGCAGGTGAGGTCAAATAAACAGCAGGGTACTCTATCTCAGTTTACCTGTTTTTATATTACTTATGAAATCTATATTACCAGTAAAATCAATATTTTCTGTAAAATTTCTATTTTCTGTAAAATCTAAAATTACCTGTGAATCTTTATTACCTGTAAAATATATATTACGTTTATTACCTGTGAAATCTATATTACCTGTAAAATATATCTTACCTGTAAAATCTATATTACCTAAAAAAATCTATATTACCTCTGAAACACATTTTTGTCTGAACATAAAATATTTTATTCCTAACTATCGGAACTTGGTCGAATATTGTTTTACGAAGATAATAACATAGAAAAAATGTAAATACAAATATATTGTCATTCTTTTCAATTTACCAGTTTGGTGATTTAGAGCGTTTTTCATTAAATTTTGTCAATTTTGTTTGTAAAATGTCTAGCGATTTGAAATTTTTTGGCTGGATTCGCTGGTTATATGTTGAGGCAGGATTTCGAGGAGATCAATTTCAATTTTTAAAATTATTTTGGTATCAGGCGAGAAATCTTCGAGTTGAACTTATGTGAGCACACAATTTCATTGAACAGTCTCGTAAAATCTTTGGCAAATGTATTTAATCCCCATGTTCATAATATCAGATGATATGATAGTGCTAATCTTCCATTGACATGACATCTGCATGAGTAAATAAGATATTTCGTTTACACGCTTTGTTGACACTTCGTCAAAATATACTTAATATTTAAACTTAACAACCTCCGATAGTCTATATTTTTATTATGTAAAATCCCTAATTGACAAGAATGATGCACTATTATATTGATTATACGATGCTCGTATTGTACAGTAATGATGCACTATTGATTATATCAATGCTCGTATTGTACAGTAATGATGCACTATTGATTATATCGATGCTCGTATTGTTCAATAATGATGCACTATTGATTATATCAATGCTCGTATTGTACAATAATGATGCACTATTGATTATATCGATGCTCGTATTGTACAATAAGGATGCACTATTGATTATATCGATGCTCGTATTGTACAATAAGGATGCACTATTGATTATATCGATGCTCGTATTGTACAATAAGGATGCACTATTGATTATATCGATGCTCGTATTGTACAACAACGATGCACTATTGATTATATCGATGCTCGTATTGTACAATAATGATGCACTATTGATTATATCGATGCTCGTATTGTACAGTAATGATGCACTATTGATTATATCAATGCTCGTATTGTACAATAAGGATGCACTATTGATTATATTGATGCTCGTATTGTACAACAACGATGCACTATTGATTATATCGATGCTCGTATTGTACAATAAGGGTGCACTATTGATTATATCGATGCTCGTAATGTACAATAAGGATGCACTATTGATTATATCGATGCTCGTATTGTACAACAACGATGCACTATTGATTATATCGATGCTCGTATTGTACAATAATGATGCACTATTGATTATATCGATGCTCGTATTGTACAGTAATGATGCACTATTGATTATATCAATGCTCGTATTGTACAATAAGGATGCACTATTGATTATATCGATGCTCGTATTGTACAACAACGATGCACTATTGATTATATCGATGCTCGTATTGTACAATAATGATGCACTATTGATTATATCGATGCTTGTATTGTACAGTAATGATGCACTATTGATTATATCAATGCTCGTATTGTACAATAAGGATGCACTATTGATTATATCGATGCTCGTATTGTACAACAACGATGCACTATTGATTATATCGATGCTCGTATTGTACAATAAGGATGCACTATTGATTATATCGATGCTCGTAATGTACAATAAGGATGCACTATTGATTATATCGATGCTCGTATTGTACAACAACGATGCACTATTGATTATATCGATGCTCGTATTGTACAATAATGATGCACTATTGATTATATCGATGCTCGTATTGTACAGTAATGATGCACTATTGATTATATCAATGCTCGTATTGTACAATAAGGATGCACTATTGATTATATCGATGCTCGTATTGTACAACAACGATGCACTATTGATTATATCGATGCTCGTATTGTACAATAATGATGCACTATTGATTATATCGATGCTCGTATTGTACAGTAATGATGCACTATTGATTATATCAATGCTCTTATTGTACAATAAGGATGCACTATTGATTATATCGATGCTCGTATTGTACAACAACGATGCACTATTGATTATATCGATGCTCGTATTGTACAATAAGGATGCACTATTGAGTATACCGATGCTCGTATTGTACAATAATGATTCACTATTGAGTACACCGATGCTCGTATTGTACAATAATGATGCAATGCTGAGTAATCTACTGGCTTAATAATCTACTGGTCTATATCATATACCTGTCTACGTAATCTACTAGTCTTGATAATATATTGGTCCATATAATCTACTAGTCTACATAATCTAATCGTCTACATATTCTAATGGTCTACACAATCTACTTGTCCACAAAATGTACTTGTCCACAAAATCTACTGGTCTTTATAATATACTGGTACACATTGTCAACTGGTCTGCACAATTGAATGGTCTACATAATCTACTGGTCTACACAATCGAATGGTCTACATAATATACTGGTCTACATAATCGAATGGTCTACATAATCTACTGGTCTACTGGTCTACACAATCGAATGGTCTACATAATCTACTGGTCTACACAATCGAATGGTCTACATAATATACTGGTCTACACAATGAAATGGTCTACATAATCTACTGGTCTACACAATCGAATGGTCTACATAGTCTGCTGGTCTACACAATCGAATGGTCTTCATAATCTACTGGTCTACACTATCGAATGGTCTACATAATCTACTGGTCTACACAATCGAATGGTCTACATAATCTACTTGTCTACACAATCGAATGGTCTACATAATATACTGGTCTACACAGTCGAATGGTCTACATAATCTACTGGTCTACACAATCGAATAGTCTACATAATCTACTGGTCTACACTATCGAATGGTCTACATAATCTACTGGTCTACACAGTCGAATGGTCTACATAATCTACTGGTCTACACAGTCGAATGGTCTACATAATCTACTGGTCTGCATATTCTACACAATTAAATGGTATTCAAAACCTTCTGGTGTTAATAATGTACTGATCTTCATTATTTACTTTTCATATGCGTATATCCTTGGTTATATTTGTATCTCTTTCGACTTCCAATAATTACACAGATGTGCTACAATAAAGGAAGCTTTGGAAGGAACAATACTGCTTTTGATGCAAATCATTGGTCTGAAATAGAAACATTATTTGTAGACATAAATAAATTCAGAGATTCGTAATAACATTAATGATACAGCTAAGTCCACACCTGTAAGACATTAACATTATGATTAGAAATAAATTCGCACACTAGAACAGACAAACATTATTGAAAGACATAAATTTACACACTCGATGTAATAAACGTTCCAATAACGTTGTTCTAAGCATAATTTACAGTCTATATTGTTCATTCATCTTGTTTATTCTTCGTCCAACACTAGAAGGCGAGCTTCCGTTGTATTTCACCATGGTCCATGGCTTCAGAAAATATTTACTTGGTGATCAAATTTCCCATGCAATTAAAACCTAGTTTTAGCATGCATGTTTAAGGTGGAGGCACACATTGCTTTATATATTTATCCCTGATAATAATGTCTGATTGTGTTATTTTGATAATGGGATATCACGTAGACATCTTTACTTATCCATAGTGTAAAATGTACGTTTTATCATTTCATTGTCGCCAAAGACAAAAAATCTTTACGAGTCTTGATCAGACATCATCCAATTATCATCACCTTCGTCTGATCAACAGACGTAATTTACAAATTATCACGGTCTGTGAAATATATTAAAGACACGAATATTGGTTAACGAAACACTCTAAATGTTATCAAATATGAAAATTTAGGCACAAAAGACCTCTATTGAACTTCTGATGTTCTGGCTTTGTCCAGCCGGAACACTAATTGAACGGTTAACTAGTGTAGCAAAAGAGATACACCCAAAATTATTAGATATGATTTACTATACATGTCTGACACGCATGCAATTTATTTATCTCAACATATTATCAGGTGCAGAGTTGATTCCAAAAATATGTAATTATGTCGCCCTTTGAATGTTAAGATCAGATGATGGATCTGTCCTGCAGAATACGTATTCCTGAATAGAATGGAAAACCTCATGGAAGACAGATATTAATCCAAATCTAATCATGGATGACATATTGGAATACATATACGTAATCTGTTTAGGAGGAATGTAAAACGTGAAGCTAGATTATTAACTATGGCTTCTGGGTAAAATCGCCATGAGACTGAAATACATTTTATTTCTTTTGTTAGCAAATTCAGTGATTATATGATTGACGTCTTCGATATGTTTGAATACTCCATCTTGATTTATACGTCATATTAAGTAAGATTAACAAATCTCATCAACCGTTATCTTAGCGCTAGCTGCTTAGTTTTCCTACGTGATGTTTAATGGAAGTCTATTTTTATATCCCATGTGATATTTAAATGACATCTGTTTCATATCCCATGTGATATTTAATGTAAGTCTGTGTTATATATTGTGTAATATTTAATGAAGTCTGCTTAATATCCCATGTGATATTTAATGAAAGTCTGTTTTATATCCTATCAGCTATTTAATTGAAGCCTGTTTTATATCCATGCGATATTTAATGGAAGACTGTTTCGTGTCCTATCTGTTATTAAATGGACATTTCCTTAACACTTATAACGTACACTCAGAGAAATAAGCGACGTATAAACCTTTAGATTAATTGTTCATATGCATTAAACACGAAGATATATATTTTTTTTAACACAATACTGAATTGACAACAATTGCACTCACATATTTCTGAACAACTTGGTAGTAGCCAAAAACCTGGACCAACATAAAGCTTCACTATGCTGGACATGGCACACAACAAATGGAACCCAACTTAACCAGATCGACTACATACTGGTTAAAAACCGTTACCGATCTGACATAAATAGAGAAAACACAAGAATGTTCTCATGTGCTGATGCTGGGAGTGACCACCACGTCGTGATTATGAACTTCCGAGTTAGACTGAAGAAATTAACAAGCCAAAGAAAATCAGGCTCAAATTCAACCTTGAACAACTGAAGAACCCTAACATCTGCAAGTCATTCCAAGCCACAATTGGAGGAAAATTTGTTCCACTCCTTGTGATGGATGTTGATATGCAAGTAATGACAGACCCCTTCAATACAGTCATGACACCATCTGCCAAGCATCATTGGCCTCCATCGCCCAAAGAAAACACCCTGGATTACAGAAGAGATTATGAATGTGTGTGATGCCCGAAGAGACCTCAAAAACACCAGACACACAATAGTGGCAATAGAGTACCTAGACATAAACAAGAATGTCAGAAACAACTTGAAGAAAGCAAAACAAGAATGGATTGGACAAACGTGCACAGAAATAGAGAGCGGTCTGATAAAGAATAAGAGCAAAAAGGCATTCCAAATTGTGAAAGACCACACCAGACAGAGGCAGCCAAGAGTCAGTACCATTCAAGACGAAAATGGAAAATGTCGCACAGAAGCAAATGACATATCAGAACGATGGATTAAGTATAGTAAATAACTCTACAACCATTCGTCCACATGAGATCCAGAGGTGCATGACGTTCCAACTTCCACAAATGATTTCCCCTAGTCTTAAAGAAGAGGTGGAGTCAGAAATAAGAGCACTGAAGAATAGGAAGGCAGCTAGAGTAGACAACACCACAGCTGAACTTATCAAGAATGGAGGTGGGATCTGTGATAGAGCTACTAACAAAAATCTGTAATAAGATTTTGCAGACAGGTGACTGGACAACACAGTCAACACAGTCACTGATTATAACACTCCCCAAAACAGCAACTCTCCAACTGTGTAATAATTAGAGAGCTATCAGATTGATCAGTCATGCTAGTAACGTGATGGTGAAGATCTTGAATTGACTGACACCACAAGCAGAAGAAATAATGGCTGAAGAACAGGTTTGGTTCCGGAGTGGAGGAAGGACAACAGAACAAATATTCAATCTCAGGATTCTGTGTGAAAAGTATTCGCACCAACAACAAGACATCTATCATGTGTTCATGCATTTCAAAAAGGCTCTTGACAGAGTGTGGCATGAGAAATTATGGGCCACACTGAAGAAGTACAACATTGGTCAAAAGTTGACCAATGCCATCAATCAGTGCAGTACATGCTGCATGGTCTGTGGGGGACTGATACCAAATGGAGTACGTCAAGGCTATCTCCTATCACCCACGCTTTTCAACATCTACTTAGAGCGCATCATGAGCGAAGCCCTGGAAAACCACTGTGGAACTGTCAGCAATGAAGGGCGTAACATCAGCAACCTACGCTTTGCAGACGACATTGATGGGCTGGCAGGCAGTGAGGACGAGCTTGCCACCTTGGTGAAGAACCTGAATGAAACATCTTCCAGATTTGACATGAAGATAAGTGCCGAGAAGACAAATATGATGAAAAATAGTGGCAAACAAATCTCAGTCAAGATTAAAGTCAGAAGAAAGGAACTGGAAACATTGGACCAGTTCAAATATATTGGTTCCATAATCACCAAAGAGGAATCAAGCGCAAAAATTTTGTCACGAGCAGCACAAAACAACGACAGTTAGGTGAAAGCTAAGACCCATCTGGAGGGACCAGAATATCTATCTGAAAACTAAATTCAGACTATTGAGAGCACTAGTCATCTCATTATGTCTGTATTCATGTGAGGCTTGAAACCCTGACAGCAGAATTACAACGAAGAATCCATTCATTTGAAATGAGATACCACATTCTTGGCATATCTTACATGGATCACATCACAAATGAAGATGTGCGTAACAGCATCAGGCACAAAGGAGGCCATTATGAAGAACTCCTCACCACTGTCAAAATGAGAAAGCTGAAATGGTATGGCCATGTCACTAGAGCCAACAGTCTATCTACATCAGTACTGCACTGCATGGCAGCGTCCAGGGTAGCTGAAGGAGAGGTAGACAGAGGAAAAAGTTGACCGACAACATCACAGAATGGAACAGGAAACGTTTTGCGGAGACACAGGCATTGGCACATGATTGAGACAAGTGGAGGGAACTGGTGAAATCTTCAACAGCATAGTGCCTCAAAGACCACACTAGGTCAAGAGAATGATGATGCTGATGCTGATGCTGCTGATGATGATGATGATTATTCCTCATGACCGTAATGACTAGAGTCGATGGGGACTTTAAATAATGACTTTAATAAGATTCCTGCTTAATCCTGTATGAACTGTTGTACTTTTATGGCGACAAAAGATCATAGGTGCCCCATAGTTTTGCATTTACATTTTACATAATAACTTAACAAGATTCCTGCTTAATCCTGTTTGTAATTTTGTACTTTTCTGGCGACAAAATTTCATATTAGCACATTAAGTTTACATTTTTTGTACTTTGTCGAGATAAAAAACCATAGTTTTAAATATGTGCCTGCTAAGCTGCATCATCTTGTCGCGTACGTTACGTTTCTAGGAAAGGTTAACACGAACTAATTGAGTATTTTATTGGTGTGAAATAGGAAATCGCTTACATTGAAGGTTGTATATAGTTTATTCTTGAATAAGATAATTACTTTGTGACCTTTAAGGTAGTCTACTTTTAATTTATGAAAAAGAAACCGTTGTTTTGGCTTTAAATTCATTATGTTTGATTCTTGGTAGAGGTACTTATTAGGTTACGTTTAAGGTCATGTGTAATTGATACTTGAAGAATGAAATTATTGGTTTACATTTAAGATCACATGTGCTTGATACTTGAAAGATAAATTTATTGGTTTACCTTTAAGGTCATGTACATTTGATACTTTAAAGAGGCAATTACAGGTTCGTCTCTAAGGTCATGTATAATTGTGTTTAAATGATGTTTTCAGATATTGTTTTAAATACTATGTAAATTTGCTGTTTTGTTAACAAAAACGTTTGTAAACAAATATACCATTGGTTTTTCACTTAATCGGTTCTCTATTAATCTTGGAAATTAAAACATTTATTTTTCATAATCTTAACTAATTGCGTCACATAAACCACATGCCCAGGACTATATATGTATACAAAAATATGGTACAACCACGATACACAACAATTCTAGGAATAATACACCAACTCTAATATCTATAGATCTTGTTCACAATGGGAAATACCTTTACCTATTCTTGGCATAAAATAATCAACTTTACGTGGTTTTTATTCATAACGAACGTAAACGGGCTTTTCGCAAATTATCATACAGGGGACCTTCAACAGCGAAGTGGAACGCGTCTGCTACATCAAAACAGGAAGGGCCCAGTCTTTAAACATAAGAGATGTTTCTCAACGTACGTATATTAACCATTATAGGAAAGGTTACATTTCTCATACATTGTAAGCAAACACTGTGCAAAGATTTTAAACAAATCTGTGTAGCATTACCAGTTCAGATGGTTTCTGATCTTTTGCGAAAAACTAAAAATGTCTTTAGTTTCCAGATGCTGCGGTATTTTGTTTAGTTTTTGTTTTAGAATTCTATGAAATCAATTTGGCAAAAGAAACAAATCATCAGTATATTAACAGTGCAAGAAACAGTTTACAATTTTACTCCCTTATACTGGTCAAAAATAAGTCCTTACCTCATACAAAAATAACCAAATAAAAAGAAAGCTAATAAATCACAGCTTTGCTGCAGCACTGCAAGGCAATTAAATGTTTAATTTTGATGTTTGAAGTTGCATTATCGGTTTCACTATCGGAAGTAATTTACTGCTAAAATTTGCATGTACTAATCTATGATAAACTTATCTCCTACTAATACCCAAAACACGTTTTCAAAAAAAAGCCAAAACCAACGTCGTTGTTACCTCATAAGTTGCATGTCGATGTGCCGAGGGTTTATACACGACGAAGTATTCATTTTAAAACCAGCTTTCTCCTCATCTATATTATTTTCCATGACTCAGTTAATTATTCTTTGCTTTAAAATTGAAGTAAATAGTTTGCTGAGTGCTGAAATAGGCTCTATTCCTCGTTAATTGTCCTTTCAGCCATATTTATTAATGGGTGCCATAATAGCTGAAGTATTTGAGATCAAATTATATATTTAACTTAAGACACAAAAAATTAAAACGATATTGCCAGCGTCCTTTGAAAATTACTGTAAAGGCGATCAACATCACATGATTTTGGCGACTTTATATTTTGTTTAACATGCCGCACTTCTTTGGTTATTGTACCGTCGAGACATGAATAGAGACATAGTTGTTTCATTGTTTCCGACGTATTTTCCGGTTTCATGAAGTTCTTTTAAATAATTAATACACGTATTGGTTTAGTCGTGTTTCTTTTTCTTTTCCATTCAATGTGGCGTTTGAACATATTACAAATCTCCAGAAGGTTTTCGAAACATTCTCTGATAAAGCGTTTTTCTTTACTATGTGTAGGTTGTGCTTGTTCCTGATTAAGTGTGTGTTCCCATTTCGATGGTAAGTATACAAAGCCATTTTATCTGTCATGTTTCTTGTAAGTCTGCAATAATTGTTTTTTAAATTTTAAACATATTTGTTGTAAACATGCTGGTTGGTTAAAATATATTTTGTACAAATATATTTTTGACTTTTTAAATAATTGTAATTTATATTGTTTTTGGAAACATTAAAAGATTTTACATTTCAAAATGTGTTTCATTAACAATCCTTTGTGTATATCTTTGTTAAAGTCTTTCAATTTTAGCTATTTTCTTAAAGTATCTTTAAAAATCTGTTAACTTTTTACAGATTGTATATATTTTAATCTTTGTGCAACTTATTATATTTTAAAATATGCTTTTACATCAGTAAAATATTTTTGCAATTTTCAATTTGTCATGTAGTTTTCATTTCGATATTTTACTATCACTCTTTTTTATGTAATATTCCAAACGTTTTTAAAATGTCTGTACAATATCGTTTCAACTAAGCAATCTAATTTGTAAATAAAATATTCCAAACGTTTAAAATCCTTGTATTAAGCATTCTAACTTGGACGTTTAGCCTGTATCATATTCATTAAGTAGGCATCTTGAATATTGACGCCACTTTCTTCTTCAAGTTGTTGCAGGGACATTAAAAGAAACAACACTCTTTCATATGTATAACGTCATCGTTGATTTTAATATTTGCCGGGACTGTTTAGTATTAAATTCGTTGTCAGCCCTATGTCATCATGTTAGTAAGATTATATGTTAGATAACAGTGTGTTAGTGAGCATTACTTTTCAACCCATTGTATGTTCCCATTAATACCAAGTCATGGTGTCATACTTGATATTAATGTCCCCTTCGTAGTCATGTTGTCATATTTTATATTAACATCCCCTTCGTAGTCATGGTGTCATACTTGATATTAATGTCCCCTTCGTAGTCATGGTGTCACATTGTATATTAAGGTCCCCGTTGTAGTCATGCTGTCATACTTGATATTAAAGTCCCCTTTTTAGTCGTGGTTACATACTAGAGAGTAAAGTTCATTTACTAGCATGGTGTCACATTTTATATTAAAGTTCCCTTGGTAGTCATGGTTTGGGACTTGATATTAAAGTTCCCTTGGTAGTCATGGTTCGGTACTTGATATTAAAGTTCCCTTGGTAGTCATGGTTTGGTACTTGATATAAAGTTCCCTTGGTAGTCATGGTTTGGTACTTGATATTAAAGTTCCCTTGGTAGTCATGGTTTGGTACTTGATATTAAAGTTCCCTTGGTAGTCATGGTTTGGGACTTGATATTAAAGTTCCCTTGGTAGTCATGGTGACATACCTTATATTAAAGTTTCCTTTGTAACCATAATACTCCTATCTCTCTTGTGCGCAGTATATATACATATACAGGCCATAAAATCTACTGTACATATAACAGCCAAAGCTACCCTGCATTCGCTTGTTTCAGAATGGTAGTAGTAGTAATAAGCAGTAGTAGTGTTTAACGCCATTTTTCAGCACACGATAGGCAATACATGGCGGCCAGTATTAATGGTGGAGAAAGAACCCGGAAAAAAAACCCTTAATGAACCATCGACAAACGAGAAGCAACTGGCAAGCTTTCTCACATACCCACATTGGCCGAATCTGGGACTAGAACCTACGCAGACAGAGGTGAGATGGCAGATTCATAACGGAGGGCGCTTTAGACCACTCTGCCACTCAGGCCCCCCCCCCCCCTCCCGTTTCAGAATGGAAGGGTACCTACGAAACAGCCAAAGCTACCCTGCATTCGCGTTTCAGAATGGAAGATTCCTTATAAAGCAACAAAATCTGCCATACATTTTCCTGTTTCAGAATGGAAGAGTGCATATAACGTATCCAAAGCTGTCCTATAATCCCCCGTTTCTAAATGTAAGATTGCTTATTAAGGCAGCTAAAGTTGACCTTCATTGCTCATCATCACTATAAGTATTGTAAAAAATATGGTGTTCTGTACACCATATCAAAATCCACAAGCAAATTCACAATCAGAATCCACAAACAAATAGTACAAACCCAATTTATACGGCAGACATACATGGTTTATACATACTACACACTACTGAAAGGGTAACCACGAAAATGTGCAGAAGATGTAAGTGTCCACTAACAGTGTAAGACCTTCTAGTAGAGTGTATCATCTTCCACCACGTGTGACATCATTTTCCACCACGCGAGACATCAGTTTCCAACACGTGAGACATCATTTTCCATCACGTGAGACATCATTTTCCACCACATTAAACATAATTTTCCACCACGTGAGACGCAACCGTACAATGAAAAGCTAATTAAGATGTTTCAATTTTAGACGTTCACAAGAATTCCGTATGTATGACAAAGATGATACCGGCATTTTGAAAAAATTGTATATTTTATCCAATCCATTAAATTTATATATTGTATATAATCCTTTACATTTTTCAAATCCATCCCTTTAAATTTATATATATTTTATCCATTCCTTTGAATATGTATATCTTATCAATTCCATAAATTTATTTATATATTTTAACAAATCCTCTATATGTATATATTTTATCCACTCTTTCAAATTTATATATTGTATTTAATATTTTAAATTTATATATTTTATCCAATGTTTCAAATTTATATAGTTTATCGAATCCTTTAAATTTATATATTTTATCAAATCCTCTAATTTGATTTATATATTTTATTAAATCCTTTAAATTTATAAATATTATCCAATCTCTTAAATTTATATGATTTATCTAACCCTTTAGATTTATAAACCTTTTCATTAAACATAACAACCTCGCCTTTTATTGCTTATGTCTACAAGTTTACACCTATTTGAAAGAACTTGTGTTCGTAAAGTTATATTGCAATTTATATTTTTATAGCTAAACATTAATTTTGTAAAAGAATATGTAGCTGTTATTGTGATGATGTGATGACAATAAAACTAGTGAATATTATAGAGAATACACACACACACACACACACACACATATATATATATATATGATTGCGTGCGTGCGTACGTACGTACGCACGCACGTACATACATACATACATACATACATACATACATACATACATACATACATACATACATACATACATACATACATACAGTCTGCATGTTAACACAATTCTTTTTGCAAACACGGTGATTACCAGTTTTCTGTTTTACCCTCTTTTAAATATCTTCCACTTCCGTAAAGCACTAAACAAACCCAAACATGTATTTCCGACAGGCTGGTGTCCTTTGTCTCTTATTTGTTAAGAGTGAAACATAATGTCTTGTATTATTATTACACATGTTAAGAGGGTCATGTTTCTTACTGGTCTTTACAACGGATTTCAACGACAAATTTGTATTTGTGACATATTACTGAAGCGTGTTTTTAATTATGCGTACGTGTCCACCTGCACCAAACAATGCGTTTTGTTCTTACCGGAAAAGTCATGTGTTGGAAATACTGTTGTCGTGAACTAATGTATATTACAGAACCAAACCGTGTGACGTGCTGTGGCATATTTACCATTGTCTTATGATTTCATCTGTTTTCACACTTTCTTGACTTCTTTGTCATACCAAATGTTTACTTTGACTTGCACTCCTTGCTTTTACTGATCACGAGATAAAATTAGTACCTGAACGGGCTTTTAATACCTTAGCGTCTATTTATGTATTATTAAGTTCGATTGGGCTTGGGTTCACCTTAAATATTGTGCCTGACGTAGGGCCATATATCTCATCAATTTGGTTTAATACAAATAAAATATGTTTGAGGTACAATATAGATACTATATGAATAGTATATACAGTAAGCAAATATTTGTCTTAGATATGCATTCAATCAAGTAGAGAACGTGTTGACATCACTTCATCTAAAACAATGATGGACTCGATAAAGCTCTCATCCACATTAAAAATATTATAAAACCAGATATAATTATCTCATGGGGTATATATATATGTGTGTGTGTGTGTGTGTGTGTGTGTGTGTGTGTGTGTGTGTGTGTGCAAATTGCTTGTTGTTAAATGCTAACCATGAAGGTAGTTATTTGGTGCTGGTAGGTTAGAGTCTGAAAAATGAAAAGTACATTTATGAAACATTTAATGGTATTTTCATATTATTGTATCAGAACATGTATACACTGTCCATTTATTTGATATTTTTATTTTGATTTGCCATCTCATTGTAGCACAGCCGTAGATTGTGTTACACCAAAAATATATCGACTGTTGAACCAAGAATGTAATCTGTGATATTCAAATCCATGTTGTTGTTTGCTTTGGCGGTAACGCAATGTGCCACGAAAAAGATTACCGTTTACTTGCAATTGTAAAACTGGTATATACTTGAGCTTCCCAAAGCATTCGGATGGTACGTGAAACCAAAACAACGGCATTATTAATATGTTTACAATACACGTTTCATAAGAGATACACATGCTATGCACACATTCATCTTCAACTTAATCGCTGGTATATTAACACCTGTTTTGATTATATCAGCGTCATGTTTCCCATCGCGTGAAAGTCATAGTTTGTGACGATTATAACAATACGAAAATTTACAATACAAATGTGTTTGTCTTTTTATACTCATGTTATTGAGCAAAAGATTTCAACTTTATAATTATACAGCAATAGAGAGGAAATTATTTTTGAAACTTTGATAAAACTCTTTTTATGAAACCGTTACATGACTTAAAACATTGTATCGGTCATCCACCAATTTGTAAATAGCAATTATGTTTGAAACCTCACATTATATGATAGTGTGAAGAGAAAAAAGGTGCCGATGTTGTGATTTATTTGCAAACAGATATATACATTATACATTACATATACAGGCAGCAATTATCAATCACTTGTTATATTAGCTTTAAAACTCAGATATATAAAGTTAGGTATATCTAGGTAAAAGCTTAACAATTTTATCGTTCTTCTGCTATGTATGTATGTATGTATGTATGTATGTATGTATGTATGTATGTGTGTGTGTGTGTGTGTGTGTGTGTGTGTGTGTGTGTGTGCGTGCGTGCGTGCGTGCGTGCGTGTGCGTGCGTGCGTGCGTGGATAGGTAAATATGAATATACATAGGTATGTATTTGCTAATTATTATATTTGAGATATTATTGTATAGTGATTTTATCCTATAATTTCATCACTTCACGACACAGCAGCATTCATAAACCAAAACTTCAACCATTTTAAGGAAAGGTGTTGCCTGTACTGTACTTCAGTTCATTGTACGTCGTGGCTTCTGAGCATATTAACAATATAAAAATGAAAAGATTAAAAGATTAAATTCATATATTGTTTCGTCGACCCTGCTATGAGCCCATTGTCTAAATTGACACGAACAATAGCTCGGAATGCTAACCTTATTTGGGCCTATAGTGAAAAAACGCCCTATCGCAGAGTTTGTTCTTCGCCTGTTTCCATTGCGAACAACGTTCTCTAGAAATAAGCACGATTTTGATTCAAACTTAACATTGTTTTTATTATTTAAATAAAAACAGTTTCTCCACTGCAGAAGTTGACTGGAGATGTGGTTATAGTATTCGTGACTGGAGACGTGTATACACTATTTAAGACATGTTGATATAATTTTAAGGATGTAGCACCAATTAACGTCCAAATAAAGTTGGAATGTGGCAGTGGAATTCTAATAAAAAGATGATCATAATGTTTTGAATTATGTATTTCCTTACTTTGTCCAGAAAAAATCAATGTCCTTTTTAAATCGCAGAATTTAATAGTCCACTTTGGTTACACACCAAGTTTGTGGCTGTCGTGGTATCTAGATTTGGAAATGAGAACAACTGACTTTTCTCAGCTGTCTTGCTCCACTGCTACAACGTCCTTTGGTATTGAGTAAACCGCCATCACGTGATCGCCTGTAAACCCGTTTATGATATGATGAACCCTCATTAATTTCTTTAAATGACCACTCACTGGCTCTCCATACTACATTGTGCTCAAACCTTAACGAACTGTTACTACATTCATCATTACGTATGTGTAAATAGAAGCGAGAAAAAAAAAACGTTGTTTCAAAGCTGGCCGGCGTAGAACAGGAAGAAGAATTCCAGTTATCTCCCTCTCCCCCTTTCAGGATAAACAATTTAAAATCCAGCCGTTAATTTAAAAATATCAAACGATGAGACCAAACGCGCGGATCTAACATCCACCGGTTACTCCAGCAAGTCACTACCCTGCTATTCTTGCGGAGGTGGAATTGCTGTCATCACAAAGATTTCCATAATAAAACACAACACAACCTTCAATTTCTGCCACACATCGTTTGAACTAGTCCAAACAACACTCACGCTGGAACAAAGGTTAGTTCGTTTCTTGTGCCTCAACCGCCCTCCTCCTAGTAGAATAAACAAGATAACTGATTCTCTCTCTTTGGAGCAGTTTCCGAATCTCCTCGAGTATGGAAATTTGATAAGTGGAAATTTTATTATTCTTGGAGATTTCAGCTTCCACTTTGATTGTCCTGGAAACCCAGAGGCATCAGAACTCATAGATTCAATTCATGTTTCCAACCTTCAACAGTCAGTTAACCAACCCACACATAAACATGGTCACATTTTAGACTTCATTCTTCATAGAAACGATGATAAAATTCTACGGTCCACCGTTATATCCCACGAACTTGCGTTAGATCACCTCTGCATTCAAGCAAACTTAACAACTTGCTTACCTCATACAGCAGAACAACTCGATAACTGCATGCGTTCATTGCTTGAAAAACATGCCCCACCCACCAAGTGTTAAGAATCAAATCAAAAGTGTTCTCCGTGGTATAGCAGTGTTAGGAACCAGCTTCTCATTGCTAAAAGATACCTCCGTTAAGAGGAAAGGCTTTAGCTTTCCACCAGACTCACTATTCCTACACAAATATTTTAAGTCGCCTAGCAGAACGTCACAAACATAATCCATTTAGCTAAATTATATTAATTCAGTACAAAGATCATGGAGAGTTTCAGCTGCCAAGAACCCTTCGAGGTTACTAAGAAACTAATGTCAAGGAACCAATATGCACCACTTCCAACTACCTTCTTTACATTAGACCTTCTGGACCTGTTTGCAAATTTCTTTCGTGACAAAGTACAAACCATTAGAGACAAGCTTGAGAACACAATTTCAATTGAATCGTCACCATATAGATGCGATAAAGAATTTCAGCGACAACCATTAGCAGCATTTGAACTTGTCTTTATGGAAATAGTACGGAAAATCGTGATGAAGAGTGCACCAAAGTCATGTGAACTTGATCCAATTCCAACATCACTGCTTCTTGAGTATTTAGATCCAACATTACCTTCACTAACTTTTGTTGTTAATACCTCTCTCTCATCCGGTGGATTCCCATCATTTTTCAAAATTGCCATTGTAAAGCCTCTGCTGAAGAAACCAACACTCGACCATAACGATTTAAAGAACTTTGAACAGTTTCTAATCTCTATTTTATATAACAAATCTCGGAAAATTTATGTTGTTCTAACCCAACTTGTATATCATCTGAATTCAAACGATGATGGCACCCAAATAAACACATTTAGCCACCAAACTGAAGTTGATGCTACCATCCAAGGAGTAGAGAGATGCATTTCTGATGTGAAATCATTGATGACATGTAACAAGTTGCTGATGAATGATGATAAAACTGAAGCCATTCTGATTACAGCATAAAGACTTACTCATTCACACCCTTTACCTCAAACAATACATATCACCAACACCAACATTAAATTTACACAGTTAGTACGAAACGAGGTGTTACTCTGGACAGTACTCTCACATTGCACCAACATGTCATGAATATATGCAAGGCTGCATATATTGAGCTGAGACGCATCATCTCAATTCGCAAATATCTTTCAGTGGATGCCACTAAAACACCTGTGTGTTCATTAATTATTGTTATTATTATTGTAGGGTTTAACGCCATTTTTCAGCACACTATAGGCTATACATGGCATCCAGTATTATTGGTGGAGGAAGAACCCTGGAAAACCCCGGAAAGAACCACCAACCCCACAAGAAACTAATGGCAAGCTTTCTCACATAACTACATTAGCCAAATCTTAGACTCGAATCCACGTAGAAAGAGGTCCAACATACCTATCTGACCTAACCCATGTGTACACACCAGCAAGATACTTACGCTCCTCTTCTTACAATCGTATACTCATTATTCCCACTATGAGAACGAAGTCATATGGACAACATTATTTTGCATACCGGGGCCAAGCAATATGGAATGATTTGCACAGTGATATTAGACACAAAGGCACGGTGATCCCTTTCAAGAGTACTCTTAAAACTCACCTTTTTTGGACTGCAAGAACAAACTTAAAGACCTAATGTTTCCAACATTAAATAATGTCAGTGTTAATGTTAGTGTTTTCAAATTTCATGGTGATTGTTTTATTTTGTAGTTACATCATTATAGATGTTGTAAAGCGCTTATAGCTTCTAAAGATCAGGCGCTATAGAACTTCTTCTTCTTCATTATTATTATTATTATTATTATTATTATTATTATTATTATTATTATTATTATTATTATTATTATTATTATTATTATCTAAATGTATCCAAACTTTACTTACATATCAATTTGTGAATGTCGTGGTATCTAAATGTATCCATCACTTGGTTACACATCAAGTTTGTGTTTGACTGTCGTGGTATCTAAATGTATCCAAAATTTGGTCACACATCAAGTTTGTGTTTGACTGTCGTGGTATCTAAATGTATCCATCACTTGGTTACACATCAAGTTTGTGACTGTCGTGGTATCTAAATGACTGTATAAAAAATTTGTTTACACATCAAGTTTGTGTTTGACTGTCGTGGTATCTAAATGTATCCAAAATTTGGTTACACATTATGTTTGTGACTGTCATGGTATCAAAATGGGCTGTACGACATCCTTGGACGTAATGGTACCTCTCTTTTATTGCCTCAACTCAGATAACTCCAAAATGGCGGAGATGTGAAACTAATTTCCAGTAAGACCACTTGCACTATTGCACACCATTAACACACATAATTGGCTGTTAGGGTTGAGTGTGTGATGGGTCTATTCCCACTCACCTAGGGTCCTCCATTCATGTCGATGGTTACTTAATAGCAACCCTGACCTGACGAGCAAATTAAATAGTACTCCTTGAGCACATAAATGCCCGGGGGAAGCAGCACCATTCCACACCCTCAGGAGAAATTTAAATACCTAGCTTTGCTGGAAACTTAAATAGTGCTACATGCCCCTAGTGGGCGATAAAGCGCTATAATTCAAATTCATCATCATCAAAATGAATCCAAAATTTGTAATATTTACTTATCATTTTAGAAACAATAATTCGAAACACATTTGTTCACCATGTTTAGATTCTATATAATAAAGCACTTGCATCAAAAATTGCCACAGTAGAGAACTATACATAAATACATACATACATACATACATACATACATACATACATACATACATACATACATACATACATACATACATACATACATACATACATACATACATATGTTGGGGATCATCGTCATTGCTGTCGAGCAATCAAGATTTAAGAAGTATGATAGGAATATATGCTTTTTTATAATTCATTTTTAATTAACATGTGTATCATTTTTAAAACAGTGTTTGAACATTTAATTTGCATTATATTACGTAAAGAGGAAAACAGTTATTAACTTAGATCAAAACGGTGTAAGAGGTAAAATAGATATATTGATAAATAAGCTCAGTACATGTATAAGCAAATCACTTGAATTAGAATTCAGATTCATTCACGTTCTGCTTCATTTGGATCGTACTTTAAACAAAAAACTATATTAGTTGAAGCATATTTTTTTTATTGAAGATCATAGTTTGTGTATACCTTTCAACAGCACGTGAGACATGATGGACAACTTTCATGTTCTCTCCGGTTTAAACATCAATAATAAATGAGCTTGCTGGCAAGAGTTGGGGGAATAGACAAGACATGTGACGTCCTTACAGATAATAAAATGTATCAGAATCAATATTAAGTATTGATAATCCGTGGCAAAGGTCATTTCTATAAAACAATGCATAGAAAAGAAAATGACAAGACCAGTAAGGATCGAGGATATAATTACACTTAAACAAAAATCACAATACAGCAGGCTACATTTTTTTTTATCTGAACCGGCCTAATAGCACAAGAACTTGCTTATTAATAAGTGTTGAATAACTTGATGCAGACATTTAGTGATCTGCTATTTCTTGCTTGAAAGTTAGTATAGATGAACTATTTCTTATGTATTGTGGCAGAACCGTTCCAGGAGTAAATAATATTTGGTCTATACGGTATAATATCTGTTCTATACGGTATAGTATTTGTTCTATACGGTATAATATTTGTTCTATACGGTATAATATTTGGTCTATAAGGTATAATATTTGGTCTATAAGGTATAATATTTGGTCTATACGGTATAATATTTGGTCTATAAGGTATAATATTTGGTCTATACGGTATAATATTTGGTCTATAAGGTATAATATTTGGTCTATACGGTATAATATTTGGTCTATAAGGTATAATATTTGGTCTATACGGTATAATATTTGGTCTATACGGTATAATATTTGGTTTATAAGGTATAATATTTGGTCTATACGGTATAATATTTGGTCTATACGGTATAATATTTGGTCTATACGGTATAATATTTGTTCTATACGGTATAATATTTGGTCTATACGGTTTCTATAACATAGTGTTTACATTAATGTCGTATAATATTGTTCGAATTCTCGAATTACAGATTACTACAGTGTCTCACAAACAAGTCGGAAGAAAATCAAGTAATAAAACGCAGATTGGTTATTGATATAAAAAAAAATTACTGCAGATATTTGCATTTTTTTTCTGCGAGAGCATGCCATTGATTTCGAAAATAAAGTGCTTCCCGCTGTTACGTGTTGGAGGTCCAGAGTTTATTCGGAAGGCTTACAGTTGTAATTTGTCAAGTTTTTCGGAATCTTAGGTCGTACAGGAAGACCATATTCCATGTGCGATATTACGGAATCGGAAAATATAACTAGAACTAGCTGATGCAATGGTAGTGGAGGTAATAGAACTTGTGCTAGTAGATGCAACTGCAATGGTGGTAATAGAACTAGGGCTAGTAGAGACAATGGTATTAGAGGTAATACAACTTGGGCTACTATATTCAAGGGTAGTGGGAGTGCTATAGATGGGGAAGATAGAGTTAGTCGTTGTTGTAGAGTTAAACGCCAGCACAATATAGGCTATATATGACGGCCAGTATAGATGGTGGAGGAAGAAGCCAGAAAACTGCCGGAAAGAACCATCGACCCATTAGAATTTACTGGCAAACTTTCTGACATACCCACATTGTCCCAGCCCGATGTCTCGAACCCACGCAGATAGATATGAGATGGCCGCGATCCCTAACGGTGAGTGCTTTAGACCACTCGGCCACTCGAGGTAGTGGTAGTAGAAATATTACAATTAGTGATTGTGGAAAGAAAAGAATGAACAATAAAAATACATTAAAATAGAAAAGTCGAATTCCATGTTAAAAAATCTGGTCTGATTTTTTTCGATCTTTCCCGTTTTTCATAGTATTAGACAAACGTTGTGAGTTAAATGATGCTAAGTATCCGAGTTCTCTAATCTTTACTGTATTTGTGATTTCAAAGGTACATTGCTAGAACAAAACTTTGCAAGGTTTGAAAAAAGAGGCAATCTAAATAAAGGTAAGCAATTTAGGCTCAACTGAAGGCTAGGTAAGGTCATGTTTAAATATACCCCCTAGTGCGAGTCCATTCTTTGTGCAGTAGGCTATTATTAGCTCAGTTAACATCCAATGAGCGTGCCGATGAGGAGCATACAATGAGATCGTTGAAAGTTTGCATGGTACAAATCAGGATCTTTTTTTACACTTAACGAAAAAATACAAAAACACTTAATCTGATAAGTCAACAAAATTTGTGCTGTTTAAGATTACATCGAAAATCAAATGGGTATGAACCCAGATAAGAGTGGCATGAAATATGTAAGTACGTTGCGTCAAGACTCAATGTTAAAAATCACGCCATTTTCTTGCTGCTCAGCGCTAAATAATTAGCCTAATCAATAACATTAATTTAGTTACTATTATAATAATTCCTTTTATTTGTTTCACGAGCAAAAAAGTCTAATGGTCTGTTTACTTTGTTTAAATATATTGTAATATCATGAAAAGCAAAAATTTCTTATGACAATTAAATTTATAAATAATATTAACATTCCATCTAAAAAATCTAAATATTTCTACCATAATGCATATATATATATATATATATATATACATATACATATACATATATACATACATATATATATATATATACACATATACATATATACATACATATATATATATATATATATATATATATATATATATATATATATATATATATATATATATATATATATATATATATATATATATATATATATATATATATATATATATATGCAGCATTTAACCTCACAATTATCCATCGAAATGAAGGCGTAATGCGAATATATGATTACTTTCATTACATTATGAATATAAAAGAACAAAATAAAATGAAAACAAAATATTCAATTAAAAATAGGACATATCATATTTGTATTAATATCTATATTTGTTTTAAAGATTTTAGCGATTATTGGTTCATCATTTAGAGTCGGTGATATAAAGGTTTTTCCCAGATCAAGCAATGTTTTAGGTATTTTTAACTAGTGTAGTGTATGCAACAAAATACTAATATATGGCTTGGAAGAGTCATGTTAAATGTTAAACAAGTAACCTACACAAATGGGAAATTATTAGTTTCTTGATAAGCGATCATTCGGTGATTAGAGAAAAAAATATTGTAGTTTTTACGCGTTTAAGAACCCTTCACTTGACAACGACTCTTGTCTTGAGGTTTCTGGAAACGGAAAATATCAGCCTCAAGCAAGGTGTACAGACAATTTGTTTGATTTTTACTTTCAGTTTCTGACGTCTAACTGAAATCGCATTATCTTCGTAACCCCTTCAGCTATCTCTATGCAGTTTATTGTATTAGGTCGGGCATGATGTCAGCTATCCAGCAAGGCCAACCTGTAAGTGTTTTGCCTGATTTGCTGGCGCTAACGTCCCGAACTGTACGTTAGTCGGCAACTATAACAACTGTAGCACGTCTACAACACTCCCTGGAATGGTATGCAGTCTTTCATTAGTTATGAACCAGCAATTTTTATCTGGTTTTTAAATTTTTTCGATTTATAGTGCAGCGTTTGTACCTTTGCACAATGTGCTTGAAAATAATTTTATTTTCAATTGTAATGGGATTAAATGATATACCATTGATGTGGGTTGTAATGAGATTTAATGATATACGATTGACTTGGGTTGTAATGAGATTAAATGATATACCATTGATGTCGGTTGGTGGCGAGTGTCATGCTTCATTAATTCACGGATGAATCTATAAAATGGTGATTCAAGGCAGAGAAACCCAAATTAATGTCATTTTAATTTATTATAATTTCTACTTATTGCAAAACACTCAAACAATAAGACAACACCACTAGAATGGCTGGGTTTGTTAACAAAAGATAGGAAAATTAATTTTTAGATCAAAATCATTATTTTAAAAGTTCATAACCCAAATATGATATATGTCTTCCGTCAATGAGGTACAACTTTTAAATTTTATTCAGACGTGTATAGATAATCCGTCAGTGAGGTACAACTTTTAAATTTTATTCAGACGTGTATAGATAATCCGTCAGTGAGGTACAACTTTTAAATTTTATTCAGACATGTATAGAGAATCCGTCAGTGAGGTACTACTTTTAAATTTTATTCAGACGTGTATAGATAATCCGTCAATGAGGTACAACTTTTAAATTTTATTCAGACGTGTATAGATAATCCGTCAATGAGGTACAACTTTTAAATTTTATTCAGACGTGTATAGATAATCCGTCAATGAGGTACCACTTTTAAATTTTATTCAGACGTGTATAGATAAAATGAACGCAATGTTGTTAGTTTGGCGATGAAAACATGCGTGCGGCTCTGTAAATACAGATATGTATGAAAAACTTATTTTTATGCAGTATTTAATTCCTTTACAGCTGCCAAAGTAATTATAAAGTAAATAATATACGATATGCATGATAATAAGGACTTTAATGGTTTTCTTTTGATGACACAACGATTACCAGGTATCACATTTAATCTCAGGTGGACAGTATAGATGTTCAGGTAACTGTATATTAACTTTCCACTTCTCGTGGTCTAATCGATTACACGCCCCGTCGAATCACAAAGGCGTACCGGCATGGTGTTAACATATTATAATTCTGACCCTGTAAGTTAATGTTTTATAATAACGATTATGCAAAGAAGGAAATTCGATTACATCATAAAAAGAGTGGATTTAGTGAAACATTGTTAACTAATCTCCAGGTGTATATATTTTAGTTTTCTTTTACGGACACACAACGTTAGTATTTAATACCTTGACAAACGATTGCCTCTCTACATTACATTGGTTAAGTGGTATTTTTATACACCTTCAGGTACCAGTAATCGTTGTTACAACCGAACTGCTGAAATTGAATTTTTAATATCTAGATAATTATTGTAATTGTGTTCACAATATTTTGAAAATTACTGAGTGACATGGAATTGTGTAAACAATATCTTGAAAATTACTCATTGACATGGAATTGTGTATATTGTATCTTGAAAATTACTGTGTGACATGGAATTCTGTACACACTATCTTGACAATTACTGAGTGAAATGAAACCGTGTATACAATAACTTGAAAATTACCAAATGGCATTGCATTATGTGCACAATATCTTGAAAAGTACTGAATGGCATGGCATTATGTGCACAATATCTTGAAAATTACCGAATGGCATGGCATTATGTGCACAATATCTTGAAAAGTACCGACTAAATTGTGTATACAATATTTTGAACATTACCGAATGGCATGGAATTTTGTGTACAATATCTAGAAAATTACTGAGTATTAGGAATTATCTACACATTATCTAGAAAATCACAGAGTGTCACGGAATTGTGTTATTAAAGGTTGCAAATGCATTGTCTACTAATGATAAATGACGCCCAGGGCGACGACGATGGCCCAAAGGCGACATGTTAAAATATCACTTATAAGATTTTGATTGGTTCATATAAGCGCATACAATTATTGCGCAGTATTCTTTTTAATGAATACCTGTGATCATGTGAGGGTTTTCTTATCCCGTCTTCTGGAACGTTTAGTTTGTAATATACTGACCACATTTTGGCGGCCATTTTTCGATTCGATTGGCAAAAGGGAATTTAGGAAAACGGATGATGTCTGTCAAAATATGACCAATTTACCCCACCCACTGGGTGGTGTTCCGCCATGTACTACTACTACTACTACTACTACTAATAATAATCACTAATCACGTATCACTAAATGACAAAGAACACTTGAATTAGCATTACATTGAAGGGATGAATTAGCATTACATAAAAAGAAGACTTGAATTAGCATAACATGAAAAGTAAGAATTAGCATGACATCAACAAGAAGACTTGAATTAGCATTGCATGAAAAGACAAAATGAGCATGACATGAAATAGAAGACATGACATTGTACTATGTGACAAGAAGACCTGAATTGGCATTATAATGAAAATAATACTTGAGTTAGCATTATATGACAAAGAATACTTGAATCAGCATTATATGGAAAAGGAGAATTAGCATTACATGAAATATAAGAGTTGTATTAGCACTCCGTCACAATAAGCCTTGAATTGACTTAGCACTAAATGACAAAGAACACCTGAATTAGCATGACATGGCAAGGAAGAATTAGAATTACATGAAACAGAAGACTTGAAGTAGCACAACGTGATATAAAAACTTGAATTGGCATTATTATCAAAAGAAGACCTGACTTAGCATTACATGAAAAAGAACATTTGACTTATCACTACATGACAAAGAACACCTGAATTAGCATTACATGAAAAGGAAGATTCATATTAGCAGAACGTAACTCGAAGACTTGAATTGTCATTATAATGAAAAGAAGACATGATTTATAATTACCAGAAATATTAACTTAATGAGCATTACATGAAAAAGGAGACTTTAATATTTACAACATTTAGAAGAAAACAACTTGATTAGAATTACATTACGAAGAAGACTTTAATTAACAGTACACGATATAGCAGACTTTAATAAGTATTACATGACTAAGAAGACATGAGTTACATTACATGAAAACGACGACTTAACTTAGCACTACAAGACAAAGTATACTTAAATTAGCACTATGTGGCAATAAGACTTGAATTAGCATTTTAATGAAAAGAAGACTTGACTTAGCACTACGTGACAAGAAGACATAAATTGGCATAATAAGGAAACGAAGACTTGACTTAGCATTACATGAAAAAGAAGACTTAACTTAGCACTACATGACTAAGAACACTTAAATTAGCATTACATCAAAAAGAAGACTTGAGTTAGCACTATGTGACAAGAAGACTTGAATGGGTATTATTATGAAAAGAAGACTTGATTTAGCATTATCTGACAAAGAAGACATGAATTAGCATTACATGAAAAAGACGACTTGAATACGTATTACATGAAAAAAAAAATTATTAGAATTACTTGACAAAGAAGACTTGAGTTAACATTACATGGAAAGGAAGACTTGATTAAGACTACATGAAAACAAAAGATTTGACTTAGCAATACATGACAAAGTACACTTGAATTAGCATTACATGAAAAGGAAGAATTAGAATAACATGAAAAAGAAGACGAATTAGCACTACTTGACAAGAAGACTTAAACTGGCATTATAATGAAAAGAAGACTTGATTTAGCATGACTTGACAAAGAGGTCCTGCATTATCATTACATGAAAATGAAGACTTGATTTAGCATGACTTGACAAAGAGGTCCTGCATTATCATTACATGAAAAAGAAGACTTGATTTAGCATGACCTGACAAAGAGGTCCTGCATTATCATTACATGAAAAAGAAGACTTGATTTAGCATGACCTGACAAAGAGGTCCTGCATTATCATTACATGAAAAAGAAGACTTGATTTAGCATGACCTGACAAAGAGGTCCTGCATTATCATTACATGAAAAAGAAGACTTGATTTAGCATAACCTGACAAAGAGGTCCTGCATTATCATTACATGAAAAAGAAGACTTGATTTAGCATGACCTGACAAAGAGGTCCTGCATTATCATTACATGTAAAAGAAGACTTGAATATGTGTTACGTGAAAAGGAAACTTAAATAGAATTACATGACACAAAACATTTGATTTAGCATTACACGAAAAAGATAACTTGAATTAACATTACATGAAATAGAAGACATAAATTAACATTACATGAAATAGAAGACATAAATTAACATTACATGAAATAGAAGACATAAATTAACATTACATGAAATAGAAGACATAAATTAACATTATATGAAAGAAAATACGTGAACTGGAATTACATCAGCTAGTCACCAGTATAATGTTCAGCTACGTTTAACAGCTGCTTGCAAATATCTGCTTGAGTAGATTATAATGGAGATATTAAAGTTGTTGATGGTCCTAGGAAAGAAAAGATATGGACTGAAGGTGTATTGTCATGCAGATTTATTGTAAATGAACGAGTATTGATAATGCAGGTGTTTTGTTTGTGAAGGTGTATTATTAATGCAGTATAGTAGTTAGTTAGCTTCAAACCCAGAAATCTTTATACCTTAGGTATTTTGTAAGTAAATGGTACATATATCAGAAACAATGCGATTTACGTTTCCTAGATACATTTAAAGTTTGGGTCATATAGTGTTTGTATACATTTTATGATCACCAAAACAGTTCTAAAATTGTGAAATAAAACTAAAAGATTTATAAAACAGAACAATTTTTATTTTTACTAATTATAAAGTAGGATAATATGATACTAAAAATAGGAGCATTTTTAACAAACATTATATGTATGTATGTATGTATGTATGTATGTATGTATGTATGTATGTATGTATGTATGTATGTATGTATGTATGTATGTATGTATGTGTGTGTGTGTGTGTGTGTGTGTGTGTGTGTGTGTGTGTGTGTGTGTGTGTGTGTATGGCTGTGTGTGTGTGAGTGCGTCTGTATGTGTACGTGCGTGCGTGCGTGTGTAGGTGTGTGATGCTTTGCTTGCATGTATAAAACTAAATGCAGAGTAATTTGTGATGGACTGTCCTCTAACAGGATTTTTGTATTCATATGAACTTTTAGTTGTTTGATATAACACTGAGCAAACATTCCAAGTGAGAAACACTAAGTTAGACATTTTGTGTCAGGTATAATCATCCTTTGTTTAATATTGTCTCCTAAATATTTAAGTCACGCAACGTCTCGCAACGTCTCGCTTATATCCTATGTGCCATTCAATTCACCGATGAACGATTGTTAATGCACACGGAGTAACTTAATGGTTTAAAATGTATCCCAAATTAAATTTGGCTATTTGACAACTATCATAATAGATAAGAACATCCACGTCATAAAAACCTTTCAACCAGACCTAATTTTACGTCTGAAAAGGCAGTGCTGTTTAACCCCACATAAAGGCGTGCTGATTTAATTAATTCTACCAATATGAAATTTGAACAGAACATTAAATTTAACCGTTGTATGTGTATTTCCTAAGGGCGCGTGCAGATAAACTTTACCATAAATTTTAAATGATTTTTAGTCATCAACGTGGTAAATTTCATTTCATTGCAGACAAAAAATATATCTATAAGGAAGGAAGTATTCAATCTTTTGCCGAACCTTTTGGAAAGCCCGGTCTTGAGCATCAAACTTATTTTCGATTTGACAGAAAATATGATATTGGGTTAAGTTGACAGTTCTTTAATTATTTAATGAATTGACAGCTGATATATTGACACAACTTAGTACAGTAAAAGTCTGTTCCAAAATCTAAAATGTAATTAAAGTTGTGATAACAATTGGACGATGTGTATGTTTGGAAAAAAGATTGATTTCTTATCGCATAATTAGATAAAAGTAATACATATGTATCTATTTTCAAAAACATTCCGTGGAAATTACGTTTTGACTTTTCGGAACATTTCGCTATTTTTTAAACAATCTTACAATTAAGTTAAACCTACTTTCTGGACACTCTTTTCATACCGTTAACGTTGCATGGGATTCTACATGTTAAAGAGAAGACAAAAACTTGCAAATGTCGCAAATATCTCAGTTTAAAATAAATTAAAAATGTTGTCTGGTATTTTTGTTACAAATGTATGATATTCCAATTATATTTATAGCAGAGGTGTGGTGTTAATCTAGCCTTCTGCAACGAACATAATTTCTTTTCTTGTGTTAGGTATATGCAATCACGAGAGTCTGTCACGTGTATTAAAGAGCATAAGACATAACTTTCATTTGATTATTAAGGCTAAACATTTAAAGCCCAACGGTACAGCTTGACGATATTTAGGGCTTGATAGAGTCATACCACAGCTTAATTGAACGGGCTTAACTACTTGATAATTTAAACGAACAAGAAAGACTTACTGCAGGTGAAAAGATAAAGTTGAAATTATTTTCCAAGCTGATTTCCTTGCAATACGTTTGAACGGTAGATTCGTTGATAAATGGCATAATTTGTATGTAACGTAGAAAGGTATTACCGGTTGGGTGTTCTTAGACAGCGCCATGAGAAGGTTAATAAAAGATTGCTATTGATAACACTAAACTGGCGCTTGCATATGCAAGCTGCTTCAAATTGGTGAATTATATCGTACAAATGTTTAAATTCGACTTTTAAACAAATATTTCCATTCACAGTTATAAAGCAAACAAGAATGTTATAATTAACATGCACAACGTAATGTAACAAGAATGATGCAAAACATAATGTAACAAGAATAATGCAAAACATAATGTTATAGGTACAATGCGTACAATGCCTAAAACGTTACAGCTACAAAGCAAAACAATGTTACAAGTACAATGATAAACAATGTTACAAGTACAATGATAAACAATGTTACAAGTACAATGATAAACAATGTTACAAGTACAATGATAAACAATATTATAAGTACAATGCAAAACAACGGTAGCCGTACAAAGCAAAACTATGTTGTAGCTAAAAAGCAAAACGGTGTTACGAATCCAAAGCAAAATACAGTGTAACGAAAACAATGTGACAAGTACAATGCAAAATAATGTTACAACTGTGAAAGAAAAGCAGTGTCACAAGCACAAAACTATAAAATGTTGCAAGTATAATGAAAATACTAGTGTTACAAATACAATGGAGCGGGGTTCCGCTGTCACGGAATTGTATAAGCTCTTTATTTATTAAATACATGTACTCGAGTTTCGTTTTTGACGATACCGGAGGGTAATTAATGTATATTGTGTCGTTCTTCAAAAAAGCGACTTCGGTCCATCCGATGAGGTACATGCGAAGTGCTTTCGATGGGAAGAACCGAATGCCTTGAGTGCATAGTCATTATCTGTGTATAAATACCTCACCGTAGGTAAAGCCTTTTACATTAGGAATTGTCTTGTCAGTCAGAGGCCTGCTACTAGGAGTTGTACAGCTTCAGCTATAGAGGTATGTACGTTTATTAATTTCTTGAATATAATATATCAATATTGTACTATCACGTCTTTTTGTTTATGTGTCCTATATAGGTTTAGTTTACGTTGTATACTGCAAATATTTCCATTCTTTTTTTGCGACGTAGCAAGTGATTTTTATTAGTAATATAAGGCTACATTGTTAAGATATGTTTAATACAGTTGAATTCTTATCGAGCAGGTTTATGTTTTCTTCTGAATTCGTTGTTTTGTAATTATTTCAGCATATAACGACATTACTGTGTTATGCCCGTCTCATGTATAGTAAATGACACGGGCATAACACCGTTGGGCATGTTTTCATCTGCCCAGTAACATGGCTGGAGTAACATGAGCATTCCAAGTTATCGGAGTGATCGAGGTCGACGTGGTGCAAGCTGAAAAGCCAACCGCTGGAATTAACCGAAGCAGCTGTGAAGCTGAACTGTATCAGCGGTGGAACTGAACTAAAATGTGCTAATGACGGAGTGTTTCTCCTTACATATAATCTTGTAGCCGTGGTCTAAATTTGGGGTTCGTAAAACCCATTTGGGACTGTAAAGATAAGTTGTATATCTGTCCCTTTTTGTTTGCATAATTTCACCATCTGAGTGAATTAATTTTACTACATGAGTAAAATTCCACATTGTTTACTAGCTGAGTAAACCATATTCATATTTTCATTGTGTAATCACTGTGAATTATTCACCCCTTGTCTTTGTATTTTGTAAAGTAATTTATTGTATTTTGCATTATTACTTTTGTGCGTTCTTATGTTTATTAATCCGATATTTGGGTTATATATACACACACATATTCATAACTAATTACTCATTCAAGTAATTCATTATTAAACATTATATGAATGACCCGAAGTGGAATGCACAAGGTGTTGTAAATATACTCATCCAAGACCTTAATCATGTATGCCTATTCACCAAGTTTTGATCAATTTGTATCCGAAATCGAGTCCCTAAAGTAGTAACAAATTCAACCAATGCTAAACAAGATCACATCAAAGATATACACAAATCCCGCGCATTATCAATCTCATGCGATACCTTGAACCTATCATTATACATAGCTTCCCGCGAGACATCAGGTCCAAGTTAACCACACTAATATGTCTATATATTATTTGCTATTGACATCATCCAAAATAGTGTTGATATACACATATATTTAAGTTTAATCAAAATCGGATGGATGATTACCTTATTTGTTTACTCCTTATCAATCCTATTCAACATCTTGTTGACATAAAGTTATTTTTAAATTTTGACAAACGTCCGATATGAATGTTAACTTGCAGGATTGTAACAATATCGATCAATCAGATACAAGATTTTCAATGTGAATTAGGGTCTTTATCAAAATCATCAAATATCTAGATGATTAAAGCCAATAGTGTTGTTTCATCAACGCAGTATTCGAATTATGGATTGCAGCGTGAAAACAAGAGCAATGAATGAAAAGGAAGATTAAGTTACTGTCATGAATGAACCTTGTTAATCATCTAAGTTATCCAACATGTTGTTAACATCCACGTTATCCAACATGTTGCTAAGCATCCACGTAATCCAACACGTTAATGCTATTTGGTCACTATATAATGCTATTTTAGTCACTACCCTGCCCTTGCTGATTGTACTAATGCTATTTTATACACTACACTACCCTTACTGATTGTACTAATGCTATTTTAGACACTGCGTTACCCTTACTGATTGTACTAATGCTATTTTAGACACAACACTACACTTACTGATTGTACTAATGCTATTTTAGACACAACACTACACTTACTGATTATACTAATGCTATTTAGGACGCTACCCTGCCACTACTGATTGTACTAATGCTATTTCAGACAATATCCTGTCCTTACTGATTATACTAATGCTATTTAGGACGCTACCCTGCCCCTACTGATTGTACTAATGCTATTTTAGACAATACCCTGCCCTTATAGATTGAACTGATGTTTGTTGGGCGCTACTCTGCCTTTACTGATTGTACTAATGCTATTTTAGACAATACCCTGCCCTTATAGATTGAACTGATGTTTGTTGGGCGCTACTCTGCCTTTACTGGTTGTTTTATGTAATGTCAATATCTCAAAATTAGCTATGTATTGAATATTACGTTTATAACCATGTCAGAATGATTCAACATTTGCAGTGTTGAAGACAGCAGTGAAGTGTAATATATGAATAATTGAAGGTATTTAAGGTTTCGTAATGACATGATAAATACCAAGTTAATAATTATGTGTGGTAAGGTATGTGTCCATGTAGTTCTATGAGAAGTCATAGGTACGAAGCAAGCTATTATCACAAGTTTTTCGAACTGGGCAAAGTTATTACGCTATTTATATCACGAATCGAATATGTGTGACTCATAATCTGTGTATGAGGGATAAGGCAGCAAATTATCCGTTTCGATTAAAGTTAATGTATAGATCTGGAGATGAGTTCATCATTAATGGCCCTAGAAATGTTCATTTTTATTGGCCCTTGAAACGGGTTCTTTTTTTAAATAGCTCTGGAAATACGTTCATTTTTAATAGCCCGGGAGACGCGTTCGAGGATTTAATAGCCCTGGAGACGCATTCAATGATTGAATAGCCTTGGAGACGAATTTGTGATGCAATTTATCGCACTAGTAGTTCATAGATACAATCAAACATGTTTTGGTTGTCTCACTTGTAACCCAGATTGCTTGAGAAAACGAATATTTTTCTCATGAAGGCACCGTCCCATCAGAATCTGTATTGATTCAAAGACTGTTCGCTCCTGAATTGCTTTAATGCTGCTTAATAAATCAAAAATGTCAACCTTTGAATATTCTTCGAAAAATTTATAGTGTGTGTCGTCGATTACAACTTGCCTAACGTACCTTGAAACGAGCGAATGACTTTGATAGTAAAGTTATTAGTCATTTCTGTTAAAAGTGTTGATCGTCCGATAGAGTGTGCATAACAGGATAATGTTTATATAATTTAAACCTTTCACACTCCCAACAGCTTGGCAAGAAAAATAATTATAATTACCTTAATGGTATAATTATGAGAACACTTACCGAAATGAATTCTTTGTTGCCAATTTACGTTGAAATGTTTTGTGTGAATTGAAGTCGATATTAAAGGATAGAGCAACTGCATTGAGCAATTATCCTACCTTTTGGAACAATGTTTTTATTAAATGCAAAAAAGTTTTAATCTGATAAAATTAATTTATAGTTAGTAAATGGGGTTATTCCTTGACCCTGGTAGCTTCAAGTAAAAACGTTGTATCCAACACCCACTGTACACCCTACCGCATCGAAACGGTATTTATTCTGTCTCGAGGTAGTGTCAATTTGATTTGATACTTGACAGGAACTAATCGGACTACAAATCTATGTAGCTGACAGGATCTAAATGGACTATAAATCCATGCATTTGACAGGATCTAATCGGACTATAAATCCATGCATTTGACAGGATCTAATCGGACTATAAATCCATTTACTTGACAAGATCTAATCTGACTTTAAAATTCATGTACTTGCCAGGACTTAATCGGACTTTAAATCCTTGTACTTGACAGGATCTAATCGGATTATAAATCCATGTACTTGACTGGAACGAATCTGACTATAAATCCATGTACTTGACAGGACATCATCGGACTATAAATCCATGTGCTTGACAAGACATTATCGGACTATAAATCCATGTACTTGACAGGACATCATCGGACTATAAATCCATGTACTTGACAGGACATCATCGGACTATAAATCCATGTACTTGACAGGACATCATCGGACTATAAATCCATGTACTTGACAGGACATCATCGGACTATAAATCCATGTACTTGACAGGACATCATCGGACTATAAATGCATGTACATGACAGATCTAGTCGGATTATAAATCCATGTACTTGACAATACATAATCGGACTATAAATCCATGTACTTGACAGATCTAGTCTGATTATAAATCCATGTACTTGACAGATCTAGTCGGGCTATAAATCCATGCATTTGACAGGATCTAATCGGATTATAAATCTATATACTTGACAGATCTAGTCGGACTATAAATCAATGTACTTGACAGATCTAAGCGGATATTAAATCCACGTACTTATACCAACTGAAACCAATTCAATCATTGATTGTCTCCTTAGTTCATTCATGAAGACGGACTTCATACATTCAAGATACCACTGATCACCTTAGCAAGACACCTGCATACAATACTCCACTTGTCACTACGGATGTCAACTCCTTGTACACCGAAATCCGTCACGAGCTGGGTACTAAAGTATGCAACAAAGTAAGGATCTGTTGACATGATTCATCACCTCCTATTAACCATTATTGAAGACGTAGGGTCAAAATGGGTAAAAACAAGCGACAATATACCCTCCTGAAGGTAAACTGTAAATTGACCCGTAATTCGAACCAAGTAAATCCTACTAGAAACAAAGAATGCTCCCCGAAAAGCTGCCACCACAAGCAAATAAATACAAAATCTACTTTACGGCACAAGATGTCGGACTGAATAAATATCTTGTAACACAGGTACTTCTGAAAAGAGGTATGGAAAAACAGAGAGGAACCTTTGAAGGAAAGGATAAATACGAACCTGCATTGACGAGACTGTCAACAAAATAATACTTCTTTTTTTTTTTAAAAAAGCGCTCTCTTGAAATATAAAATTACGAAAACAAACAAGACCATTCCCTTCATGGTTATTTTCAATCCTAATGCCTCAAAGTTACAAAAGATCATTTGAAAGCATCCATAACAGTTCTAATCAACTGAATGTATCAGGGCATGCATTAAGAACTTCCTATGGTTGCCAAGTGCACAAGACCACATATTCATACACATACAAACACCAAACACACTTCATAGCCAAACAAACACCAAACACACTTCATAGCCAAACAAACACCAAACACACTTCATAGCCATACGAACATCAAACACACTTCATAGCCATACAAACACCAAACACACTTCATAGCCAAACAAACACCAAACACACTTCATAGCCATACGAACATCAAACACACTTTATAGCCATACAAACACCAAACACACTTCATAGCCAAACAAACACCAAACACACTTCATAGCCAAACAAACATCAAACACACTTCATAGCCAGACAAACACCAAAAACACTTCATAGCCACACGAACATCAAACACACTTCATAGCCATACAAACACCAAACACACTTCATAGACATACGAACATCAAACACAATTCATAGCCATACGAACATCAAACACAATTCATAGCCATACGAACATCAAACACACTTCATAGCCATACAAACACCAAACACAATTCATAGGCAAACAAACACCAAACACACTTCATAGCCATACAAACACCAAACACACTTTATAGCCAAACAAACACCAAACACACTTCATAGCCATACGAACATCAAACACAATTCATACACATGCAAACACCAAACACACTTCATAGCCATACGAACACCAAACACACTTCATAGCCATACAAACACCAAACACACTTCATAGCCAAACAAACACCAAACACACTTCATAGCCAAACAAACACCAAACACACTTCATAGCCATACGAACATCAAACACAGTTCATACACATACAAACACCAAACACACTTCATTATACAAACAAACACTAAACACAAAACTCAAATATATACAAACACCAAACACAATTCATACACACACAAACGCCAAACATAATTTATACACATACAAACACCAAACACACCTCATAGCCATACAAACACCAAACACAATTCAAATATATACAAACACCAAACACACTTCATAGCCATACGAACATCAAACACAATTCAACTATATACAAAATCCAGACACAATTCAAACACACACAAACACCAAACACAATTCAAACACACACAAACACCAAACACAAAGCCTGAAAAAAATTAAATCACACTATTGAAAATCAGAAACCGAGACGTAGAAGTAAATAAACAATTTATCGTCTGACATACAAGCTCTGCGCTATTTAATACGATGGTGATTTTAGGAAAGGAATAAATAAATACCACAGCCATATTCGCAACAACAACAACAAAATGTTAGCATTGCAGCCACTAAAATCCAACTTGATATTCAGTTGAGTCCATCGAGATGCTACTGACTGAGTCTAATCTTGGGTAGACCGATGATACGGACAGGATGCATACAAAAATATTTAATACTGTAACGGAAAACTTTTATGAGAAACTGGACCACAATGAATAAAACCTAACTTTCCCAGTATGATCTGATCGAAATTATTAGTTTATCACTTGCATCAATATTTACCCGAGTAAATATTCAACAAAAATTTGAATTTACCCAAGTAAATATTCCCTGCTTTTTTACATTATTTGTTATTATTATTATTATTATTATTATTATTATTATTATTATTATTATTATTATTATTATTATTATTAATAATAATAATAATAATAATAATAATAATAATAATAATATCATCATCATTATTATTATCATCATCATCATAATCATCATCATCATCATCATCATCATCATCATCATTATTATTATTATTATTATTATTATTATTATTATTATTATTAATATCTTAATATAATAATATTATAATATCTTGTTCAGTATCTCAAAACAACATCCTCATAACATTACAACTGCTCTTCACAAGATGAACGGGATGTTCTATCTTTCGTACATGATATGGTCTTTAATAAGTTCGTGTTGATTTTCGCCACGCGTGTTTCCCAATCGGAGCATCTCTTAGCCATTTCCGTGGGTTCGTTGAATAGCCCCGAACGTTGTTGCAGGAATGCAACTCAATTTGTTTTTCTTGGTTATTGGCCTCTGGCGGAGTGTACCGCATATGTTACGATAGCAAAGGCCGAAATGTTTGAACCAGACATTGTCTCGTTCTCCGCTACGTTCTTTGATGTAAACGATAGGAAAAGTTCAGAATCTATTATGGCAACTGATTTCATCCAAGTTTTTTTTTCTTCTTCGCCTTGACGGAGAAAGCAGAGTATTCCAGTTTGTGTAATTCTGTTCCGTATTCCCAATCTGGAAATGGGTCAAAACAAGTTTGGTTTTCCGTACGATAATCAGGTAAAGAAAGATTAAAACTTTTTTAATTTTGTATAGAATCACGCTAATCTGACATCAACAAAAACAAAGATTGAGTGTAGTTATTTTAAGACCATTTTCAGTAGTATCTTCTTCGAGTTTTTCATTAAGTCTTGTTTCATCCTGTTATTCCAACATATCTAAGTTTTCTACTGGCTTTTTGTTTAGTGGTTTAGTGTTTTTTTGTGTGGAAGTGTTATTTATATCAGTGTGTGTGTGTGTGTGTGTGTGTGTGTGTGTGTGTGTGTGCGTGTGTGTGTTGTAGAAACGTGGTCCAGACAATGTGAAAAATTCAATTACTGCTAAATTCAATTAGGGAAAAATATTCCATAATTTCGCTCTTGATAATTAGTACGTATCAGATTAAATAGAATATCGTCGATTTCAGTAACGTCATAAAATTCTGAAGTCTTGCTGAAATTCACAACGCCCTACGTACTAAAGTAATACTATATGCATTGTCGACAATATTGAATTCCTTCATATTCTTGCCATCACATATGCGTAGTCAAACATATGTGATCCCACCCCACTTTTTTAAATATATAAATATCTTGCATGATTCAACTGGTAATTAAAGAGCCCGCCACTGCCACATTTAGTTCAAATGGCAAATGACTTCTTCTGGCGACGATTTTCCCTGATCGCATCCGGTAAATCAGCTCTGAACGTTTGGATGGTATGCGTAGTGTAATATTAATCGAGCTCTTTACGAAAATGTCGGATTCTTTTGTTTTAACGCACTATTTACGATACTATCGGATCCTTTGTTTTATCGCATCTTTCAGTGTCATCCTTGGATGACTTAGACATTGCTAATTACACTTTATAGAAATCTCTAATCTGCATCTTCTCTTTTATCTCTTTGGTTTGTACGTAGTTGTAGATCGATGCAGTGATTAATAAGGATCGGTTTATATTTTTGAAACACTTGTTACAGAACCATGTATATCTCTTCTTTCGTATTCAAGATCTTATACCAAGTCCAGCAGACTGTTAGTAGGACATTGTCAGCTTCTACAGTACTGATCACACGATAGTCATATCTACGATGATTGTTTAACCCTGTTTACCCAAGAGGAAGAAACACTTGTACGGGTCATGACTATGAAAAGCCTGGTGATAAAACTATTATATACTAATGTAAGAAAGAATCTTTTCATTCGTGACACTAAATAAAGAACCTCAATACACTCTAAAATGTACAACACAATACCAACACGACATTGAAAAGATTTTTGTGGGTTTTTTAATGCAAAAGCCATACCGAGAATAAGTAATTGTTTGTTAGGAATCTGTTGATAAACCATTTAAGGTTTGTCAGGAATCTGTAGATAAGCCATTTAAAGCAATACTTTGCATTCCACGTAAGGGAAGAGTTTCACTATGTCAGCTGATGACAAAAAGTATATTAAGGTCATTCTAAATGTGTGTCTAAGTACAGTGATAATTATTGCCCTTGGGAACAGAACTCTTATCTTAAGTAAGCTATTTTATTACTTAGGTGTTGTTTGTTGGTTTTTGTTGTTGTTCTGTTGCTTGGAATAGATGCAAAAAGTCCGTGTGAGTTTACAAGGACACCTCTCTCTCTCTCTCTCTCTCTCTCTCTCTCTCTCTCTCTCTCTCTCTCTCTCTCTCTCTCTCTCTCTCTCTCTCCAATTCCCCAATCGCCCTTTTTATAATCAATAATCCAATGAAACTTAAGTATATCCGGAATTACTTATACAGGACATCCCCTATATAAATTTAATGTGGGAGCTGAAGCTAACTAACCTTTACAGAAATCCTTGAGTGCGACTAAGGTAATCTAAAGTGCACTCAGAAACTTAATTTGACAGATCCTATAGGACTAGTAAGTAAATCGTCCGTGTACGCAGATATCTTTTCGACAGATCTTTTAGTACAAGTTAGTAAATCGTCCGTGCACGCAGATACTTAATGCGACAGATCTTTTAGTATAAGTTAGTTTATCGTCCGTGCACTGATGGTGAGACTTTTTTTAATATTTGCTGCGCAAATACGAAAATCTTGAAAATGGAAAAAAATGAAAACGTTGTTAAATTTGACATTTATGATGGGCTATATATAGTGAAACAGATAGAGTTAAATCATTTACTTTCCTAGATAATCAGTAAGTATATGTTTATTTTTTTATAAATCGCCCACATATCCACCATTATTACCCGTCCTTGATGAATTTATATGAAGCACGTGGCAACACACTTATATAAAATACTTAATGTAACATATATATATATATATATATATATATATATATATATATATATATATATATATATATATATATAGATATATATATATAGATATATATATATATATATATATATATATATATATATATATATATATATATATATATATATATATATATATATATATATATATATATATATATATATATATATATATATATATATATGACAAAAACTTTATATGAATCCCGTCATAAAATGTTTTGTTTCATTTATTGCTTTCAGCAACAAATAGCGGAATTTTTTTCAGTTCACTTACATTTGTCTGAAAGACAAAGACACTTATTGCACTAAAAAGACTGTGTCACGTGCTTCTTAGAAAGCAGGTAAATCAGAGACATTTTATGCACTAAAAATACTGTGTCACGTTCTGCGTTAGAAAGCAGGTAAAGCAGAGACACTTTATGCACTAAAAAGAAGACTGTGTCACGTTCTGTGTTATAAACCAATTAAAGCAAATCCAGATTGCAACAATGTGGATCATGCCATACTATTTTGTAATGCTTCCGGAAAGGATTCGCTTTGTTCACATTCTCTTTAAAGTAAATTGGATAATTGTATTACATATTTAAAGATAACACAAAGTATTGCAGTATTCAAACCCAAACTAAAACAGTGAAATATAAAAAAATATCCACTTTAATCAAATAAATGAATTGCAATCAAGAACATAGATTTATTAAATCCACTGATAATTGGTAGCATATATAACTTGTATGAACTTACTACTACTACTACTGCTACTGCTACTGCTACTGTTAATTAATAATAAAATAACTGAGAAGTATATTAGATTATAAATTTAAAATTCAGATGTATGCACTGCTAAAAGACATCGCCGAAGAGCAGAGAGGCTTTGGAATACACTCCAGCCCAGTTGACGTATGTTGTGGTGTTTCACAGGGATCTGTTCTTGGAGCTGTTCTCTTCATTATGTACACTCAGCCGCTCTCAAGGGTCATAGATTATCACCCAGTGTCGCACCAATTGTATGCTGCTGACACCCACATATACAAGTCTAGCCACCTAACTGAAGTTGATGCTATCATCCAAGGAGTAGCGAAGTGCATTTCTGATGTGAAATCATGGATGACATGTAACAAGCTGCAGATGAATGATGATAAAACTGAGGCTATTCTGATCACAACACAAAGACTTTCTCATTCACATCCTTTAACTCAGACAGTAAATATCAGCAACACCAACATTTAATTCTCACAGTCAGTACGGAACCTAGGCGTTACTCTAGATAGTACTTTCACATTGTACCAACATGTCATGAACATATGCAAGGCTGCATATCTTGAATTGAGACGCATCAGTTCCATTCGTAAATATCTTTCAGTTGATGCCACTAAAACACTTGTGTGTTCATTAGTACTTTCAAGACTGGACTATTGTAACTCAATTCTGTCTGGTTCGTCACAATATTTACTCCAGAAACTTCAAAATATTCAAAACACAGCTGCACGTATCATCTTTAGAACACCTCGATCAGAGCACACCTCACCACTGCTCTGTACCATACACTGGCTATCGATTCGATACATAATCAAACACAAAATTTGTTCTCTGTGCTATGTTTCAATGACAGACTCCAGTCCAAAATACCTATCCAGCCTCACCCATGTGTATACACCAGCTAGATACTTACGCTCTTCTTCTGATAATCGTATACTCATTGTTTCCAAGGTGAAAACAAAGTCATATGGACAACATTCGTTAGCACACCAGGGCCTGGCGATGTGGAACGAATTGCCCATTGAAATTAGACACAAAGACACAGTGGTCCCTTTTAAGAGTGCTCTTAAGACTCACCTGTTTCGACTGCATTGACAAACTTAGCGACCTAATCATGTTTTGTATCTTATATGTTTTCAGCATGTTTTTATGTTTTCCAATTTCATTCTTTTTGTGATTTGTTTTTATGTAGTGTATTCATATCATTATTGATGGTGTAAAGCGCTTAGAGCTTCGAAAGATTAGGCGCTATACAAAGTCATTATTATTATTATTATTATTATTATTATTGTTATTATTATTATTATTATTATTATTATTATTATTATTATTATTATTATTATTATTATTATTATTATATTTGCATCTAACAAGCATAACAAAGAAAGTAATCCGATGTCAACGCGATGACCTTCAAATGGAAAATAAAATGCTTATAGTAAATCTAGTATATACTGTGAGTAAACTGGTAATCGAGTGAAGAAAATAAATGACAAAAAAAGAACATTATCAGCTAACAAAAACCGTTTATTACTTTTGGATTAAGGCATAAAACAATTATTTGTATAATTGCCAACAAAATCCCGTGTAATTGTAATGAAACATATAATAATTGTTATGACATATCTATGTAATTGTTATGAAACACTGTTGTAATTGTTATGAAACACTTATGTAATTTTAATGAAAAAGTCATGTAATTGTTATGAAACACTTATGTAATTGTATTGAAACACTCATGTAATTGTTATGAAACACTCATGTAATTGTTATGAAACACTCATGTAATTGTTATGAAACATCTATGTAATTGCTATGAAACACTCATGTAATTGTAATGAAACACTCATGTAATTGTTTTGAAATATCTATGTAATTGCTATGAAACACTCATGTAATTGTTATGAAACACTTATGTAATTGTATTGAAACACTCATGTAATTGTTATGAAACACTCATGTAATTGTTATGAAACATCTATGTAATTGCTATGAAACACTCATTTAATTGTAATGAAACACTCATGTAATTGTTTTGAAATATTTTCATCGAGCAAAAATGTTATATATCATCCACAAATTTGCTAAAGTATTAAATCATTTACATGATAAATGTTTTATATGAAGCTGTATGCAACATATTACTTTGAAAACAAAGCAAGAAACAAACTTGAAACGTTTGATCATAACACAATGTATTAAAAATACATACAAACTGTACATAACTTAGTCTGCACAAATATTTTGTATTTATTGTTTCCGTGCTTGACATTATAAAGCAAGATTCCAATTCGTTTCAAAGTCTTTCATAGTTTAGGAAAATATTTACCTAGTTCGATGATAACAATTTCAATACATTTCAAAGCTATACTTAATTACCTTGTTTAGAATGGAACAACGCAATGATTTATCTTTTCTAAGGATGGACGGTTTTATTATTTCAATCGTGAAATATCAAGGAGACATCATCGCTTATCTGTAGTGTAAATTGTTCCTTATATCTTTTACATTGTAACCCAACGACAAAAATTTTACGAGTCTCGATCGGGCATTATGAAATTATCATCACCTTCGTCCAATCAGCAGACTCTGTTATTGCTATAACAATGTGATAAATGAAGACATCAAATGTTATCTATGATAGTAATTGTAGCATAAAAACGGCTTTTGAACTTGTGCGGGGTTTTCTTTGTTCCTTTTGTAAACCGATCGAACGGTTATGGAGAATAGCAAAAGATATAAGGACCAAATACTAGATTGTACGATACATGCATGACACGTAATATTTATTTATCTTTACAACACATCGGCCACAAAACGGAACCCCAAAAGGCAAATAGTTATTGAACATTTTGAATGAGGAGATCTGATGTAAGTGTGATATTTGGAGGACAAGACATGGGTATTGTGACTTCGTCTAAGTATGAAAAAGAGCACATGGATGACGAGAATCGACAAAACTTTAAATATAAAGAATATTTAGCTATAGAAACATAGGGCGATTCGTATATAATTAAAGTTGTTGTGAGTTTAATGATTACTTTCAGCTCGCGATAGGCTATCCATGGCAGCCAGTAAATCTGGTAGAGGAAGAACCGAGCCACTGAAAGCTAATGCTGGCGAGCTTTGTATATACCCACGTTAGCTGATCGCGAGACTAGAAACCAACTCTGACAGAGTTGAAATGTTAGTGATCGGGACAGGAAGAGCTTGAGACCAGTCTGCCATCTTAAGCTCCTAGCCGTGAGTAAGAAATAAAGAACAAAGTTTTATTACATATAATGATTTTAATGATGAATGCCTCGTTGATATTATGAAAATATAATAAATACTGGGATTTTAAAATAAATCAGTTATTGAAAAGTTTAAAGTATTTGGTATTTCCTTGTTACTTAGTTCCAATGAACACCTATAGACCTATGAAACAAATAGGTACACACCTAGCTTGTATCAAGAATAGTAAATAATCGACGCAAATGCAGATTGTTGCAACTACACTCTGACATAGATCGGACAATGTACTGCTGCTAAAATAACTATCAGCTATTCGTCAATAACGGAATGATGCACTGTTTGATAACATGACCACATATTTGTTTGAAAGAACATGCTCCACTGTGAGGTACCATGATTACCATAACAACACTGACCAGTGATGTATCAAGACTACAATGCCAAGACTACCATGATAACACCGAATAGTGAAGTACCAAGACTACAACGACAGCATGGACTATTGAAGTACCAAGACTACAACGACAGCATGGACTAGTGAAGTACCAAGACTGCAACGACAGCATGGCCTAGTGAAGTACCGAGACTATCATGACAGAATGGACAAGCGAAGTACCAAGACTATCATGATAACATGGACTAGTAAAGTAACAAGACTACCATGCCAAGACTACTACGATAACATAGATTAGTGAAGCACCAAGACTATCATGACAAAATGGACTAGTGAAGTACCATGACTGCCATGGCAAAATGGACTAGTGAAGTACCAAGACTAAAATGATAACATGGATTAGTGAAGTACCAAGACTACCATGACAACATCGACTACTATGATAACATCGACTAGTGAAGTACCATGACTACCATGGCAAAATGGACTAGTTAAGTACTAAGGCTACCATGCCAACATCGACTATTAACGTACCAAGACTACCATGCCAACATGAACTGGTGACATACCAAGACTGCCATGGTAGCAAGGCCACCGTCACCCACAACAATATGACCATACTCTCTCTCTCTCTCTCTCTCTCTCTCTCTCTCTCTCTCTCTCTCTCTCTCTCTCTCTCTCTCTCTCTCTCTCTCTCTCTCTCTCTCTCTCTCTTTTGCTGGTACTGCTCTAACTGAGTCTTGTACGTGTCTGCTAGTTCTCAGTACAGTCATTCCCATTACCCACGACCCACTGTAATCCAATAGGTGTCGTCAGGTCTAAAGTGCAGTAAATGTGCCTCACTGTAGTCCAATAGGTGTCGTCAAGTCTAAAGTGCATGAAATGTGTTCCAATGTAGCTTATTTGACGTCATCAGGTATAAAGTGCATGAAATGAATCCGCTGTAGTCCAATCGACGTCATCAGATCGACAATGGATGAAAAATGTCCCACAGTTGTCCATTTGACGTCGTCAGGTCAATTTTACCAATAATCGAAATTGTTTTGTATTCCTTATTAGACTGAAGACATCTTATTCACATTATACATTTCCTATTTAAGCAGCTTGCACATGTTTAGTCGATGCGCACCACTAGCGTTACTTTGAATATCATGTCTTACAGAATTTGTAATTTGGATTCGTTTAAAAATATTCAGGAATTACTACCGTAATTAACTGTTAATTACGGTAATTAACACGTCGGTTAATTATAAAGGTAGTATTAAGAATGCCCCTTACTAACTTTGCCCAATTGTTTACCTTCAAATTAGATCAAAAAGAAAACAATGGCTTGCCATTTAGGATTGTTAGAAAGGAATTTGGACTTTTAGAGACAGTCTTTTGAATTTGGACTTTTAGAGACAGTCTTTTGCCATCTTTATTTAGACTACCTCCCTAAGATTTCATCAAACGTCAAACCAATTTTCAAAAGAAACGTCTCTTGGGGGTAAACTTTCTTTTCTTGAGAAGGACAATGACTCAATTAGTAAAGAATGTTAATTGCTTCTGATAGGTACAAATTTGACTGCAATATAAATTAGTCACCTTCCATTTTTGGTTTTTACTAAAACAAAATAAATTCATCTTCTTTCGTAGCATTCAATGTTTCCTAAACACGTGCTCATCACAGATTAAAAAACATCTCACCAAGTTCATGTAATTTTTTTTCGATCACATTATTTGGAACTTTGTTCCCGCAATGCAGCATTTTAAAAAGGGGCTACCATACATTGGCATTTTAAAATAGGACCACTGTTCATTAGCATTTTTAAAAGGGACCGCTGTCCATTAGCATTTTAAAACGGGCTGTAATGCATTCACATTTTTAGAAGTGCTAGTGAATAGAAAATACACATCTTTGTCAGACGGTTGTAGCAAAATACTGAGTATACTGAAATGATTTTGAAATCTCAATACCATAATTCGTGAAATGATTTTGCAATCTTAATACCACAATTCATGAAATGATTTTGCAATCTTAATACCACAATTCATGAAATGATTTTGCAATCTTAATACCACAATTCATGAGATTATTCTGAAATCTAAATCCAACAATTCATGAAATAAACTTGAAATCATAATATTAATGTCAGTGGGACTGATCAAATTGCTGTAATAGAATGATTCTTTTACACCAAGAAACAAAAAAAAAAAAAAAAGTGAAGAAAATACCGCATACCAACATAAAGTCAGTCTCCGTGTTCCACAGTATTTCGCAATTTTGTGATTTAGGAGCCTACCTGGAACATATTGTTTGAACACAACATAGAAAACAGAGTAGGCAGACTTGGTTCGGCAGTCATCTCCAATGTTTAATTCATTGGAGAGAGATTGATATTAGCAGTAATTGACAGGTAGAGAGATTCATACTGGCAGACATTGCCATTTAGAGAGAATCAGACTGACAAGCATTGGCCGTTAGGGAGAATCATACTGACATTAATTGACAGTAAGAGCGAACCGAAATGGCTTTAATTGCCAGTGAGAGAGAATCAGACTGCCAGTCATAGCCATTGAGACAAATCATGTTGGTTGTCATTGACAGTGAGAGAGAATCAGACTGCTAGTAATAGCCGATGAGACAAATCATGTTGGTTGTCATTGACAGTGAGAGAGAATCAGACTGCCAGTCATAGCCGATGAGACAAATCATGTTGGCAGTCATTGACAGTGAGAGGGAAATTTATGGGCGGTCGCTGACAGTGATAGATATTCAGACTGCCAGTCAGTGACAATCTCAAACCAGATTAGTCATCAGTGATTCATTCATTTACATACATGGGCTGTAGCGTATTGTAACAATGAAAAGTTAAAGACTCTACATTAATAAGTACAGAATAACTGACATACAACGTAAAAGACATATCGACGTGTTAAACGTGTTTAAAATTGTCAAAAGGCATGCATAAATCTATACGTTATTTATAATTTATTCAACGGCAAAATTTATTGAGCATGGAAACATTGCAGAGTTGAATTGAGGAATTTTATATTTCTTCACATTAGAGTACTGAATATGTTATGAATCATTCAAGACTATTAGCATGGTTTGTGACGTCACCATTGGGAAGCGGGTCATGCTTGAAAATTGGATAAAAAATTAGTAAGTGTTTTTGATTGGCAAATAATAGTTAAGAGAATATATATATATATATATATATATATATATATATATATATATATATATATATATATATATATATATATATATATATATATATATATATATATATATGTGTGTGTGTGTGTGTGTGTTTGGGCGTGTAACATTAATTGTTAACGTAGCTTTTACACTTTTTCAGTCATAGCGTTACGATGTCTTCAGTGTGGCGGTTTATATTGATGACTAGCACTGGGGCATCATGCCGCAGACACGTAGCAGCATGTCCTACTCAATCAAAATATCCTGACACCAGCCTGACCAGTCCTAACGCAAGCCTCTTCATGTTGAGCACCAAGTATGTTAGCTGTTAGTACGAGTTTTATAAGTCTTTTGTATGAATCGGCCAGAGCTCGAACTCGTGACTTTCAGCATCCAAGGCAGGCGCTCTAATCACGAAGCCACCGGAGCGGTGAATAACTAAACAGCTACTTTTTAGCTATTTTTAAAATCAAGTAAAAATAAGGCTATTGTAGCTTACTTTGTAAAATTAACTTAATTAAAACAGATTCATGACTGGGAGACTCATTCATTCTTAATTTATTATTTGTGTACAGATTTTAAGGCAACACGAGTCAATCAATATACATATAAATTTTCATGTGATACTCAAGCATATTTTTAACTACAATAATTAGACTTAGCAATCACATTTATATGTAGACCATTACAAGATAACACAAACATAACCCTATTAAAATTGAGAAGATGCAAAATATACAATGTCACGGAATTATAGAATCATGTTAAGGCAAATCGCTCCCTCACACCATCCTGTTGTATTGTACGGTGCGATGAAGCGATCAAGCAATTGCATGGTGTATCGCTTTTGTTTCTACATCGCACTGTTGAATACAACACGACAATGCGATGAAACCATTGTCCCTATTAGGATTCCACACTTCATGCTTACGTGATATTGTGCATACTAAAGCTAGGCAGAAAATAAACACAGGTGTAGGATGGATAAGAGAACATAATATATAACACATCAAATTAACATGTGTGTGTGTGTGTGTGTGTGTGTGTGTGTTGTATTTTTAACGTAGTTTTAATACTTTGTCAGTCATATCGCTACGATTTATGTAGTGAGGCAGTTTATAGTGATGTCTAGCACTGGGACATCATGCCGCAAACATGTAGCATAATATCCCACCCTATCATATTATCCTGACACCAGGCCGACCAGTCCTAACACCAAGTGCTGAGTACCAAGCAAGGCAGCTGATAGTAACATTATTTTTTTGTTGTTAGTATAATTCTGCCGGGGATCGAACCCATGATCTCCAGCATCCATGGCGGACGCTCTAGCCACTAGGCCACCGGAGCCGTCACATTAGATGTATTAAACAAACCAAGTAACAATGTAGATAAACAATGAAAATGCAATTTGTTGTTGTTGTAGTGTTTAACGCCATTTTTCAGCGCACGATAGGCTATACATGGCGGCCAGTATTAATGGTGGAGGAAGAACCCGGGAACAGTTGGAAAGAACCACCGACTCACGTGAAGCTACTGGCAAGCTTTTGCACATACCCACATTGACTGAATCTGAGACTCGAACCCACGCAGACAGAGGTGAGATGGCAGTGATCTGTAACGGAGAACGCTTTAGACCACTCGGCAACTCGGGGCCCCCCGAAATTGCAATTTCAATATTAATAAGTATATTAGATATCACATACAAAGAGACATTGGAAATGATGAAAATAAATTTGATCTCGGTAAATGTATATCACATAATGGACAGGGAGACAACAGAGCTTTAACAATGGCATTAACAAGTCAATAGAACGCAAAAGGTGTTGGGGACGTACAGCTGAAACAAACTACATCAATCCGGTTAGAATAGCTGACATACAACGTGAAAGACATGCCGAATTGCTAAATGTATTTTGATGTAGACGTCATAATGACAGCATAGATGTAATCTAGAATAATGTGAGATTGAGCTTGGTTTCCATATCAGTGTCTTGTGAAGTAAATAGTCTTCGTAAACAAAAACACATTTAAAAAAATGCTACAATTTGTTTAATACCCCAGATTACTATCAGAACGCAGAACTATGTATTGTTGGCAACTCAGTGTAACTATATCACGATTTAGTCAAATACGTAACAATGTTGACGAATCAACGTAGCTATGTAAGAAGGTAGACAACTCAATGTAACTATGTAACAATATAGACAAGATTCTGTAACTAAAAAACAATGTAGAGGACGCAATTTGATTATGAAACACTGCAGACAACTAAATTATCCAATAATGTAGACAAGTCACTAATTATAGAGGGTTTTAAAAGCAAACACTATCGACATGTCCACGTGAAAGTTTGAAAATACTGTTGTACCACAGTCAGCCATACTATTCAGTAAGAGTATTGCTACATTGTATTATCATAAAATATTGCTAAATTTAATAATCATGGACTATCGCTAATTTTGATCATCAATGATTATTCCTAACTTTGATCATCATAGACTATTACAAAGTTTTAATCATCATAGACTATCGCTAATTTTAATCATCATAGATTATTCCTAACGTTGATCATCATAGACTATTAAAAAGTTTTAATCATCATAGACTATTGCTAACTTTGATCATCATAAATTATTCCTAACTTTGATCATCATAGACTATTAAAAAGTTTTAATCATCATAGACTATCGCTAATGTTAATCATCATAGATTATTCCTAACGTTGATCATCATAGACTATTAAAAAGTTTTAATCATCATAGACTATTGCTAATTTTGATCATCATAGATTATTGCCTACTTTGATCATCATAGACTATAGCTAAATTTATTCATCACAGACTATTGCTAACTTTCAGCGTCATAGACAAGTACTAACTTTCATCATATATAATGCTAACTTTGATCATTATAGACTATCGTTAACTTTGATCATCATAGACTATCGTTAAATGTGATCATCATAGACTATCGATAACTTTGATCATCATAGACTTTCGTCAACTTTGATCAACATATACTATTGCTAACTTTCATCATCATAGAATATTGCTAACTTTGATCATCATATAATATTGCCAACTTTGATCATCATATTCTATTGCTAACTTTGATCATCATAAACTATTGCCAACTTTGATCATCATATACTATTGCTAGCTTTGATCATCATATAATCTTGCTAATTTTCATCATCATAGACTACTGCTAACTTTGATCATCATAGACTATTTCGAACTGTCATCTTCATAGACTATTGCTAACTTTGATCATCATAGACTATTGCTAACTTTGATCAACATAGACTATTGCTAACTTTGATCATCATAGACTATTGCTAACTTTGATCATCATAGACTATTGCTAATTTTCATCATCATAGACTACTGCTAACTTTGATCATCATAGACTATTGCTAAATTTCATCAATATAGACTATTGCTAACTTTCATTAATAATATAATATTGCTAACTTTAGTCATCATAGATTATTGCTAAATTTAGTCATCATAGACCATTTCTAAAAAATTTAATCATGGACTATTGCTAACATTATTCACGATAGACTATTGCTGGCTTTAATTATGAATTGCCTATTATCATTTTTAAAATCAGACTATTATTATATTTAATCATCAGTGCACTATTGCTAACTATAATCATTACTAGAATAATGTTACGTTTAATCACCAATGGGTAATTCCTATATTTAATATATAATGGACTTTTTCCACACTTAGTCATCAATATAATATTTCTTTTTTTAATAACGATAGCCTATTAGTATATTTGATCATCAATAGACTATTGCTATATATAATCACATTAGCTCATTGCTATCATCCATTATTTGATCACAGATGACTATTAATCTATTGAATCATCAATAGAATAATGCTAAATTTAATCATCATAGACTGTTGTTGCTACATTGAATCATCAAAAGACTAATAGTCTAACCTTATTCACGATATACTATTGCCAGCTTTATTTATGAATTGACTATTGCTGCTTTTAATGAACGAACTAATGCTATATTTTATCATCAATGGACTATGGTAAACTTCGCTCATCAATATAATAGATTCACTATTGCTATCTTTATTTATCAATTGACTATTGGTAATTTTAGTCAACGGACTATTGCTATATTTTATCATCAATGGACTATGGTAAACTTCGCTCATCAATATAATAGATTCACTATTGCTAGCTTTATTTATCAATTGACTATTGGTAATTTTAATGAACGAACTATTGCTATATTTTATCATCAACGGACTATGGTAAACTTCGCTCATCAATATAATAGATTCACTATTGCTAGCTTTATTTATCAATTGACTATTGGTAATTTTAGTCAACGGACTATTGCTATATTTTATCATCAATGGACTATGATAAACTTCAATCATCAATATAACAGATCCACTATTGCTAGCTTTCATCATCAATTAACTATTGCTAAGTTTAATAACCAGACTATTAATATATTTAATAATCAATAAAATATTAACTTTAATAATAAATATACTATTGCTTACTTTAATCATCAATAATCTATTGTTATATTTAATTGTCAATAGACTATTGCTATATTTAATCATCAATATATTATTTCTTTATTTAATTATCAATAGCTTATTGTTTTTTTTTAATTATCAATTGATTATTGCTATATTTTATTATAAAATAATATTGCTAATTTTGATATTCAGTAGACAATATCTGATTTTAATCATCATCACACTATTGCTAATTTTAATCATCCATGGAATAACACTAACTTCAATCCGTAGATATTGTTAGTTTAAATCATCAATATATTATTGATGCCTTTAATTACCGGTTAACTTGCAAACGTTTATGATCATTGTACTAGTGCTAACGTTTAATCATCAATGTACTAGTGCTAACTTTAATCATCAATGTTTTAGTGCTAACTTTAATAATCAATGTTCTAGTGCTAACTTCAGTCATCAATGTACTAGTGCTAGCTTTATTTATCAATGTACTAGAGCTAACTTTAATCATCGATGTACTAGTTTTAACTTTAATCATCGATGTACTAGTGCTAACGTTTATCATCAATGTACTAGTGCTAGCTTCAATCCTCAATGTACTAGTGCTAACTTTAATCATCAAGAGACTATAGCTAAAATTCAATTGACTTAGTTTCCCAAGAACATTGTTAGTGAACCTTAATGCTATTGTTGTTAATTATAGCTTACAACATCGACAACGATTCATAAGTATGACCACTAACTCTAACGTTTCGACAATAATTTGTTATTTTATTTTATTACAGCAATGTAGGTTTTGCTTCCATTCGACCATTATTAAAATAGACTAGCAACTTTTCATGATGTCTGCACGTTATTCAATTTTCTCACTGATACGGCAAGTTCGGCAACATTATGGCATTGCTTTTCTTCCGCTGCGTTTACTTCTGAGGTCCCACACATTTGAGCGTGGTCTGCATAAGACCACTTTAGCTTTACAAATTCTGGAGTTGATTTCCTCATCTATGTGATGTGCACGTGACACAGCGCTGCCAAGATAGGCGAATGTGTCCATTGCAAGGGGTGTTTGGATAATTACTGTGAAGGTATATAGATTTCCACCAGAAATATGTGACAGAGCTGTAAATCGTGATTTGTAATATACTTTTAAACAAAAACACGAGACAAGAAGCATCTAAATTGACTTACGTTTGTATGGAGATGTCAATCATGTAGTGAAAAAGAGTTGATGGGGAACACGCAGTGAACATCTAAACAAATTTCAATTGAGTTGTCAATCATGCAGTGTAATAGCGTTGTCAATCATGCATTGTAATATAGTTGTCATTCAAGCAGTGTAATAGCGTTGTCATTCAAGCAGTGCAATAGCGTTGTCAATCATGCGATGTAATAGCGTTGTCATTCAAGCAGTGTAATAGCGTTGTCATTCAAGCAGTGTAATAGCATTGTCATTCAAGCAGAGTAATAGCGTTGTCAATCATGCGATGTAATAGCGTTGTCATTCAAGCAGTGTAATAGCGTTTTCATTCAATGCTGTGTAATAGCATTGTCAATCATGCAGTGTAAGACCGTTGTCAATCATGCGATGTTATAGCATTGTCAATCATGCAGTGTAATAGCTTTGTTTACCATGCAGTGTAATATCGTTGTTATTCAAGCAGTGTAGCAGCGTTGTCAGTCATACAGTGTAATAGCGTTATCATTCAATCAGTGTAAACGTCTTGTTAATTATGCAATGCAATAAGGGTTGTTTTGTAAAATAGTACACCTCATCTAAGCAGACGTACGCATGTAGACGTGGGTACGTGAGAATGCTTGCCAGTAGGTTTCATGAAACGTTGTTCCTCCCGGGATTCTCCAAGGTTCTTCTTCCACTAGTTATACTGGCTGCCATATATAGCCTATCTTGCACTAAAAATGGCGTTAACAATTTCAATAACAACGCTGTAGTGTTGGATAGATGAATTTCATACTTCTTCACATTAGAGTACTGAATATTTTGAGTCGTTGAAGACTATTACCTTGGATTGTGACATCACCATTGCAAAGCCGGTCATGACGGACAATTGGATACCATTGGGGTAAAACATTTAGTAACAACAACAACGAATGTCGACAGATGTCAATCATCCAGTGAAGTATACTCTGACACTAAAGTAGGGAGCAAATATAAATCACAATTTACCGCTCTCACAATTTGATCCTATCTTATCATTAACAAAATCGGTAGACGCCATTAAGCTACATAATCTGCATGCACAACAAGCAAAAGGCATCCCGTTCTGTGATATAATGACAGGTGTATAACGGCATGTGCAAAATCAGTATAATTCAACACTAAGCTACGGATATAAGCTACTTTGAATCATGCAATACATCAGGATACAATAAAATATCAAATGCCTCATTTGCAAGAAACATCAAGAATGATAGAACACAAATGACTGCTAGGCACAATTCTCCATATATGTCTATAACTACTATCATCTTAAAACCACACACCTAATTATGGCAAATATACCAACATCAGCATTACTATTATTTATAGCTAATTTAAAAAAAATAAACTACAAATGGAAGACAAATGATATCTTAACTTAAAACTTTAAATACTATATCAAAAGATAATGTTTATTTTAAAATCATTCAATTGTATTGCATCATTAAAAAGGTATCAAGTTATTAGGTTCTGGAAAATCACTCCTTAAAATAATTGTATATTTTGAGTCAATAAAATAATTGTATTGATGAGGTCTTTGATGATATTAAGGAGCTTTTTGATGATATTCAGGAGGTCTTTGATGATTTGAGGAAGTAGTTGGTGATATTGAGAAAGTCTTTGTTTATATTGAGGTCGTTGTCTATACGGAGGAGGTCTTTGATGATTTGAGGAAGTACTTGGTGATATTGAGAAAGTCTTTGTTTATACTGAGGTCTTTGACTATGCGGAGGAGGTCTTTGGTGATTTGAGGAAGTAGTTGGTGATATTGAGAAAGTGTTTATACTGAGGTCTTTGACTATACGGAGGAGGTCTTTGACTATACGGAGGAGGTCTTTGGTGATCTTGAGTAGGCCTTTACTATCAAATGTTTCAAATAATACATTTTTGATTCAATACCATAGCTATTTATACTGAGATATTATTAATATTGAGATATAGTTTTAGACATGCATGTTGTTTTATTGATATCAGAGTGACTTTAAAATAATAGGATTTTCTTTTCGTAAGACGACGACGTTACCTATATCAATACATCTCTCATACTGCGTCTGCCACGTCCCTACGTATATCAATATTTTTCTCATACTGCATAAGCCACGGGCCTTGTATATCAATATTTCTCTCATACTCCCTCTACCACGATCCTATCTATATCAATATATCTCTCATCCTGACTCTACTACGACCGTACCTATATCAATAATTTTTCTCATACTGCGTCTGACACGTTCCTACGTATATCAATAGTTAGCTTATACTGCCTCAGCTACGGCCCTATAACACCAGTATTTCTTTCATATTGCCTCTGCGACGGCTCTACCTATAGCAATATATTTCTCATACTGCATCCGCCACGACCATTGGATATAAATATTCCTCCATACTGCCTCTGCCACGACCCTACGCTTATCAGATCTTTGCATTCGAAAGACTACATAATCACGTACCTTTAAGAATCATCTTTGCACCAACTGATTTTCAGAAAGACATCAATTATATTCGTGGCATACACATAAAGTAAATTTTATCTATTTTACATAGTGATTATTTTTGCCATTCTTCATAGCCGTTCAATCAGTGCAGCCAACATAGTACGCGATGAATAGAGATTTTCATGCCTCAAATTAGTCGTAGATAAGAGTTGATGTGTTCATTTACCGTATATTTATGTATTTAGTCAATTTAGGAGATCGTGCTGATTTGCAAACAGCGTCTACTGAATGGAGGAAGGTGTTGATAATATGACTATTTCTGATGAAGACTTTGAAAGATATTGGCCATTGTTTTACAATGTGAAAGATAAACTGTGCAGTTTACACCACAGATAAATGTAGATGACTCCCAGATAATCCCAGATCGAAATAACACAACCACCCATCCTGGACTGACTTGAATAGATAAACCTGTTGGTGGTTCGACTCTAAACCTATTAATTTGAGCTAGCATTGAATTGCATTAGAAATATGATCATCAAATCCGGGTAAATATTTTTTTATGAAACTATGGTATACGTTGAAAGGTATAGAAAACTTGCCTTAATACGTTTTATATAAATAAAGATATGTCTCAAGGAATTGTAAGCTAAATTTATTTCAGTCTTTTGTCGAACCAGCAATTTGTTTTATGGAGGGCTTGATTTTCATTCAGTTTTGTGTTCTTCTTTAAATAAAGCACGTTCATCATATTTTTAAAATAAATTCTTTTGGAAGACATATCAGATTAGTACATGATAAATCAAAGTAACAATTTATTTCAGAATAATGCCTACACTAAGGTTTTTATTATCTATGGTATGGGAATGTATTTTGTCGCGACAACTGTTTAATTCCATCGTATTGCCCATTTTTACATCTTATAAAAGTGTTAGTGATCGACATAGATCTTCTGACAATTAGCTAGACCTTTTTAAATTTAATCTCTTTTCAGAATTACCTAAAAATAAATTCGTCTCTTGTAAATCCTCTATAAGAAATAAAATATAAAAAAATAAAAAAGTTAACTGTTCAAGAGGCGCTTACTAAAAAGTTTGAAGAATAAATACAAGGATTGCAAGTCATTCAAAGGCAAAGTTTAACGTAAAAATAATGCAACACACACACACACACACGCACGCACACACACACACACACGCACGCACACACACACACGCACACACACACGCACACACACTTAATAAGTAACATTTTGCAGTCAATGACTTTCTCACAAAAAAGAAAATCATTACGGGATAAGTTTCAATTAGAAAAAAGTAAATAAATAGAATTACCTAGCATTCTCTTTCGTACTAAAAGTAATGATTCTTGTCTGGTCTTCGTCAAAGCTTCTTTGATTTTCAATCAATCAAATACATACAAGTGTTTATTATTGTTTCCTAAACGACCAAAAGTGGAAGATCTCTCTTACAAAATGAAATTTAATGCTTACCCAAGAAAACGGCTTTAAGAAAGACCAATGTTTAGAAACTGTTTCTGATTTATTTCGCGTTTATCCTGAGATTTTGACCGTATCTCGAAGTTCATCGTAAACACGTAGGAGTTTATTTACCCTAAACAAACAAGGACTGGATTGTGTACTTTAATAGCATTAATGTAATAAGTCTTGATACAAACATAAAATGCAATAACTATAATAAGAAAAATATTGGTATTACTATTGGATATAATAGGAACAAAATTATTTGTAATAATAGAGAACTAACTGTATACGCATCTATATCAGTGGCAGGTTTGGAGCGTAATTTAGACAGAATCATAACAAAATCATACATGTTTCACGTTAGAAGAAATGATATATACTTGGAAAAAGAACTTATTTTAAAAACAATCAGTAATCAATATAAAATACAGATTCTAAGATCAGTACTCAATATAAAATACAGATTCTAAGATCAGTACTCAATATAAAATACAGATTCTAAAATCAGTACTCAATATAAAATACAGATTCTAAAATCAGTACTCAACGTATAATAGAGAATCTACACGGTAGGGAGTTGAATAAGTAGTTACAGTATACTTTAGTAGACAAAATGGTTATGGCAAAAGGGTCATTGCAATTGTACAATAACGTAAATAATGTTATTAGGTTTAAATATTTGTACCGTAACAATTGACCAACGCGTTGTTTAACAAAGAATGTAGCTGCACCTATTAAACCAACCTTCTATACTGTAAACTATCGCTTTTCTCTCAGATAAAATTTTCCTGTCTCGACTACCAATCAAGAATAGATTTGCATTAGAAATAGTGTAATTATACCATTACGATAATTACGCCCATTCTCCACCAAAATTGTTCAGCTGTTATCGGTGTTAATTTAAAAATGACTAACACGTTACTCATCAAAGTAACTCTCTTTTGTTATCGCCAAAACATCGTCGTTATTTCGCAGTGGGAATTCTACAAGAAGTTTTGACAGATTTACAAATTTAACAAATGCAATGTTTTTTGGGGAAGTTGGCAAGCGAAAGTATGAAATCTCATTTGATCAAAGAGTATTGACGTGAGTGTATTATATATATATATATATATATATATATATATATATATATATATATATATATATATATATATATATATAACTGCGATAGAATGTCAAAATGAGATTCCCCGTGTTCAAAATAGCTAAATAACTGCTATAGAAAGCTGATTTAAGAGGCACTGTCAGATCTACATTCTGTTATTAAAGTTATATATATTCATCAATACTCTCGCACAAGCTATGACATGTATATATAAATACACGTATATATATAAATACATGTAATATATAAATACACGTATATATATAAATACATGTAATATATAAATACACGTATATATATAAATACATGTATATATAAATGAAGTCTTAGAACAGGCATGAACTTCGTGTGCTCGCTACAATTGATTACTTTGCGTTTGGAAATTAAAAAAAAAACATCTAGGACTATTTATAAAAGAACAAAGTTTGATTTATGTTTTTTTTAAAAAAAAACATTAGATAAACATTTTATTCACATTAAACCAAATCTATTAACAGTATTAATAGAGATTCACAATAATATTAATAGATTCACAAATAATATTAATAGAAATTCACAAATAATATTAATAGCGATCCACAAATATTATTAATAGAGATCCACAAATAATATTAATATAAATCCACAAACAATATTAACAGAGATCCACAAATAATATTAATAAAAATCCACAAATAATATTCATAGAGATCCACAAATAATATTAATATAAATACACAGATACTATTAATAGAGCTCCACAAATAATATTAATAGAGATCCACAAATACAAAACATGAATTTAAATCTAGTCTCGAACCAACGTTTGAATAGTGAAAGCTATGAATACATAATTTTTACCATTTGTTTAATTGGTTCTAAACGTCTATGACATAGAAAGTAAAATCACTATTCAGTTCTGAAAAGAAATTTGTGTACATAACTTTATGGTGATCGAAGTTATAAAGAGAAATACATATAGGTTACTATGTCAATGGATAAGAACTTCGTCAAGTATATTTAATTATACCATCTTCGCTATTTGAAAAGTTAGTTGTCTGCTTCAGTTCTATATTAACTAACTGAATTTGATGACTATGTAATCTCTAAAATATCGCAGGCGATATGCCATCGTTTTTTTTAGAGGTTGTTTCATCGTAACGAAGTAGCCTCCATAGCACAAAATGGGTTTGGGGTTTGATTTGTTCATCATTGAATCCTGTGGTCTGATGGCAGAATGGGGTTTGGGGTTTGCATTGTTCATCCTTGTTTTTTTATGGTAAAAAGCGGTTTTGAGCTTGCTTTGTTCATCATTGAAGTCGGCTGTATGATAAAAGAATGGGGTTTGGGGTTTGCATTGTTCATCATTGAAACCATGTTGTATGATAAAAGAATGGGGTTTGGGGTTTGCATTGTTCATCATTGAAATGAAAATATCTGCTGGCAGAATGGGTTTTGAATGTTACTGTTTTCATCCTTAAAGCCTTGTTGTTTGATTCCTGAAATGGGTTTTTGACTTAGTTTGTTCGTCGTTAAAGCGATGTCAGTTTTAATAACAAACTGCTATATTTGTTTTCTTCCTTACCATTTCTATCAAATGACTGAGTAACTGACATGTCAGACCATATATATGGAATCCTATCAATTATAAACTAAGACACTAGTTACTCAATACCGATGTTTACAACTTGTAAACTTTAACCTCACATGCTTAGGAATAATTTATCTTCGTAATCTGTACATTTATAATAAGATTAGTTATATCGCTACTGCTTCAGCTACTACTACTACTACTACTACTACTACTACTACTACTACTACTACTACTACTACTACTACTACTACTACTACAACACGTACCTTTGAAGTAATTGTCATTGATTGAACTTTTAATTCAATTTCGTTTATTTGTTACTTAGTGAATCAAAATAAAAGAGGCGGGTACATTTTTTTTTATAACACTCACAACGTGGAAGAAACGTTTTATGAAATACAAATAGAAACGAAGGGTCGATTTACCACAATACCCTACGTTCAAACTGGTACAGTGCTGAGAGAAGGAAGCAAATTATTTTGGTAAACAGACTAAAAGCTAAGGATTATGAATAGCTTGAGATACAAATATTAAACAAAGAGTATCCAGTAACGTTCAAATAATAAACAAAGATAATCCAGTAACGATAACAATAAAACACAAAGATAATCCAGTAACGATAATAATAAAACACAAAGATAATCCAGTAACGATAATAATAAAACACAAAGATAATCCAGTAGTGTTAATTTTGATTGTGCATTCTAAACTTTATAATCCAATAGCCTGCACTTCTTACGACAGAAAGGTGGCGGAAGAAACATTTATTTATCGATGGTATCTTTTCAAAGAACAATTTCTGAGTGACCAAGCAAAAGGGAGATAATTTGGTTTATTTTGCATACACAAGAAACCAGTGATACGGATAGAACAATACTAATGTGTACATTTTGGCACAGAAACACAAAACGTGCCAGAATAGTCAAAAGGTCTAATAAATATAAAAATATACTCGCTTATGAAACAACTGCTAACAGCATATACCTTAATATGTCGTTACAATATGCGTTGTCAGACCTAGGTGTACGTTATTGGTGTAACTGATTCGTCGTAGCAAATTGCATTGACACATATATAGGTCTGTGTAGTCGACATAGTGACTCGACGTATAATCAAGTAGTCAGAGTACATTAGCAAACTGCATTGACACATATATAGGTCTGTGTAGTCGACATAGTGACTCGATGTATAACCAAGTATTCAGAGTACATTAGTAAACTGCACTGGCATGAAATCTAATCTGCAAACTATTCGATATAAAATGATGTGAGAACAAAGGATTTGTATAGCGAAATTGGTGCATTGTTATTTGCTTTATGCATCTGTAGAATCGTTACCAGGAAATATCAATACCACAGTCAAACGCAGAGTCTACGAACGATGGTACATTGCAATTTATGGGCGAAACAGGATAGAGTGGCGCCTACTTTATGAATAGGAACTACCATTTGCTATTTAACTTTTCTACATTTTCTATATCCACGAGCGCCCGGTAAGCAATAAATTCAAACAGTTAATTTAAGAATGACATCGTAATTCATCCAAACAACCGCTCTAAGTTGCAAAGTATTCTATGACCTTTATATTAAAAAAATCGAGAACAATATGTTACCCTACGTCTCAACCGGAAGTTGTAAAATTCACCTGGGGTTAATAAAACCAAAAAACCTTTTATTGTTATCGACTTGCAAGCACACCTTATGTCAAGCTGATTTTGAATTTGATCAGGCAATTAAATTCACATGTAGTGTTATTGATTGCACGTGTCACCGCTCTAATAATAAAATACAACAGTTGATTCCCATACCTCTGAAAAATAAAAAGAAGAATTTAATTTTGCCGCTAAGGAGGTATTTCATAGCAGCACATCATTGTTACTAATACATTTAGAACTATGTGTTTAGTATTATGATGTCAGGTTGTTATCTCCTTTCTCATAAACCGAAAAATTAAAATGGGGGGGGGGGGGGGCTCATGTTTTATCCAGTTCAATATGTATGAGTTAAAAACTGCTGTGATGTTTAATTGACATTATATCTTCATTTCGGGAATTATTGTTATGACGGTGTATTTCAATTAACGTAGAATATTTATCTTACACTTGATTAGTGCAATGCACCATTGTTGTATAAACCTATACATAGTATATTAGTATTACTATGACTCTTCCTATTGAAAAGGAAACTAAAACGAAATACATAAAAACAGCTAGTTATTGATGATACTAGTTTTATTATCGTCTTCCAAATGCGAAGAATGTGCTAAACGCTTGACCGTACGAAGCCCAAGCACGTGCCGATGTAGTGTGGACTGTCGACTGAAACCATCTATACCCAAGGTGCTAAAACATCACTTGGTTAACAAGCGCAATGGAATCTTCCAAGACATTGAGACCAAATATTCGTTACCAAACTGACGAACCCTTTATATAATGTACAAATACAAACTGGCAAAGCCATTTGTTTGAGAAAATGTTCAGTTTGCACTCCTAAATTAACCCTAATTTATATGAGGCAAGTGTCCAGATCGGAAATACTCTAACTTACGTGAAGTATGTGTCATATCGAATACTCTAACTAACATGGGGTAAGTGTCCACATTTAATACTCTTATTCCAATGGGATAAGTGTCCACATACTTTGGTTTTATATCATGCTATATCATAATGAGTAGATATGGTCATCTCTGCTCTGTCAATAAGTCACGTATGGTCATCAAAGAGAAAGGTGTTCAAGACGTTATCGAAAGTTATGCAAATTTCGTAGGTAACTATGACTCAAGATTCTATATAGCCACTGTTAGTGTTATACGAACATCACTAGATAACTATGACTCAAAGAGTCTATATAGCAACTGTTAGCGTTATACTTACATCACAAGGTAACAATGACTCAAAGAGTCTATATAGCCACTGTTGTGTTATACGTAGATCACTTGGTAACTATGACTCAAAGTCTGTATAGCCACTGTTAGCGTTATACTTACATCACTAGGTAACAGTTACTCAAAGAGTCCATATAGCCACTGTTAGAGTTATACTTACATCACTAGGTAACAATGACTCAAATAGTCTGTATAGCCATTGTTAGTGTTATACGTAGATCACTTGGTAACTATGACTCAAAGAGTGTGTATAGCCAATGTTAGCGTTATACTTTCATCACTTGGTAACAATAACTCAAAGAGTCTATATAGCCAGAGTGAATTTTATACGTACATCTCTAGATAAATGTAACTCAAATAGTCTGTATAGCCACTGGAAGCGTTATACGTACATCACTCGATAACTGTGACTAAGAAATTGTTTATAGCCAACGAAATGAATAAGAAAAATGTATCATTTGCCTCCATACCATACGAAGTAATGAAGAGCATATGTATTGGCCCCAATGCCCTACCAATGAAGATGAATCTATTCTTTGCCTCCATGCCATACAAATAAAATTAAATTTATCATTTGCTTCCATGCCGTAAGAATAAAAAACAGATTATAACCTTGATGACAGATATATTGAATCTCCGTTTACATAGTCAAATTGTATTACATGTAGGTTTTGTTCCTGTTACAATTCAAGTAATATAGCATGTATCATACAAGTTTTCTCCTTAAATTATGAATTGTCATCGATGGAGACGAACGTCACTGTAACAAGTAGCAACATTTCTAAGGTCACCCATTGCTAATATGTCTTGTTCATGAAATAACAGATTGAAAAATACACACAAGAAGGCTACATAAATGGTACCAACCCTTCCCACTCTGAAAACGTACAACGCGTAGGGTTATTTGTGTATTTAAACAGAAAACAAGGCATGTTAGGTCTACACGAAAATTACTAAAACATAATTTTTAAGTAAAGCATCACTACTGGAAATATCTCTTGAAACAAATTACATGTATGCATGACACAATGTAACAGATTCTCTTTAAGTGCATGTCAAAATGTAACAAATTCCTTAGTAGCATGGCACAATGTAACAAATTATTTAGATGCATGTCACAATGTAACATATTCTCACTTTAGGTGCACCTCAAAAATGTAACAAGTTCTCTCATTGAATGACACAATGAAGCAAATTCATTAGATTCATGTCACAACGTAAGACATTCTTTCAATGCATGGCCCAATGTAAACAAAATATATTCATGTATGACACAATGTAACAAATTCTTTTTAAGCATGACGTAATATAAGGGATATGTACCTAACTTCAAAATTATTCGTCACAGCCTTCTTGATAATGGAGATGTAACTAACTACTTGGTTATTCGTCACAGCCTTCTTGATAATGGAGATGTAACTAACTACTTGGTTATTTGTCACAGCCTTCTTGATAATGGAGATGTAACTAACTACTTGGCTATTCGTCACAGCCTTCTTGATAATGGAGATGTAACTAACTACTTGGTTATTTGTCACAGCCTTCTTGATAATGGAGATGTAACTAACTACTTGGTTATTCGTCACAGCCTTCTTGATAATGGAGATGTAACTAGCTACTTGGTTATTCGTCACTGCCTTCTTGATAATGGAGATGTAACTAACTACTTGGTTATTCGTCACAGCCTTCTTGATAATGGAGATGTAACTAACTACTTGGTTATTCGTCACAGCCTTCTTGATAATGGAGATGTAACTAACTACTTGGTTATTCGTCACAGCCTTCTTGATAATGGAGATGTAACTAACTACTTGGTTATTCGTCACAGCCTTCTTTATAATGGAGATTTAACTAACTATTCGTTTATTCGTCACATCCTTCTTTTTAAGGAAGATGTACCAAACTACTCTGTTATTCGTCACAGTTCGTTATCAGGGAGTTGTACCTAACTACTCTGTTATTCGTCACAGTTCCTTAAAATAACGATGTATCTAACAATTTGGTTATTCGCCACAGCCTTCTGTATAAGAAAGATGTAACTAGCTACTAGGTTATTCGTCAGCGCTTTCTTGATAATGGATATGTACCTAACTACGTGGTCATTCGTCACAGTTACTTATAAGGGAAATGTAGCTAACTACTTGAGTATCAGATTAGGTCAAAGTGGGTGTGTGAGAACGCTGGCCAGTAGCTTCATGCTGGGTAAGTGGATCTTTTAGCGGTTTCTCCCAGGTTCTTCCTCCACCAATAATACTAGCCGCCATGCATAGCATATAGTGTGCTGAACAAACCCCTACAAACACACAACCTAACCACTTGGTTATTCGTCACAGCCTTCTTTAAAAGGGAGACATATCTAACTTCTTGCTTATTTGCCACATCCTACTTTATAATGAACATGTACCAAACTACTTGTTATTCAAAAGTTACAAAAGATATTCTGAATCTGTGTGATGCCCGATGAGACTTCAAACACACTAAACACACAAGTGGGCAATGTAGTACCGAGAAATAAACAAGAATATCAGAAGAAGAAAAAAGAAAGAAAGCAAAAGCAGATTGGATTGGAAAAACGTGCACATAAATAGAAAGCAGTCTGATAAAGAATAAGAGCAAAAAGGCGTTCCAAATTGTGAAAGGCCTCACCAGACAGAAGCATCCAAGAGTCAGTACCATTCAAGACAAAAATGGAAAATGCCTCACAGAAGCAAGTGACATTGCTGAAAGATGGACTGAACACTGAAAATAACTCTACAACCATCCATCCACAGGAGACACAGAGGTGCTTGAAATTCCACACTCCACAAATGATGATGATTGCCCCATTCATAAAGAAGAGGTGGAGTGCCCATTAAGAACACTGAAGTATAGGAAGGCAGCTGGAATAGACAACATCCCAGCTGAATTGTATCAAGAATGGGGGCGGGAATCATTGATATAGCTACTAACAAATAAAAAACTGCAACAAGATCTGGCAGACAGATGAATGACCAACATAGTGAAATCAGTCACTGATTATAACACTCTTCACAAAAAAAAGCAGTCTCCCGAGTGGAAGAACAAATATTTAATCTCAGTGTTTTGTGTGAAAAGTACTAACAACATCAACAAAACATATATCATGTGTTCATAGATGTCAAAAAGGCTTTTGACAGAGTTTGGCATGAGGCAGTGTGAGTCACAATGAAGAAGCACAACATGGATCAAACGTCGACCATCACCATTAATCAGCTGTACGCCGTTGTTTCCAGTGCAGTAATTGCTCGATGGTCTGTGGGGGACGGGTTCAAGACAACATCCTGAGCAAGGCCCTGGAAAACCACTGTGGAACAGTCAGCATTAGAGGGCAAAACATCATCAACTTACGCTTTGCAGATGACATTGATGGGTTGGCAGGCAGTGAAGATAAGCTTGCCACCTTAGCGAAGAACCTGGATGAAAATTCTTCCAGATCTGATGTGGAGATCAGCGCCGAGAAGACAAAGCTGATGACAGATAGTAGCAAACAAATCTCAGCCAAGATTAAAGTCAGAGGACAGGAACTGGAAGCAATGAATCAGTTAAAATATTTTGGTTTCATAATCGCCGAAGAGAGATCAAGAGCAGAAGAAATTTTTTCACGAGCAGCATAAACAACGGCAGCTATGCCAAAGGTAACACTCATCTGGAAGCGACAAGAATATCTGTCTGAAAACTAACATCTGACTATTGAGTTCACTAGTCATCTCCATCGTTTTGTATTCATGTGAGGCCTAGACCCTGACAGCAGAATGACGACACAGAATCCAGGCATTTGGCATGAGATGCTACAGAACAATCCGTGGCATCTCTTACATGGACCACATCAAAAATGAAGAAGTGCGTAAAACCATCAAGCACAAAGTAGGCAATTATGAGATCTGCTCGCCACTGTCTAAAAGAGAAAGCTAAAATGGTATGGCCATGTCACTAGAGCCAACCGTCTATCAACAACAGTAGTGCAGGGCAGCGTCTAGAGTGGCAGAAGGCAGAGGTAGACAGATAAAATAAGTGGAGTGACAACATCACAGAATGGACCAGGACAATTTTTCCGGAGACACAGGCGTTGGCATATGATCGATACAAGTGAAGGGAACTGGTCAGATGTTGAGCAGCACAGTGCATCAACGACCACACTAGGTCAAGATACTGATGATGATGATGATGATGAGGAGGAGGAGGAGGAGGAGGACGTGACTTTACAATCCATGGCACATTCTGGTGATTACCGTTACGTGACAGTAAGATGCACGGCACAACCATATGTTTACCATTAAGTAACAGAACGATACAAGGTATAACCAAAGAATTAAATTACAAAAGATATACTTTCTCAAATTTTTCTAGATGTCACAAACTCTAGATTCTCTAGATTGTCGAGCGAGATGGGCTTTTTTCGTCACATGTCTCAAACGAGGGTATTCGATGAGTGTCTCAGACGGGGATTATTTCATTAAGGGTCTTTAACGATGATTAATTCATTATATGTCTTGGACGTAAATAAGTTTGTTATAAGCAGAGGACGGGAATTAGTTCATTATATGTCTAGGACAGGAATGTAATTCATTGGTTGTCCAAGACGAGGGTTAATTCATTGCTTGTCCCAGACGGCGGTTAATTCATTGGTTGTCTCGAACGGGTATTAATTCATTGGTTGTCCAGGACGGTGATTATATATTATTGGTTGTCTCGGACGGGGTTAATTAACTGGTTGTTGACGACGGGGATTAATTCATTAATCTTTTGTGAGTCATCGTTAAATACTATTTAGCTTTGCAGAACTTAAATTCCAGTAATAATCAGCAACATTTCCTTAAATCTATGTAAATATTTTAAAATTACATAACAAGGTACGTCCCCGCTTAATAAAGGGGCCTGATATAATCAGATGAAATTGATATTTACGACAATTTTGTTAATAAATACATAACTATAAAACACTTCTATGGTATGAAGTCCATCATAGTTCATTTTCAGAAGAATTATTAAATGCCTTGTAATAATTATGTTACTATCATTTCATATAAACCATTTTGTGTGGTCAAAAATATGACGTGGCTAATGTGGCCGAAAATATGATGTGGCCTAAAATATGATGTGGCCTAAAATATGATGTGTATTGGACAATGGTTAAATGAAATCTTATATCCTCAATGTTCAATCAGAGGCAATACTTAATTGTACAACTGCTTGGAGGAAACAGATTTAAAAATGTACAACATGTCCTTTTTAAATTCTACATTTAACTGACATTTGATTTTATCTTTCTACATATCTACCAAATGCCTTACAGAGCATTAAATTGGTGAAACAACTGATAAGACTTTGATTGTAATATGCATCCATTTTTAACGTTGTAATCGGACTAATTACGAACGCCAATTGGGTAAAGAATGGCGTGATTTTTAACATTGATTCTTGATTCAGAGTACATAAACTTTTCATGCCAGCTTTATCTGTCTTCAGACCCATTTTATTTTTGATGTTATCTTACAATTTTAAAGGTTTGGCCACATATCAGATGAAACGCTTGCTTCTAGCTATTAAGAGTGAAAAGAACTATCGATGCATGATGGGTAGAATTCTATTGATATACTACACTGTTCATCAGTACCTCTATTGTCCGTTAATTGAGCGAATAATAGCATACTTTGCAAAGCATCGAACATATCATACAATATTACTGAACACTTCACTTTGTTTGGCGCCTATTTATGCCAACATCGTCTCCTGTCAGTGCCGTTATATCCAGGTTAAAGTTTTGCAAATTTTCATTGTAAACATTACCTCAGGAAGGCATTGAAGTTATCATTATATTTAACGCCTTAAAATTCTAATACTGCAAATGGCTAGAGTACTATTTGCAATAGAAATATTTAGCAAAATGTATTTTTTGTACATGTTACTGAATCCTGAAAATATAGGGTTAAATATGATTGGACAATTTTCGGAACTTACAGGATTGACTTTAATTTATGGTATATACAGAACATTCAGGGCTGAACTCGATGGGACTAATTTTGTCTAACTTCCTTTTGAAATTAAGTTACTACTGGTATGTAAATAGTTTGCTGAGATAATAGAAAGAATGAACAACAAAAATAAAATCTGCGTCATATTTAAATCGGTTTAACCCTTTAACACAATGTTTATATGTTCGCTGTTATATTATTCATCTGTAACAGGAAAAACAAATGTGAAATTTTGAGCGCACTTGAGTATCAAGAAATGCCTTGGAAAAGTTTGTAAAAAAAATATATGAAACACGCAAAGGGGTACAATACAACTGCAATACCTAGAGATTACAAAAATGCATGTGCCAGACAGGCTGCAGGTCGATTTCTCCTCGATCAATAGAAACCTTGTGACATGAGTCGTTGTGAACTGAAGGGTTAGTAAACGCTTTAATACCATAACATGTTTTCTTTCAAATCAAGTAATGCTGACACATTCACAAGAATATTTTCAAACTTGTATTTACATCACATTTATATGATGTATCCTTACGTTTCCTACAACATAACACGGACAACTAAACATGACATCAGCGCCATACACAATACACAAAATTATTTGTATCTCAAATGACCAAAACACGCATAAGCAAGCAGCATATGAAGGGTCAATTGAGCCAAACAATTCCGTGCTACCATTAAGTCCTGTCTATACAGTGAATTATGCGGTTTGATCCTGGTAAATGATTAATAATACATTTGAGAAATATCTTACGAACTCTGAGACAAAAATACAAAACGCATATATCTTAGACTTGATAAAATACCCAACCCTACAAATCATTAGTCAGCAAGAGAACGCAAAGTACATACTTGTGGACACGATTCACCACTGATTATTCACCCACCGATACCCCATAATCAAACTACATCTCCATCAAACTAAACCTAAAACATAATCATACACCGCCACTCTCCATTAAACTAAAACGGAATTATAATCACACACCGCAACTCTCCTTCAAACTAAACATGACTCAGAATCACACCAATACTCTCCATCAAACTAAAACCGAGTTAAAATCACAAACCGCCACTCTACGTCTACCTACAAATGAACAAAAATTACACACAGCCACTGGTCTCAAACTAAAACTGAATCATAGTCACACACCACCACTCTCCATCAAACTAAACCTGAATCTTAATCGCACACCGTCACTCTACGTCAAACTAAAACTAAATCTTAAGCACGCACCGTCACTCTACGTCGAACTAAAACTAAATCTTAATCACACACGGACACTCTAAATAAAAAAATACCTGAATTATAAACATACACCGCCACTCTAAATCAAACAACACTGAATTATAAGCACATACCGCCACTCTAAATCAAACTAAACGTGAATCGTAATCAAACACCTCCCCTCTTCTCAAGCTACATTTGAATCATAATCACACACCACCATTGTCCATTAAACAACATCTCCATCAAACTAAAACTGAATCAAAATCACACACCGTCATCCTCCTTCAAACGTAGTCTCCATCAAACAAAAACTGATTCATAATGAAACACCGATACGCCCTAATCAAACTATATCTCCATCAAACTAAAACAAAATCCTAATCACACACAGCCACTCTCCGGCAAACTAAAACGTAATTCTTAATCAAACATCACCACTCTTCGTCATATTAAAGCTGAAAGATAATCACACACCGCCACTTTGCATTAAACTACAACTGATTCATAATCAAACATCACCACTCTCCATCAAAATAGAACTTCATCTTAATCACACACAGCCACTCTCCATCAAACAAAATCTGATTCATAATCAAACACCACCACTCTAAATCAAAATAAAACTTAATCTTAATCAAACACCGCCATTCTCCATCTAAAACTGAAAGATTTTCACACACCGCCACTTTCCATTAAACTACAACTAACTCGTAATCAAACACCACCACTCTCCATCAAAAAAGAACTTCATCTTAATCACACACAGCCACTCTCCATCAAACAAAATCTGATTCATAATCAAACACCACCACTCTCCATCAAACTAAAACGTAATCATAATCACACACAGCCACTCTCCATCAAACTAAAACATAATCTTAATCACACACAGCCACTCTCCATCAAACTAAAACGTAATCATAATCACACACCACCACTTTCCATTAAACTCAAATGAATCATAATCTCACACCGCCACTCCAAAAAAAAAACCCTAAAACTAAACTGATTCATAACCGCCAATCTTCATTAAACTAAAATCATAATCACTCACTTTCCATCAAACATGTTCTTAAGAATATATTGCCAAGGTCAACTTCACTTAATGGTAGTCATTGAGGGTTTTATACTAAGAGTGGTCTTTCAGCAACATCTTCACGATTGTCGGCATCCGTCCGTCTTCGAGAGACGATGGTGTAGCTTCCGATTTGGGTGTCCTATCTGCACCTTCGCGAGTGGCTGAAGAGTCCGACCCTTGAGTGACAGTCTCTGTTGCACTTGCTGCAGGTGTATGCTGATGCTTGCTGAGGATGTTTTTGGTTCGCCTTCATCCTGGCTCCCTTTGCAGCGAGGTTTGTGTTTCTCATCTCCTCAGCTTTCTGAGTGCCCTGTCTGACAGCAAGACGCCACGCGGAGCGGTCGTCAGCACAGCTCTCCCAATTGTTTATGTTGATGTTGGCTGTCTTCATGTCCTTTTTGCAGACATCTTTGTATTGCAGACGTGGCCTTCCAGTCGTTCGTGCACCTTCTACTAGCTCGCCGTCCTTGGGTATGCGGCCTGGGTCCATTCTCCTAACATGGCCTAGCCAGAGAAGACGCCTCTCGATGAGAATAGAGAACATGTTGTTCATGCCAGTGCGTTTCAGAACCTCTGTGTTGGGAACTTTGTCCTGCCACTGGATATACAGAATGCGCCGCAAGCATCTCAGGTGGAAGCTGTTGAGTTTCCTCACGTGACTCGCATAGGTGATCAATGCCTCGCTGCTGTAAAGGAGTGTGCTGAGCACGCATGCCTGGTAGACGCGCAGTTTGGTCTTCTCGGTGAGGTTGTGATTGTCCCAGATCCTCTGGTTCAGTCTCGCCATAACTGCTGATGCCTTGGCAATCCGGCCATTTACATCAGTATCAACGGAGAGCCAGTTGGAGATGGTGGACCCAAGGTATGTGTAGTCCTCAACAACTTCCAGGTTGTACCCATCAATGGCGATGGTGAGAGAGGAGTCTGCGTCCTGCACCATTACATTCGTTCTCTTCAGACTGATGGTCAGTCCGAACTCTTTGCAGGCGTGGGAGAGGCGGCATACTAACTGCTGCAGTCCATCTTCCGTTTGTGATGTCAAGGCTGCATCGTCGGCGAAGAGCAATTCACGGATGAGAATCTTTGTAACTTTAGTCTTTGCACGGAGACGGGCGATGTTAAACAGCTTTCCGTCAGTCCTAGTGTGTATATACACACCCTCGCTGCAGTCCTTGAAGACGTACTGGAGGAAAACGGAAAAGAAGATGGCAAGAGAGTTGGCGCAAGGACACAGCCTTGCTTCACTCCGCTGCTGACTGGGAAGGCCTCTGATGTTGCGCCGTTGAAGCACACTGTGCTGTGCATGTTCTCGTGGAACGATGTTATGATAGCGAGCAGTCGTGGGAGGCAGCCTATCGTCTTAAGGATCCTGAAGAGTCCGCTCCGGCTGACCAGGTCAAATGCCTTGGTCAGGTCTATGAAGGCAATGTAGAGGGGCATCTGCTGCTCACGACACTTCTCCTGCAGCTGTCGTAGTGAGAAGATCATGTCTACAGTTGACCTGCCTGCTCGGAAGCCACACTGGAACTCGGGGTAGACTCGGGATGCTAGGATCTGCAAGCGCGCCAGGACGACACGGGCGAACGCCTTTCCAACAATACTGAGAAGAGAGATTCCCCGGTAGTTGTTGCAGTCACTGCGGTCTCCTTTGTTCTTGTATAGAGTGACAATGTTTGCATCTCGCATGTCCTGGGGGATGTGTCCTTGTCCCCAGCAGAGGCAGAGGAGTTCGTGCAGAGGCTGGATTAGTGCTGGTTTTCCTATCTTTAGGACTTCAGGCGGAATGCCGTCACTCCTAGGGGCCTTCCCACAAGCGAGGAAGTCGATGGCTTTGCTAAGCTCTTCCAGGGTGGGTGGTGTGTATAGTTCCTCCAAGACTGGCAGGTCTGGGATGGCGTCTAGGGCGGTGTCTGTGACGACGTTTTGGGTTGCATACAGCTCAAGATAGTGCTCAACCCAGCGCTGCAGCTGTTTGCCATGGTCTTTGATGACTTCGCCAGTCTTGGACTTGAGTGGGGCGATCTTGGAGGTGGGTGGGCCTGTTGCCTTCTTGATACCCTCGTACATGCCCCTTACATCGCCGGTTTCGGCAGCTATCTGTATGCTGGTGCAGAGGTTCAGCCAGTAGGTGTTAGCGCAGTGACGGGCGGTCTGCTGAGAATTTTTCCTGGCAGACCTGAGGGCCTGTAATGTACCAAGGCTAGGCGCAGCCTTGTAAGCCAGGAGGGCTTTCCTCTTCGCCTCAGTAACGGGTTCCATCTCCTCCCAGCTGGCCTCATACCAGTCTGTGTTTTTGTGCTCTTTCTTCCCATAGGCAGTAATGGCTGAGTTCTACACAGCGTCTCGGAGGTGGGACCACTTGGAGTCGATGGTATCACCAGGTGTCTCTTTGGTGAGAGCCTCGTGAAGTTTGCAGATGAACTGCTGTGTCTTCTCTGGATTGCTTGCACAGCAGGTGTTGATGCGTGGGCGACCATTCTTCTTGGCGTGGTGCAGTTTCTTGGGTATTATTCGCACCTTGCTGGCCACAAGGGAGTGGTCCGTGTCGCATACGGCACTGTGGTAGCTGCAGGTGAGAAGGACGCTGGCTAGTTCCGCGCGCCTGGTGATGACTAGATCTAGCTGGTGCCAGTGGCGGGAACGTGGGTGTCTCCATGATACCTGGTGGATTTCCTTGCATTTGAAGAAGGTGTTGGTCACACATTAGCTGTGAGTGCAGCACATCTCCAGCAGTCACTGGCCATTCTCGTTGATTTTGCCTCTTCCGTGCGGGTCGAGACAGGTGGGCCATGCCTCGTAGTTAGCTCCCACTCGCGCATTGAAGTCTCCTAGTAGGTAGAGGCCCTCGGTACTGGGGATGTTTGATATTGCTTGATCCAGAGCCTCATAGAACCTGGTCTTTTTCTTCTGGGTTTGAGTAGAGGGTTGGGGCATACACTCTGAAGATGTTCGCTGGGCCTGAGGATGTTGAAAGCCGGAGGGCAAGGGTCCTCTCAGTGCCTGATGATGGAGGCTCAATGAAGGCGACGAGGGTGTTCTTTACAGCGAAGCCGACACCATGCTGCCTGGGTTCGTCTGATGGTTTTCCTTGCCAGAAGAAGGTGTAGTTGGCTTCCCAGTCGGGTCTCTTGAAGACAGGCAATGTCGACATTCAGTCGGGAGAGTTCTCTGTCAATGACGGCAGTCTTTCGTGCGTCGTTGATCTTCTGCAGGTCAGTGGTGAGTCCAGGGCACAAGGTTCTGATGTTCCAGCTTGCGAAACGAAGAGCTGGAGTCTTCTTGTTTCCTCTTTGTATCTTGACTGGTGCAGAGTTGTTTGGCCTGCTTGTCGAGATGGTTCTCTAAGATCCACGCACCCAGTGAAACAGGCAGGCCATGGCGGGAAGCACCTTATTGACTGGAGGCTGCCCAGCTTGAGGCGGGCGGTAGCTTCCAATGAGACATGGCGATCTTTCCAACCGTCGAAAGCAGCCCCTGGCGCCAAGTTCTACGCCAATCGAGCTATGGCTTATAACCGGTAGACTGCTGCTTCCCGCGTTGTGCCGACGCCTTAAGACGACGCTGGAGTGTCCTCTTCAGTGGAGCTACAAAGCCTGGGCAGTTTAGAATGGAGAATCAGCTGTTGCCCATGCAGCAGATCCCCCCTCTCCACGCAGCTGGTGGACCCAAGGGAACGACAAATGTCGTTACAGCTTGGCACCAACGGCGTCGCAGGAGTTTCCGGAATGACGTTGAAGTCAACGTCAGACCACCTTGGGGACTCCGTCTCCGGATGTTCTGTCGGGGTTTACTCCCTTAGCCTTCCCGTGAGTGGGTATAGCCGCAAGGCAGCGGAGGTTTGGGATCAGAGTTTTCCTTCTCCTAGATGAGCTACCATCCAAGGTTTACGAGCCCCATCTACCCGAAGCGACTGGTTTTATGGCACCAGTGGCCGCCTTCACCCCTTCTCCTGTTAGTGAAAACATGGTCCGCCAGACTTAGAAGCTAAGCCACTCGCGAATGCCAGGATTTGGATTTTAGTTGACATAGGCGATCAGAGTCGCAAGCCCTATGGGGCATTTTTGGAGGAGTGGGGAGCTTGTCTCCCACTCCCACCCCGGCAATGTCAACCTTGGACCACAACATCTTCACAATATGTTACTTCAAACAACGTATGATGTATAGCTTATCATTTTCTGGAAAATGGTATTAATGTCATAACGACTGCAATAACAAAATATTTGTCACACGATGATCACGTTTGCTGTTACAACTCTATGATTTTAAAACAATAGAAAAGAGTGAGAAACATCAAGCTTTGTAAATGTCAGTAAATAATTTCTTTCCCTTGAACTTAAAAGGAAAATGTAAGAAAAAGAACTAAAGGTATTGCGAATTAGCCCGCCCCTTCCCGTAAAGAAAATTATAAATGTACTAGCACAAGTCGTAATATATAAAGTTCTGAACAATGTGTAGCTGTATTCCAAATAATTTCTAAAGATGGATGTGTTGGCGTGTGTGTGATGGCCTGTATCGTAACCTTGTGCTAACATTCTTTTGTACAAATAACCTTGACCCAGATGTAGAAAATAATCCTAATGAGAACGTTATGTGTTGTTTTTTTAAACAAAAGTGTCACTGATCTTTGAGAAGGTTAGCTATTAGGTACATTGTTACATTACTCATAACATTTAATGAAATAAACATTAAAAAAAAACAAATCAAATTAAATATTAATAATAATCCAAAGATTCAAATATACGTCTCTATAAGGAACTTGCGTTTCAGAATACAAAATTTACGTTCGTTAAAATGACCATGTGGAGCATACGTATGTACGAATATAAATTTACGCTCCTTAAAATGACGCTGTGACGCACATATGTACGTACGAAATACAACAATTCCATACTCTAAATATGTATGTACCCATACAAATATACAGTACATAAAACAACGCTGTCAAGCACATGTATGAATGAATAAAACTAAACGACATAAAAACGCTGTCAAGCACATGTATGAATGAATAAAACTATAAACTACGTAAAAACGCTGTCAAACACTTGTATGAGCGAATATACAAATATACACTGCACAAAACGCTGTCAAGCACAAAGATGAACGAATATACAAATATACACTACATTAAACAACGCTGTCAAGCACATATATGAACGAATACAAGTATACACTATATAAAACAACGCTGTGAAGCTCGTGGATGTACGAATATAAATATACACTTCTAATTAAGTGTAAAAAATATCTCTATTATTCACGTTTGCGAATGTAGTTTTCGAACCATTTTTATGAAAAGAGGCAAAAACATGAATGTAAGTGGACCCCAAATTACCAACATGCTTTAATATGTCTGTTTTAAATTAGTTACCTGCCTTCGATACTACTTGCACGAAGTTCAAAGTACGGGTTTTTCAAATACTACGCGACTTATAACAACAGTACGAACGGCAGTATCACACATCAACAGTAAAAACATAAGAATAGCATATACGCTAGTCATATGACTGTTTTATGTGTAGGTACTAGTGAAGGTTGTCATTAACGACTGGTATAATAGTTGATATTGATCAAGGTGCATGAAATCTTGTCGTCCTTATTGTCTAAATATGAGATTAAGATGTTAAAACTTAAATGTGTAGTCATTTATTTTTGTAAGAAAACTTGAAATAAATCCTACATATGGCATTTTAGTGTGGTTTGTAACATAATACAAACCCTACCTGTAGCTATTTGGTGTATTGTATAATATAACTTAATATAAACCATACCTGTTGGGTTAGTGTGCATTTCATATAACACACAATTACAGATAGTGTCGCTTTAATTGCTGCAAAGCATTTCAAATATCCATATTACCACTTTATTCAATAATCTCACGTTAACCCTTGCCGAAAAGGAAACTTAAGAGTCCATTACCTGACGCGACGAGTTTTACGCTCAATTTAATTATTTACCTATTGATTGATCGGTGAAATTAATAAGGGCCGGGTATTGAAAACAGCTTGCATCACACAAAGTCAGTCAGTGTGAAAATTGATAAAGTTAAAACAATGGTACATTTTAAAAATACGTCAGAAGTTCCGTGTTCAAACGAACCTCATTTTGCAACTTTTGGGTGCGAAGAACATTAAGAAAAGAATGGAATGTTAGTTTACTGTAGGTAGACAAAGACGTATATCATACTAGATATACGAATAAGGGTACATTTCAGTGACAAGTCATACTAGATACACGACTAAGGGTACATTTCAGTGACAAGTCATACTAGATATACGACTAAGGGTACATTTCAGTGACAAATCATACTAGATATACGACTAAGGGTACATTTCAGTGACAAGTCATACTAGATATACGACTAAGGGTACATTTCAGTGACAAGTCATACTAGATATACGACTAAGGGTACATTTCAGTGACAAGTCATATTAGATATACGACTAAGGGTACATTTCAGTGACAAGTCATACTAGATACACGAATAAAGGTACATTTCAGTGACAAGTCATACTAGATATACGCATTTTTCAATAATGTATGTTATCTGTGGCTTTCCAATACAGCATCGGCAGTAAGTCACGACACGGATCTGTTTGTTTATATATATAAATATATATGATTTAGGAGAAATAAATAAGTCGTGTAATGTATCCTAGGAAACAAAACTCGCTTGAAATTTCAATGACATTTTGGTCAGGCTTGATCTTCCTTTAATACCTTTATGTTTTTAATCAGCAACATATAGCCATTATAGTGCCGAGGTGTCCTGTAACCTTTCAACTATTAATTCATTAGAAGTTACAAGACATTTGTGCAATACTGCTATATGACAGAACTCGTACAATTTCCATATAAGTTACAAACCATGTTTGCAATATTCCTATATAATATAACTGTACTTTGCAATAATGCTATAGAATAGCGCTTGTACAAATTCCATTATACGTTACATGACAAGTTAGCATTAATGCTATAGAATATAACTTGTAACAATTCCTTATAAGTCATAAGACAGGTTTGCAATAATGCTATAGAATAAAGCTACTACTAAATGACTATTCTATCTTGGAAACAATTTCATAAGACAGTTTTCAACAACCATAACCACTCCTAATAGCTTCTGGCACTCTTCGTGTTTCTTTGGAACTATCAACAGCTGAACATTATGTAGCAACTGTACAGATATAATCTTTGTGTATTTAGTTCTCGTGTAATATACAATTATATATTTATATAGTCATCCTTTGTATCTCTACGCCCTTACAAAAAAGAACCCGCTGAATACTAAAGTATATATATTTCCAATGAGCTACGGCTAAGCGATGCTTTCGTATATTTGAAAAGTTATTTAATAACAAAAGGTGTCCAGTTCTATAAGTTCGACACCCATATCGTGTCGAAATGTTTTGTAACTTACACATGAAATTGTGAAGGGGTCAAACAAAGAATCCCGATTTCCAATTCTACAAAACATTTTATCACGAAGGTTATGACAATATTAGTTTGCAGTGTGTACTTGATGCAAGTCGTTAATATGCGAATGTCGAATGGAAGTTTGAAAACGCTTGACCTGTCGATCATTAAATTATCAGATTAATCGATTATTATCATATTATGCTGAACCTTCCAAACTGTAAAGTCGAAAACATCCCTCCCATTGTAAGTCTCTTTGTTAAAGCCTACCGATATAAAAAATTCAATTAGAATGATCGACTTTTAATTCAGCAATTTATCATAACATGACGTTCGTAATTGTCAATTAGATCATAAAACACATTACTCTATGAAGAATTGCCGTCCGTCAAACATAAGTTAGGGAGTACTAGTAATTAAGATTGAATAACATTCGTATCAATGTCAATACCATGTGTATCATATTAACTTTAAAGTCATTATCCGGATCGATGCCATATTGGTCATTTTAACTTTAAAGTCATTATCCAGGTCGATACCACATGGGTCATTTTAACTCTAAATTCATTATCCGGATCGATACCATATGGGTCACTTTTACTATAAACTCATTATTCAGATCGATACCACATGGGTCATTTTAACTTTAAAGTCATTATCCAGGTCAACACCAAATTGGTCATTTTAACTTTAAATTCACTATACACCATATGATTCATTTTAGCTTTAAATTCATAATCCATGTCAAGACCGTATGGGTCATTTTAGGTTGATATTCACTGTCCAGGTAGATGTCACATGGGTCATTTTATATTTAAATTCGCTATCCAGGTCAACACCAAAATTCTCTAAATGCTCTAAATTTATTATCCATGGCAACACCGTATGGGTCATTTTGGCTTTAAATTCACTATCCAGGTAAACACCGTATTGATCATTTTAACATTAAATTCACTTCAGTTTTCTTGAAAGAAAAAATAAAGGCGTGCTTTATACATTGGTTAGGATAAGAAACCAAATTAAGTAAACATATATTACAACATTGATAATCGCTGTAACGTTACATGATACGAATTTAGAGTTATGAATCAAAACTTATCCTTTAAAGCAAAATTCAACATTCTGTGTCATTAATACCAGTAACTGGAATTTTGCACATTTCATAAATGATATTTTATGGCCAAATTTAAAACGCTCGCCTTTACCTATCACTGACATAGCACCGACGCACATGCGAGTCATAAATTTGTTTCGCTGATACAGCCGAGGTTGTTCCGAATGTGAAGCACATATAATTTGGTTGTACATTTGAAGGAAAATTATTGGAAAGAACATAATGTGTAAATTCCGTAAAAGTCAAACATAGCATTAATGCCCTCTAAAAATTGAATTATGACACTATGCAAGTAAATCACTATTTCACTTGCCAACTTCTTGCCCATTGCTAACTTTGCTTCATTTTAGCTGCCTCAGGTAACCAGACTTTGGGGAAAAGAAAATTTGCGTCCAAATGATAGGCAAGTAAATGATCACTAAATTTTTTGTCAGTGCCACCCCCACCCCCTTCTCTCTCTCTCTCTCTCTCTCTCTCTCTCTCTCTCTCTCTCTCTCTCTCTCTCTCTCTCTCTCTCTCTCTCTCTCTCAATTTCTTGCGTCTTTGTTGAGTATGACACATAATATCGATTTCGATACAGTTGTTGCATTACTCAAGCTGAATTAAGATGGATTGGTCTACAACATACAAATCAATTTGTTCAGTTTGAAGTACATGTATCTTTTTACACCGTGCATGATGTATCTCTGGAAAAGAAGACATTGATATATCTTTCAAAACCAAGTATTGATGTATCTATCTAAACCATTAATTGATGCATATTTCTAAACCAATAATTGATATATCCTTCTAAACAGTACATTGATTTATCTTTCAAAACGGAGCATTGATGTATCTTTATAGAACGTGCAATGTTGTATCTTAATAAAAGAAGCATTAATGTATATTTTCAAACCAAGCATTGAGGCATCTTTCTAACCAGTGCAATGATATATCTTTTCAAATCTTACATTGATTAATATTTCTAAACCTTACATGGATTCATCTTTATAAACCAAGCATTGATATATTTTTATAAACCAAGCATTGATATATTTTTATAAACCAAGTATTCATGTATCTTTATAAACATATATCTTCTTAAACAGTACATTTATGTATCTTTTTAATCAAAGCATTGATATATATTTATAAACAGTAAATTGATCTTTCTAAACGAAGCATTCGTGTATCTTTTTAAACCAAGTAATAATCTTGTAAACAGTGCATTGATGTGTCTTTCTAAACCGTGCATTGATGTATCTTTATAAACAAAGCATTGATGTATCTTTGTAAAATCTTTCTAAATCAATCATTGATGTATCTCTCTAATCCACTAAGAATGGGTGATTAGATTAATATGTCGGTCGTAAAGTGTCTTGTGGGTTTATCATATGTACATCGTCTTTACTGTTTCTGATCGTTTTTTAATAGTCACACAAATGCAGTCATCATTCACAGTCAGAATCAGGCAACATCAAATCATACTCGTATTCAACTGCTCAGCTGAAGTAATTTTCAAACCACCACGATCTACAAACATTATTAAATACATAACTGTGTGTCATTAAAACAGCAATTGAACTTGGGATATTCTTGCTTTGTATGCAGATATACAGAATAATGCTTAGATAAAAACATTTAATTCAAGGGAGAAAATATGTATATATAACGATGTTCAGAGAATTCATGTGTTGCACTAATCGCATGATTTGTTGTACATTTTTGTTTGACTTTTCTACGGAACCATTCAAATAAATATATACATTGTAAGCCATGTCAGTTTATATATAGAAAGCCATTCAAATCAGTTTATACATAGAAAGCCATTCAAATCAGTTTATACATAGAAAGCCATTCAAATCAAAATAAACAGTATAATGCCACCTAAACAAGCAAGCGGAAGCAAAGGTGTCATCACCACGATCTTGGGATAGGAAGCGCAAGAAGAAAAGTCATTGAGACTATGAGGATATAACATATTATATGGTAAAACAAAAAGAAGAAAAATGGTATGGCGAAGGAAAGAAAATACAGAGGAGATAAGGAACCTTGAAAAGTTTTTCAAGGTCAAACGTGTTAAACACGAGAACGGAGCATATTTACACTACCTGTACAAAGAAGGAGCGCAGTTCTTAAATACGTCGAGAATACCCAGGGAAAACTTTCCAAGTTCAGCAGAGATAATGATAGCTATTAAAGTAACAAATCTAGGATATATCAACAAGCTTGACTCAGTAAACCCAATGGGATATGTAGGGTATATAATTATACCGAAAGGGAAAGAACTCATACTGCCATTAGGGGAATTTAGGATGAGCAAAGGCACCATAATTGTAGAATAACCAGACCCATTTCAAAGAAAGATAAAAAAGAGAACTGGAGAACTTTTTCTTTTCGATATTCCGTTAGAGATAACATTAGAAGCGGTGGTCAAGCATTTTGAAGACAAGTTTGCAATCAAAATAATTACATCAAGACTGGGAACCATTGAGACAACCAAAATTAAGAATGGAATGCAAATACTCGAAATAGAAACGGAACAATTAAAGACAATCAAAAAGTCCTACTTTATGCATGGCTTTCTAGCCAAAACCTGGTATAAATGTTGTTTTTACGACAGTAAATGTAACAGGTGCTATGAGACAGGTCACACTCCCTTCAAATGTCTACAAAATGACACTGACTCGAGAGAGAGATTACAGCAACGAACAACAACAGCAAGACCAAGGGAGAGTAGAGACCTTGCGACAGGGTAAAAAGACAAATAAACCACCTCCCAAAATGGACGTGTATCATTTAACAGATTCGACAAAGTTGACTGGAAATCAAATACCATAGACAATAACACGACAGGAGAAACCGGGAACCACGAATATAAAAGGAACCAACAGCATAAAACCTATAGAGAAAAGAACTGAGGGAAATACAAATCAAGCTCCAGTGGAAAAGTTGATATCAACAGGGAAAGAAAACACAGATGTAAGATCAAAACAAATAACATCAGCAAAAGAAATGATCACATCAGTATCGAAGGAAAGACTAATTAGAAAAGAACAGAAGCAACCACAAGTAAAACTCCAATGAAACAACAGTTATCAACAGAGAAACAAGACAAAGAATCTAGACCTAAAGAAACAACAGCAGCAAAAGAAATGACAAAAGCAGAATTGAAAGAGCAAGACAAAGCTAGAAGGAAAAAGGAAAGGAGAAAGGAGAAAGAAGGACAAGAAGATTACAGCATGAGACAGGATTTATTTGTAAATGACGATATAAATTAAATTAAAATGCTACAAAAAAATTACAATTTAAAAAAAAATGTTATAAAAAATATAATTTAAAAAAATATCCAAAAAGAAAATAAAATTGATTTTTTTTAGCGAAATACCAAAACAATACTCATATAGCAAACACCAAATACAAGGGCTGCCGGGCCTCCCCAACTGGTTTGAGAAGATCAAAATAAGAGAAAGCACCCCCCCCCCCAAACAAAATATATAATTAAAATCAAGCCACTTAAATCAATATATACATACAAAGCTATTCAAAACAATATATACGCACAAAGCTATACATATCAATGTATACATACAAAGCTATTAAAATCAATATATACATACAAAGCTATTCAAATCAATATATAAATAGAAAGCCAGTCAAATTAATATACATGCGAAACCATTCAAATCTATATATACATACAAAGCTATTCAAATCAATATATAAAAAGAAAGCCACTCAAATTAATATACATGCAAAACCATTCAAATCAATATATACATACAAAGCTATTCATACAATATATACATACAACGCCATGGAAATAAATATATACCTGCAAGGCCATTCAAATCAAATATATACATAAAAGGCCATTCCAATCAATACAAACATACGAAGCTATTCAAATTAATATATACATGTAAAGCTATTCTAATCAATACAAACATACAAAGTCATTCAAATCATTGTATACATACAAAGCCATTCAAATCTATATATACAAACAAAGCTATTCAATACAATATATACGTATACAGCCATTCAAATCAATATCTACATACAAAGCCATTAAAATCAATATATACTTGCAAGGCCATTCAAATCAAACATATACATAAAAGTCATTCCAGTCAATACAAATATACAACGCTATTCAAAACAATATAAACGTACAAAGCCTTTCAAATCAATATATACATATAAAGCCATTCAAATCAATATATACCTGCAAGGCCATTCAAATAAAAAAAATACATTAAAAGCCATTCCAATCAATACAAACGTACAAAACTATTCAAATTAATATATGCATATAAAGCTATTGTAATCAATACAAACATACAACGTCATTCAAATCATTATATACATATAATGCCATTCAAATCAATATATACATACAAAGCTATTCAAATCTATATATACATACAACGCTATTCAATACAATATATACGTACAAAGCCATTCAAATCAATATATACCTGCAAGGCCATTTAAATCAAACATATACATAAAAAGCCATTACAATCAATACAAATATACAAAGCTATTAAAACAATATATACGTACAAAGCCATTCAAATCAATATATACTTACAAAGCCATTCAAATCAATATATACCTGCAAGGTCATTCAGATCAAACATATACATAAAAAGCCATTACAATCAATAAAAACATACGAAACTATTGAAATCAATATATACCTACAAAGCTATTCAAATCAATATATACAAGAAAAGCTATTCAAATTAATGTATACAAAACAAATCAAGAAATACATACGAAGCTATTTTAATCAATACATACCTACAAAGCCGTTCAAATCAATATATACATACAAAGCGATTCAAATCAATATATACATAAAAAGCTATTGAAATCATTATATACATACAAAGACATACAAATCAATACAAACATACAAAGCCATTCAAATCAATACAAACATACGAAACAGTTCAAATGAAAATAAAAATACAAAGCTATTCAAATCAATATATACATATATATATCCATTCAGAACAATATATACATACAAAGCTATACAAATCAAGATATAGATAAAAAGACATTCAAATCAATATATACATACAAAGCCATTCAAATCAATATATACATACAAAGCCATTCAAATCAATATATACATACAAAGCCATTCAAATCAATATATACCTGTAAGGCCATTCAAATCAAACATATACATAAAAAGCCATTCCAATCAATCCATCTCTATCTCTCTATCTATCCCTTAGTCTTGCCGACCGTTGGAGCACCACTGATAAGCTGACAACCAGCTTCCCCCATTCCAATCTGTTCTCTGATAATCTCACTGTGTCACTCAGCTTCAGTCCTGTCCACTCTGAGATGTTATCCTCCCATCTTTTCCTGTGTCTTCCTCTCCTTCGCCCTCCCTGCACATAACCTTGCATGATTGTCTTAGCAAGCCCTGTTGATCGTGTGGCATGTCCATACCATTTCATTTGCGTTTCTTCACAATGGTCAATAGTTCTTCATAGGGCCCAAATGGCTTGCTAATTCTGTTTCCCACTTCCTCATTCGTGACATGATCTCTATATGAGATGCCAAGCAACCTTCGAAAGCATCTCATTTCAACAGGTTGTATCTTCCTTTCCAGATCCGCTGTGAGGGTCCATGACTCACAGGCATATGGGAACACAGATGCAACCAAGGAGCGCATGAGTCTGATTTTTGAGCTGATTGAGGTGTTTCTGTCTTTCCAAACTGTCTTCAGCCTTGCCATTGCTGTTATTGTCAGCGCAATCCTGGACAATATTTCTGGTTTTGATCCCTCGTCTGCCACGATGGCTCCTAAGTTCTTGAATTTATTAACTGTTTCCAGTTTTTGGCCACTAATCATGATGTCAGTGCTGATGCCACTGGTGTTGTTGGTCATCAATTTGGTCTTCTCTGCACTGATTTCCATACCAAAAGCAGTAGCTGTCCAATCAATACAAACATACAAAGCTATTCAAAACAATATATACGTACAAAGCCATTCAAATCAATATATACATACAAAGCCATTCAAATCAATATATACCTGCAAGGTCATTCAGATCAAACATATACATGAAAAGCCATTACAATCAATAAAAACATACGAAGCTATTGAAATCAATATATACATACAAAACTATTCAAATCAATATATACAAGAAAAGCTATTCAAATTAATATATACAATACAAATCAAGAAATACATACAAAGCTATCCTAATCAATACACGCCTACAAAGCCGTTCAAATCAATATATTCCTATAAAACTTTTCAAATCAATATATACATAAAAAGCTATTGAAATCATTATATACATACAAAGCCCTTGAAATCAATATATACATATAACGACATTCAAATCAATACAAACATACAAAGCCATTTTAATCAATACAAACATGCAAAACAGTTCAAATGAAAATATACATGCAAAGCTATTCAAATCAATATATACATATGTATCCATTCAAATCAATATATGCATATAAAGTCATTCAAATCAATATATACATTAAAAGCTTTTGAAATATATACGTACGAAGCGTTCAAATCAATTTATACAAACAAAGACAGTGAAATCAATATATACATACGTAACCATTCAGAACAATATATACATATAAAGCTATTACAATCAAGATAAGGGCCCCGAGTGGCCGAGTGGTCTAAAGCGCTGTCCGTTACAAATCACTGTCATCTCACCTCTGTCTGCGTGGGTTCAAGTCTAGGATTCGGCTAATGTAGTTATGTGAGAAAGCTTGCCAGTAGCTTCTCGTGGGTCGGTGGTTCTTTCCGGGGTTTTTCCCGGGTTCTTCCTCCACCAGTAATACTGGCCGCCATGTATAGCCTATCGTGTGTTGAAAAATGGCGTTAAACCGTAAAAACAAAAACATTTTTAAAAAACCCACAAATCAAGATATACATAAAAAAGACATTGAAATCAATATATATATATATATATATATATATATATATATATATATATATATATATATATATATATATATATATATATATATATATAAAGCTGTTCAAATCAATATATACATACAAAGCTGTTCAAATCAATATATACATACAAAGCTGTTCAAATTAATATAAAGCCATTAAAATTAATATATACATACAAAGCCATTCCAATCAATATATACATACATACAAAAAAGCAAACGTATGCTTCGTAGATCAACAAGGTTCGTCTTCCCTCTGACTGAACCTATTGAAGTAAGATGAAACTGTTGTAAGTTGATACTTGAACACCATAAAGACAACAATGTTCAAAGAAAGCAACAATAAACATATAAATGTGATAAAATCGCGAAAGCTGTTGATGACCGTATACAAATTTGAATGCAGCCTTTAACAATGCGCTGCAAATTCACATTTCTACCCTGGAAGGTGGATGGACGGTTGCCTACAGGAAATGCAAACATCTGACTGGGAGAACTTGTATTTAGAAATTTGTTTTCTACCATTTGTATCTATTAAACAAGACAATTTATGGGATCTGTTTTACTCCTGTTGTTGTTACCAAATCAACTTTTACCACCCGTGCTTTGCGTGTTCATAATGTAAGTACACATTTGTATTGAAATCTTACAAAGTTGGACATGTACTAAAACGTTAGACATGTACTAAAACGTTGGACATGTACTAAAACGTTAGACATGTACTAAAACGTTAGACAATATTGGGAAGTATTATACCATTCGTTCTTGATTACTATCATGGCAAACCTGTTCCTTCACTTTGTGTTTATATATGAAAAAAGTGGAAGTTTTTACTAAAGCATTTATTACTATATTTGTACTTAAGACTGATAATTGTTTATGAAAACTTATTTAATATTTATAAACGGTGTTCAAAGTATTTTTATACTTAACAGTTTCCTTTAAAAAATATCGTCTTTCTGGTTCTACGTGCTTGATTAGAATTCTTCGTACTACTACTATGCGACCTGGCATGACTAATCTATGACTGCCGTTGTATTAAAATGGCCTTCAATCGGTGTCATTCAATATTATTTTTGAAAATTTCACTCTAAAGGCGTTTCTAAATATAGTTATATCTCTTAATCTAAGACGATCTCTCATTGCCCTGCTGGAATCGCTGGTCCATGCTAAGCTGTGTTGTATACATGACTTTTCTGAAAAGATTTCGACTATTATTCTAAAATTTTCTCTTTTATAGTTTTTTGTTTGTTTGATTAGGTGTTTTAATGAAGCTTTAACAATTTTTCAGTCATATCGCTACGATGTCTGCAGTGAGGCAGTTTATAGTGATGTCTCGCACTACGGCATAATGCCCCAGACATGTAGCATGGGATCCCACCCACCCATTCACATTATCCTGACACCAGGCCGAGCAGTCCTACCACTTACCTCTTAATGCTGAGTTTCAAGCTATGCAGCTGTTAGTTTAATTTTTTTAAGACTTTGGTATGACTCGGTGGGGAATTGAACCAAATCGCGAAAATTGATCAAGTCTTGACATAATCAGTGTTTGTAGTAGCATACCAATCGAGATACTGATACTCAACCCCCGCGCAGTCATGGTCGGCTCTATGCCAAGCGTACTCCTAACGCCGCCTCTGTTGATAGGTGTAGTAAGGGCTATAGAGAAAATGTTGGCCTAACGTCATATTTCCACTCACAAATGAAATCTGCTAGCTTTCCTTCGTAATTTTCACTTTAGAGGTACGTTGTTAAAACAAATGAACCTATAAATAATTTTAACATTTTATATATTTGGTAATTAATTCATTGCACTTTATTTATATTGTCTAGTTTGGCAAAATTCGTTTTCCCTACTTCAATAACTACTAAACATATTATACATTAGACAAATTCAGGTGGATCTTTCTAGCACATAGGAATAATCATTTCAACTAGCCATGTGGTCAGATTGAGCCCAAGTTCCACAAGTACAATATCAACACAAAAAATGTAACAACAGTTTGAAATAGCAGCATAGAGGTATGCTAGCAATCGTTCTATCGGGCATGTTGCAAATGTAAACAACTTCACAATACATTTGTCAGTCTCTCAGAGGTTTATTATATGTGTACAGTGCCCAATCCCCCCCCCCACACATGTTCCTAGAGTTACTATTGCTGGAACAGTCGTAATATTATTTTTTGTATTGATACTTTGTTTACTAGTATACAATAATTCAGATGCTGTGATTAAACTTCAGTCATACTGTAATCAGAAACACGTATCGACCAAGATTTTTTGACTGGTCAAGAGATCATGTGAAATAATCTATTTTCACTATATGCCTTTCACAAGTCTGTATGCTCAGTCATTTTTATTTACTTAAATTGCACACCAACATGACAACATACAAGCAAATGACAATGAAATTACCTGCGTCTCGTGATTGAATGCTTAAACATGATACCTTATACACTCAAGTGACACGAATACAATCGACTTTGACGTAACCTTTGACCTTCCAATCATGCCCTGCTTGACTTGTGTATTGATTAAGATATAAAAGTAATGACCAGCATTGTAGATGATACTACAGATAACAGTGTTGATGCAAATAAAGAAGTCACATCTGATGACATTAAAGATGACACTAAGGATGACACTATAGATGACAATACAGATGACACAAAGACAACATTGCTGTGGCTACTACGTCTGAAGAAAAATGTGTTCTTTTTATTCAAGGTCATCATTATAGTCGTCTTGGTCGTCGACGTTCTATGATTGGTAATACATGTCGGAATAGAAGTAACATCAGTAGTATCTGTGATAGAAGACAATGAAATTGTAAAGGCTGTGGTGGTGTCGTGACAATGGTGGTAGTACGGTGGTTGTAGCAGCGGGGATCACATTAATAGTGTCATTACAAGCTATTGCATTATATCCTCTATAATTCACATCATGATTCAATTTCATCTCTTTCAGAGCATATCATATAAATTCAGAAAAATTGATATCACGTCTAGTGCATTTCAATTAAGAAAAACACAACGGTAATATTGAGCATTTGGCCTCGTTCACTTTATCCTCGTAATCTAGCTTTTAATGACATTAAACATTCAAATTAAAATGCGATCGCTTAATCCTATCGTTTCCAGTATACTCAATGTAAAACACATATGAAAAGACGTATACTTGATCATGTAATCTATAATTCTCTCTGTCTAGTTATTCAGAGAACAAGACGTACAATTAATTAATCCTGTCTTTCAAGTATATTCAACCTCAAAGACGTACGATTACATTTAAACATATTCTCAATGTATATGAAAACAATTTAATTCATGCATATCGTAACAATTATATATATATATATATATATATATATATATATATATATATATATATATATATATATATATATATATATATATAATTAGCATAACATTGTAATATTGCCATGATAAAATAATATTATATAATTACTTTATGTAGGGTTTGTAAAACTTAATCGTATGTTTTAATGGAGTCTTATGTACACTTTGAATGTTAACTACGGTTTCACTTGAAAAGAGCAATGTGACATGCACGGAGATCAAACCATAGCGTCATGTTCAACACCTCTGCCCAAAAACTGTCGATCTTTTGTATATCCTGCAATTATTCGCTCAATTAGCGGACAATAGAACATTTGAAGGGCAGATAATTACGTTGTAAGCACAGTGAAATGTCGACACATCACGTATCAGAGACTCTTTTCACTCTGGTCGACCTGAAGGTTTAACTTAATCTGATCTGTCGTCGGAAAGTTTTTACATGCTAAGATAACATCGAAAATCAAGTATGGTAGACGTGCAAACATTAAGCATGCGTATTAAACGCTTACTTTAGGATATGTCTTTGAAACACGCTGTTTACATCTGAGTAGTGCATTCGATGAGGCACCTTTTTTTAATAGTGTTCTAAATACAAAACAATTATTTTCAACCCTACGTTTGGTATCTCGTTCTTGAATAACGATATTATTTCATGCGAACAAAGAAACTTTATTAGATTATCCAGTTTTAGAGACACACATTTTTTCTATGTGCTTTTAATAGCAGATTTTTTAAAGATAGAAAATAGACACAGACATTCAGTTGTCATCAGAGACTGTAAACCGGTTGACTAATTACACTGATAAATTCATATGCACTGCAGTAGCCACGATACCTGTAACTTAAGATCCCAATTTACCCGTAATTAAGGTGATAAACTTCTAATTCTACCTCAGATAATGTATGATTTTATGATTTGAATGGATTCGTGATTTTCTATTATTGAATTAAAGACATATAATGTTTCTTCTGTTCTCTTTGATTCTAATAATGCGACTTTACTCTATGTATAAATTAAGTTGACTCCATCCATTCCTTAGTCACAGGCACAACGTGCCTCTCTTTAATTCACGAATAAAGAGAAGGCACACCTTATATAACTAGTAATAGTCGTTTGCATGGAGCTGAGTTTGTTTTGCTTCATTTTATTATGTTATACGTTTTACATGAAAGCGATAAAAAAAAAACTGTTTTTGTAGTTTAATACAAACATTAAACACTGAATTCGGAATGCATTTATAGCCTGAATGATTCACTGACCTCATAAATTAAGTATTAACATTTTTTTCTGTCTTTTTTTTTAATTCAAATTTTATATTACAGGACTACATTGATCTGTGATTGGCATGCCTGCTTCTCTCTGTGTGGTCTCTGGAGTTCAACAGATTTTCCGCTCACTGTGTCATAACTTTCTTGCATAGAAGTATCACCAATACTAGAAAAGTTAGGCAAAATTGTATAATATGACCGGTATTATCAAGAGACCCAGGCACTCGTACAGTCTGTATTCTGTAAACGAAAACACACTGCTCCATCTACTTGTACAGTCTGTACTCCTGTAAAACAAAAGACATTGGTCCAGGAACTCTTACAGTCTGTACGCCGGTAAACCAAACTACATGCGTTCCATTTCTTTCAGTTATTTAAAAGGAACGAACAAATAAATAGACCTGATATGTCGTTAGACAAAATTATTATTAGATTAAATCTTTATTTGTTGAGATAGGAAAAGTTATTGTGCTATAAGGTTTACCTAATTAGTAGCGATACATTTTGCTCTATGTATTTTTTTTTTTTGTATCGTGAAGCTGTTTTATAACATTTCTTGTTAGGTGGCATTTTCCATTTTGTTATGGTACTAAATTAATAATTTTTCCTTTCAAAAATTCTTTGATTGAACGAGTGATTACAGGGCCGGTTCTAAGTTTTTCGGGCGGGGGGGGGGGGGACTTGTTATTGGGTTAAGCGAAGGCGCGAAGCGCCGAGCCTTCTATTAAGGTCCGCGGGCATGCCCTCCATCCCCTGAAATTTTTTTTTTTCAAGGATGCAAAATGGTGCAATCTGGTGCTATCTGAACCTTGAAAAAGGGATCTAACAAAAGTGACTAAAAACTACAATGTTTTAAAAACACTAAAAAAATATTTAAAAAAATAAATAAATAAAAGAAATTAAAAAATTCGGAACCCCCTTTGCATCTTTTATCAAAAGCAGTGAATATGTTTTGTTTTTTTTAAAAGGGGGGGGGGCCGGGCCCCCTGGGCCCCTATAGCAGGTCCGGCCCTGGATTAGTAACAATTCATATTCATAGTGAGATATTCAAAGATATCGACCATCGGTTTATGATTTCAAGTTATCGTATTCAAATAGATCACGAATATCACGGAAAAGCATACAATATTATCTTATTCAAATCGAATATAAGCAACACGAACAGTAAAGCGGTTATCTTATTCAAATCGAGCACTAATATCACAAAAATGTATTTCGGTTAACTTATTCAAACTGATTACGATCACAGCCGGAAAGTGTAGCGGTTATCGTATCAAACTGAGCACGAATACAACTGGAAAGTGTAGCGGTTATCTTATTCAAACTGACGAATATAACCGGAAAGTGCATCAATCATGAAATCCGTGTCATTTATGTTTCATTCTTTAAAACTATTGTTACACACAAGTGGTCTCTCTACGGAGTAAAACAAGCACCTTTGTAAGGGTGGCTTGAATTCAATTAGTTTTCCCCTATTTCCAACAGTCCGTTGTCATGGACAAGGTACCAAACGGGCGAATACTACAAATACTGTTCTCTAATCGCCGTATTCCCAAACATAATGAAGCTTTAACCTTAATTCCCAAATGTATGATACACCAGTATGTCTTCCAAAGCCGAATATTAGTAGTTCACACCATGAAGTACAAAGCATGACCCAAACACTCAATACAAAGAATCATTCTATATCAACTTACTCAACGTTATTATCTTTTACACAACTAATCCTTCCGTTATAATCGTGTGATTGCTCTACCTTATAATGTGTGATACAAGAAACTGGCTAATTAATCAAGTTGATGAAATATCTTCGCAACACCGACTCCCCATAATCAACAAATAATCACTAAACTTAACTTGAACCGTTTCACTTTAATATATTAATAATATTTAACTTTTGTTAGTTTCAAAGTCATGGAACATACTACTAACATTTTGTGATCTTAAAATCATATTTGTACTGATTTGTTTTTATATCAATATTTCATTTAAATATCAATTAAAATGATATTAATTTAATCTGTTTTATTTGGTTGTCCCATTCTTATTTGCACACTTGCTCATTTTGTTCATTTCAACCAGTCATGTTGGCTCAAGCGTGTCCCTGTTAGAATCACATTGGGCATGAGAAAGTTGCGGCAGCACGTTAAGAACAACGATCTTAGGTAGATTCATTTCAAGCAATTGACATCGATAAGTGAACTGTGAATTTTACAAGCAGGCCATACATAGCAAGGATTTGGTAAGGAACAGCAGCTTTGTACATGAAGGTATATACAGCAAGGCAGGCCGGACAGGCTCCCTAGGCAGTTAATAGAGTCGAGGCCCCCTTTTTGCTAATTTAGCAAAAAATAAAATCGTGTCCTCAATGTGTACCGTTTCGGCCCCTGGTCGGGGCTCCCTCTGAGGTTGGGGCCCTAGGCAGCTGCATAGCTTGCCTCGGCAGAAGTCTGCCGCTGCAGCAAGGATTAAGTAAGGAACAGCAACTTTGTACCCGAAGGTATTATACAGCAAGAATTTCTTAAGGAACGTAATCTTTGTACATGAAGGTGTGATACAGCAAGAATTTAGCGAGGTACAGCAGCATTGTACATGACGGTATTATACAGCAAGGGTTTAGTAAGAAACAGCAGTTTTGTACATGAAGGTGTTATACAGCACATATTTGGTAAGGGACAGCAGCTTTGTACACGAAGGTGTTTTAGTAAAATCTAACCAACTGAAACACGATCTTGAAGAAAACGTTTTAATCAGGCTTAATACAACCAATAGCACAGGAAGTCTAGCTCACTGAACCAAATAAGAGAAATGTATAAGCAGATTTTTTGGAAAAACAATAAAAAGTAATAGATGAGAAGTGTAGGAAATTGATTATGTCTCAAGAGTTTGAGAATAAATTGAAGAATAAATAAAGAGCTTCAACAATTGCAGAACAAAAAGAAGAGCCATGAAATAAACGATCATTGATGATATTTAGATACATGTTCGAGTCTATTTCTTACATTTCAATTATTTTAAAACGCTGTTTTACGTGTCTTTTACGAACAAACATAATACATTTTTTTAATGGTTGTCACGTTGATAAAAACATACACTTCAGAAGATGCAAGAACAATGTGAAGACATATACACATGCACTCACGCAAGACACGCTGGACACGTCATCACTCAAATGAGGAAATAAGTTTTATCTAGAAGAAATGGTGATACAGTGTGTATAATATGACCATGACAAGAAAACGCCTGCTGTTTATCAAGTTAATTTAGATCACCAAATAAAATGCCTGCCGTTCTCCACGTTAACTTAGTCAATAAAAACGTACCCAGCTCATCAAGTTAATTAAGATTAGTTAGGGCTTGTAAAAAAAGCTTACCTTTCGCTAAGTTAATTAAGATTAGTAGGACGCGTCCAAAAAAAATTACCGTTCACTGAGTTAATTAAGATTAGTTATGACTTGCCCAAAAAAAACATCTACCGTTCATTAAGTTAATTAAGATTAGTTAGGACATTCCAAAAAACTTGCTACCGTTCACTGAGTTAATTAAGATTAGTTAGGACTTGTCCAAAACACCGCCTACCGTTCATCACGTTAAATAAGATTAGTTATGACTTGCCCCCAAAAAACATCTACCGTTCATTAAGTTAACTAAGATTAGTTAGGACATTCCAAAACAACATCTACCGTTCACTGAGTTATAATTAACATTAGTTAGGACTTGTCCAAAAAACCGCCTGCCGTTCACTAAGTTAATTAATATTATGTAGGCCCATATCGTGGATTTAGATTATTTATTAAATTTTGGGCCTTAATATTTACGTTGTTGTGCTGTCTTTTCTGCTGGGAATAAACACGGTGAAATCTCGTTAAATAACGTGAGACAAATGTAATTCATTCATAGGTAGAGGTCCCCACAGATACCAGTAGCTACATTGACCAACCTACCCATGTCACTTGACATACCTAGTTTACAAAATTTATAGGGAACACACCAAATGTACACTCTGCACTAGACAAAAATTAGAATGTTAGGATGATTAGGAAAAAATATAACTTGAAAGATTGACTCAATTGCACAGGTGGCTTACACAATATCGGTATAGGGTGTCCACTAGCAACAACTGGACTCGGTTTGATAAAGCTAGGGCGTGCCAGTTCACATATCCTTTTCCTCGGCCAGACATCAACACCAGCAACAGACTAGACGTGAAAACCATTTTTCACTAGTCATCATTTGGTGCCATTGCACCTCTAGCACTGCAGCTTCCGATAGGCTGATAGGGTTGAGTGCGTGGCTGTTCTATTCCCACTCCCCTAGGTCTCTCATTCATGTCGATAGCCCCTTCTAGGGGCGCGACATGACGACCAAATTAAATTGCATACTTTGTATGCATAAATGCCTGTGGGGATGTGGCACCATTCCTTCCCCACGGGAAAATGTAAATCACTACCATACTAATTGGTAGTGTAAAATAGTGAACATATGACCCTTCGTGGTCGGTTTCACTTAAAACCTTAAATACTACTACTAGCTACATGATGACGAGAAGACAGAGCACACATGAGGTACGATATGTGCAAGTTAGGTCCGTGCAGCGCAGTCTCCACGGTCAGACTTCACTTTCACAAGTGATGCATGAAAAGTGGCATGACGGTTAAATCTCAATGCGACCAGTCAAGTTATCAAGTGAATACGTAATCGAAAGGTCCCTATGCATGTGTCGTATGCCATTTTTTATATTTCTCTTTCTTATACACACAAATTAATTATTAAATTATATGGAATCATTTTATTATATTGACTGACTTCTTAAAATATGTGAACTTGGTCATATAGATTTATAGCAAGAAGTACATGCATTATTCGACTTAGTTGTGTACTACGGTTAAAGAGTATTTCTTTTTACCAAATAAATAGAGCGAGAGATGGAATGAGAGGCATTTAAACACAATTATACATGAAAAACCCTGACATAATTATACCATGAAAAACCATATCAAAACTCCCATGCACTATGCATTTATCATTTATAAAGAGCTTAATTACAGGTCTGACATTCCAAAGCCGATCAAGCGGCTTCATATTATAGTATCACTAAATTTATTGCCAATCGGTTACTAAAGTACACGATTAACTGCCCGGGCGACTTATAAAGCGTTCCGGGTAATGCCGTAAAACTATATACCTCTGATCCTGGTGTTTGAAGGGTTTATGATGACAAGAAACATTTTACAATTTGACACTTGATCACCTTATATTAATATACATGACGAAAGACAAACCCTGTATAGTAATGAGATTATCAATGTATGCCTTTCCTAAGTTATTTGTACTGATTATTAAGTACAAATTATTCGTATTTAGTCGTCTGTGAAGTATATGGAACAAAATTATGCTACCATAGTCTGGCTAATTTCAATAAAGACTTTATAATGGTACAGTCATTTTTATATTTTTTTATTTACAGAAAGTATAATTTGATCACAATATATTTTTGACAATACCCATCAAACACAATTTGACAAGTTCTAAAATTGGGTATATGTTGAATATATGAGCCTTACTGCTGTAACGGTATTTGTATCATGCTGTAATGATAGGTACCTTATTCTATAACAGCATTTATATCATGCTGTAACGATATGTACCTTATACTATAACAGTATTTATATCATGCTGTAATGATATATATCTTATAATATAACAGTATTTATATCATGCTGTAATGATATGTATCTTATACTATAACAGTATTTATATCATGCTGTAATGATATGTATCTTATCTTATAACAGTATTTATATCATGCTGTAATGATATGTATCTTATACTATAACAGTATTTATATCATGCTGTAATGATATGTATATTTTACACTATATCAGTGATTTAGTTCATGCTGTAATGATATGTATCTTATCCTATAACAGTATTTATATCATGCTGTAATGATATGTATCTTATACTATAACAGTATTTATATCATGCTGTAATGATATGTATATTTTACACTATATCAGTGATTTAGTTCATGCTGTAATGATATGTATCTTATCATATAACAGTATTTATATCATGCTGTAACGATATGTATCTTATCCTATAACAGTATTTATATCATGCTGTAATGATATGTATCTGATGATATAATGAGATGTGTCTAATGCTGAAACGAGATGTGTCTCGTGCTGAAACGAGATGTGTCTCATGCTGAAACGAGATGTAATCATGATTTAACATACGTATCTTATATTATAACAGTATGTATCTCATGCTGTAACGGCATTTATCTCATCCTATATACTATCAATTGAAAGTGTGATTTTTCCTAGAAACGGTGCATGGTAAATGATGATAACAATAAATATTTTCTTATGCACACACAAAGAGACACGCATTCTAACATACATACATACATACATACATACATACATACATACATACATACATACATACATACATACAGGGGCTAAAGAGTGAAAATAGCTCTAAATCGCTCTCATTTACCGATCATTGCTATTTATCTTATGCCATCTTCTGTTTTTGAATCGCTGGGTTTGACAACAATGTGAGAAAGCTCATTGGTAGCTTCCCTTGGAACAGTGGTTTTAAGGGGGATTTACCCGGGTTCTTCCTTCACCACTTGTAGCGACCGCAATATATAACACATCATGTGCTGAAAATTAACGTCACAGTTTCAACATACATGACATACAGCTGTATCGATTTTATTTCATATGAGATGTATTTTAATTTTCTAATAACTGTATTGTTTCTTTAAAACTGTCAGTACATTTAATACAGTTGGACAGACAAAATAATAAAATGATCTACATCAACCTGTAGATATATCTGTGTAATGGAATATAGTCTAATAAAGGAGACGTAATGATACCTGTAGATATATCCGCAGGACGGAATATATTCTAATAAAAGAGACTTAATGATACCTGTAGATATATCAGTGTAACGGAATATAGGCTAATAACAGAGACATCTGTGTCATTAGCTTATATTCCATCCCAAGGATATATATACAGGTATCATTGCGTCTCTTATAGGCTAATAAAAGAGACGCAATGACACCTGTATCCTTGGGATGGAATATAAGTTAATGACACAGATGTAATGATACCTAATATATATATATATATATATATATATATATATATATATATATATATATATATATATATATATATATATATATATCCGTGTAACGGAAAATTAGCTGATGACAGACGTATTGATACTTGTAGATATATCCGTGTAACGGAATTTAGGCTAAGAACATAGGTAATGACACATGTAGGTAGATCCGTGTAACGGAGTAAAGCTAGTGATAGACGCGTAATGATACTCATAAATATATCCTTGTGATGGATAATAGGCTAATGATACCTGTAGATATATCCGTATAACTGAATATAGGCTTATGCCAGAGACGTAATGATACCTGTAGATATATCCGTATAACTGAATATAGGCTTATGCCAGAGACGTAATGATACATGTGGATATATCCAAGTCACAGAATACAGGCTAATGACAGAAACGTAAATATGCTTGAGAAAAACCATGCTGCTACTGCACAAGGTTTACGCTTTACATCTGGGCGCTCGTAGGGTACTCTGCTTCTGGCAGATGTAATATTTTGACGTGGTTTTTATCGTTTATGGAGATGGTCGTAAATCAACAGAAGATGACATTGTTGTCGGGTAAACTGATAAATAGCTTGGATTATGAAACCCTGATATTTTGAACACTGTTGTCAGGAAAACTAATGACGAGCTTTGTTGATAGGAACCCTGATATTCAGAACTTTGTTGTCAGAAACAATGTTAAATAACATCGTTCTCAGGAACGTTAATATTCACTTTATTGTCCGGAACATTAATTTTCACTTTATTGTCTAACTATTTTATTCACATTGTTGTCCAAAATAATAATATTCAGAACTTCCCAAGTACCACTTGGCTTACTTTCAGCAGATGATTTTAAAGCTGAAACTTAGCGTCTATCAAAGTAGAGGCAAGAAAAGCAGCATGGTCAGTTAGGGACAGTTGAGCAATACGTGTTCGCCTTAATGGCTCAATGCACAGGAAAGCATTATCATACTTTTGTAACGCAGTCACTTAGCACAATTATTAGGATGTTACGTCACCTTCCCTATATAGAAGTACTAGCGTCTATGCGCAGTCAATCAATGCGACAGAGTTGTCAGTCATGTCAGACACTAAGAAGACAATGAAATGGGGTGAGCCAGTAGTGGAGACAGCAAGTAATGGGACAGCAGTCACTAACAAAGTCATGACAAATCTACATCCAGAAGAACTTGATTTTAACTGGGATATTGTGGATTTCCTAACTTCTCAAGAATTTATTCCGGAACCTTCGTTACCTTCTGCTTCTTCTTATGTACACATCGATGATTTTAAGCAAAAACCAAAAGAAGAATTAGAGCGATTTTTTTACAACAACAGAAGAAAGAAGAACAAGCTTTTCTCCTTCAACAGCGGGAAGAAGAAGAAGCAAGAAGGAAACGCCAGGAAGAAACAGTAGCAGCAACCGAGAAGAAAGAAGACCAAGGACAAAAAGAGAATAGTGAAAATCAGACGGTCACGACGGTACTTTTAGATATATTAGCAGAGTTAAGGAGTCTGAAACAAATGTATCAGACTTCTTTATTACGACCGAAGAGAAAAAGACCTTCTCGAGCTAAACAACCGAATCTATCTGTGACTACGTCTGCCAAACCATCTTTAGTGATTTCTACCAAATCTTTTACAGAAACCACCAGTCCCGAAGTAGGCCTTGGCCGTAGCAAAGGCTTAAGACAACTAAAGATGGTTACGTCACGTTTCTGAGTTTGTTTTGTTTTAAAAAAACAAAACCCCAACGGTCCTTTTCGGGGCCACTCCAATCTTTCGAAAAGAAATACTATTTCAATTGCCTACATCAATGAAAACTCAAAATTCCTTTATTTTTTTATAACCCATGATGTACGTGTAAGTGTAGGAGAGTGTGAGTGTAGGTCCTTATTCTATAAAAATCAAAACCAAGAGACACTTACGTTTTTTCTCTCTGGTGTATTCTGGTATAAACGTTACAATCCAATACCACAACATAACATAACACAATACCACTTTTAAAAGTTCATAGGTTTCTTCTGTTCACTCTTTCTGTTTCTTTAATTTCTTTACTGTCACAGGTTTTTCTTTTTCTTCTTCCTCCTCACTTTCGTATCGTTTTCTTTTCTTGTCTTTGTGAACGTGTCGGGGTTCTTCCTTGGGGGAGGGTACCTTTTTCTCCTCCTGTTCAGAATTCCTCTCCCCCTCCTCCTCCTCCTGCTCTTGTTGTTTCTTAGGACAGTTTGGAGACCAATGTCCCTTCTCTTTACAATGATAACAGGTATCTTGACTTTTGTCTCTATTGGTACCTTTCTTGTTTTTTTTTCACGATCGAGACATCGAGACATTCTGTAGCCCACTGTTCTTTATTCTTACAGATATAGCAAGTATCTTGACTTTTATCTCGAAAGGAGGGAGAGTAGTCCGTTAGATTGTCTGAAGAAAACTTTCGTATGACACCACGCAAAGCTCTGATGAGATGTTCAACTTGTGTAGGCTCTTCCAGAAGACGATCGCTTGAGACTTTCTATTCATCACGATAATTTGAAGTCTACCGTTTGGATCGATTTTAGTAGCCCATCACAATTAACACCTTCCAAAGTCATCGACAATATTCAACACGTGCAACGATCCAACGACAAGTTTCACATCACCGATGGAAAAGTCACACTGTTCATGACCCACTATTCTCTTCCCCAAGGGACTGGACAACGCAAAAAAGTGTTATTAGTCGACAACCTTCGCAGCATTAAGCGAATACTCGTCCAAATTAACAATTCTCATGACCAGATATGCTTAGCCCGTGCCATCGTCGTGGGACGAACGTATGCCAACAAAAACGACACGACAGAATAGAAAAGAGCCTGGAAAACTATTCGTACCGAGCCAAACAACAAAGTGAAACAGAACTCCTGTTACAGCAAGCAGGGATATCCAAAGACACCCGTTGTGGCATTCCAGAAATGCAACAATTGCAAGACGTATTGGCTCCACATTACACCTTGAAAGTACACCCTGAAGAAGTGCGTGGTCCTCGGTTGTTTCGAGGTCGCGATTTCAAAGATGGAAAATTCACGTCTATCATCACGATGGTCATTTTGATACCATTACCAGTATCACTGCATTCCTGGGATACGGTTACTACTGTGAAAAATGTGACTATGGTTATAACAATCGAGAACACCACAAGCATTGTGGATCGAAATGTGAGGGATGTTTGGCCTCTCAACCCTGTCATGACAAAGGACAAGTACGAGTGCATTGCCCTATTTATCAGCGCACATTTGTCAGTTCTCCCTATTACCAACAACATTTGAAGATGCAAGGTTCACAGCAGAAAAGTACTTGTCAGCTTCTGAGATTGTGCCCTACTTGTGGACAAGGCATACGTACCAATAATGCCAAGTTTCACTTTTGTCGAGGGAAGAAACATGTCACATTTGTCACCAAATCGTGGACTTGGAGCACGAATGCTTCATTCAAAAATACCATCTCCAACCAGAAGATACCCAGAAGAAAGGGAATTTTATCTTTTCTGATTTCGAATGCATGCAAGAGACCGTCATTCACATTCCTAATTTCTGCGTGGCTCACCGAACATGTGAACAGTGCATCCAAGAGCCTATATTTAGTCATTACCCTCACTGCTGCAAGATTCCTGGAGGACGTGAAAAAATCTTTCAAGGGTAAAACACGCTAGCCAATTTTGCCCAATGGATCTTAAATCCCATCAACGAAACGTGGAGTCCGGGAGACATCGAACGTTACGGAGATAGTCATCACCATGCCACGGTAATGGCTCACAATTTCTCCGGATACGATGGGCAATTTCTGCTCAGATACTATGCGGATCAAAGTACCGAACGTCCTAAAGTGACTTTAAACGGAGCCAAAATGATTTCTATGCAAGTAGGACAAGTACAGTTTAAAGATTCAATGTGTTACTTGGCCATGCCTTTGACTCGCATGCCTAAAACGTTAGGAATGACAGAAATGGCCAAAGGTTATTTTTCACACTTTTCAATACCAAAGCCAATCAACATGTCGTTCTACCCCATTTGCCTGAGGCTGAGACTAAGACCCCGATAACATGCGCACCGAACAACGAGAAGCTTTCCACGCATGGTACCAGACTCACGCCTCGGACCCTTTGACTTTCAAGAAGAAATGTTAAAGTATTGTCAATCTGACGTGGACATTGTACGACGTTGCTGTGGAAATTTTCGAGAATTGTTCACCTCACCATTGCCAAGGGAAACTAATGTTTCCTTTGTGTCGTACTTGTGCTGAAACGTGCAACCAAGACCAACCTTGTCATCACACCCAGGAAGAACGTGCCTTGACAGAAACGTGGGTTAGCGTAGAATTGTTTAAAGCGAGGGCGACGAGATACGGAAAGGTATTTTTCAGACTACGTGGATACCTTTTTGAAACTAAAACAAGTTGCTAGCGGCTATCCTTCCTGGTGTCACACTCCCGAAGACCAAATGATATTCAAAGAAAAATATCAGGAGCAGGAAATCATCACTTTAGACCACATCGAGAAAAACGAAGGAAGGCGATCGTTTTCCAAAGTGATGTTAAATTGCTTGTGGGGTAAAATGGCACAACGACCGTCTTTACCCAAGACGGAGTATTTGTCTGAACCTTCCCGTTGCATTCAGATGATTTACGACAAAACCAAATACATGAAACACGTGGACGTCATTCGTGAGGACTTGATCTTAGTTAATTACGAAGAAGAACTAGACTTTGTAGAAGCCGACAAATTTGGAAATGTCATCATTGCGGCTTACGTGACAGCTCACGCTCGCTTAAAATTGTACGAAGTGTTAGAACTGTTAGGAAAGCGTGTGTTGTATTTTGACACGGACAGTTGCATCTACATTCACCGACCGAACCAATGTAACCCTGCCATCGAAGGATTCCGTTTAGGAGCCTGGACCGATGAACATCCCGACGACAAGATTCTATATTTTGCTAGTGGCGGTCCTAAACATTACGTCTACGAATACCGAGACCCCCAAGGAGAAATGCACACCGAATATAAAGTGAAAGGATTGACTCTCAATTATCGCACCAGTCGAGTGGTGAACTTTAACGTCCTACAAGAAGCCTTACAGTCGGGACAAGATGAAACTTTTAAAGTGACCACCCACGAACCGCACAAGATTGTCCGTTTACCCACACACCAAAACCGTCAACCGACCTTTGGAAAAAGTCTATCAAATCGTGTACCAGAAGAGAGTACGACTTTTCAATCACTTCACTTTGCCGTACGGTCACGTTGAGATTGGGCATCATATAAAAAGGGACATTGTCCAAAACCAAAAGTTCATTTGTAACTACAACGACCAAGAAAAAGAAGATGAATCCATTTAAACAGGCATCATTCAAATTTGGGGATTTTCAAGTGGAGTGCGATGTTAAACCTTGCGATTGCAGTGAGGCCAGACGCTGCGACCTTAGCGATTCATCAGGACATCGTAGGAACTTTGCTATGACTACTACCCCTATATCTACCATGGAAAGTGATGCTGTACGTGTTAAACGTGAGGGATGCGAAAGCGATGCCACACGGAATCATGGACACCTAGGAATTTCACCGTACCTGCATTGAACTGAAGTGAGGAGAGTAGAATATTCGTTCCCTACGAGCTTGCCTGAATACTGTCACTTTAAAAGTCGATTCCAATCCTTCAAAGATAAATCGCCAAAATATCTGCCTGGACCAACTCCTGAAGAATTAGCCAGGGCCGGATTTTTCTACTTCGGCGAAGGGGATAAAGTCAAGTGTTTCAGTTGTGGTGTGTCAATTTACGAGTGGGAACAGAAAGATTCCACTTACCTGGAACATGCTCGATGGTCTCCGAATTGTCAATACCTACCTTTAGTGGGACCTAGTGATTGAAAGTGACAATACTGTACCATGTCGTTTAACAAACCAGTCTGGCTTGGAGACAAACCTAGTCCATTATATAAACCCTCTCTAAAACATAATATTCAAGGATTGCCACACGAATTGCAAGAGAAGATCTGCAAGGACGTTTGGCAGGGACATGCTAAAGAAAAATCTCAATTGATGAGTGTAGAAATTTTGTGGCGTGAAATTCACAAAAGGAAAGTGACAAAAATTAACCAACGTGTCAGATTTCTCTGGATCAAGTCTACCTTCCACAGATTCGAATTTAGTTCGTTTGCATCTGAAGATTTTTTGGTCATTCTTGACCGTTACCATGAATGGCAGTGGTCCGAAATTACACGTTATATTAATCATTTTCGCTTTTGGAGAAGATATTAAATAATTCTGTGCAGAATATACACTTATAGTCTTCGACATAAAAAGTATAAAATAGAACTACCATGCCACAACCTTTATCACTTCTGATAAAACAGATTCCGTGAAAGGATATCAGTGAGAACATTCACACGGTGAAGGATTATGAACACTTATTACAATAACTGTGTCCCATTAATTGGCGTCCACGTGTAGTGTGTGTTTTAGTGACTTGCTTTCTGGGATTTCGTTTACTTGTCGATTCCTTGTATACACTGTACGAACAATACCTACAAATGCAGTATGGAAATTCCTTTAAATGTCCACGAGAGACTTATTCTGTTAAGAGCCTTACGCGTTCATCTGGATACGTCTCGACCTCTACAGGAAAAAAAGATTCGTCAACTTGTACGCACAGAAGCGGTGTACGAAGCTGTGTGTGTAGCTTGTGATTTACACCCTCATTGGACAGATGTACGTGACTGGAAAAATTGGGGTTTTGAGGCTTGAACAAAAGAAGCATCACATTATGCTCAAGCGTTGTGTTTGTAAAAAGCATCGTCGAGTGAAAAAAAAAACACTTTTAAACCTGTGTTAGTGACAGTGCCAGAAGAAGAAGAATCTGTCAACCAGGACAATCACTCTGTTCAAGAGAGACTGTCATGGACATTCCCCCACAAACACCCTTCCGAGAGGACACTTATGTGACTCTACCCCATGTAGAGACTATAAAAACATGACACATTACCTCTTGGACACCTTGGTTACCCAAACAATGTTGTACAGAGACTTGTTTATATGCCACTTTGATAGTTTCCATGTGTATTTTATTCCTGTACATATCCATTTGGCTTTTATGTATTTTTGTCTTTCGTGTTGTTCCAATTTAAACATGCATTGAAATAAACGTGGCTTGAAAAATGTATAAAAACCTCTTGTCTTGACTGTTTTTGTGCCAATAGTATCATACCCGACACTACTATGGCTAATTCTACTATTTCTACTCCTTCCTACTCGACATTCAAAGTCATTGACGAACACTTACATCATGCTAGTTGGGAAGCCTTGTATCTGCGTCATCCTTTTAACATGTTAATTGCTGGACCGAGCGGTTCAGGCAAAACCGAATTTGTCAAACGTTTGATCGAACATAAACATCATTTGATCGATCATTCACCTTAATGCATCGTGTGGTGTTACAAAGAGTGGCAATCGGCAAACAGCTTCATGCAAAAACGTCAAGGTGATTCCATTGTGTTTGTGGAAGGTATTCCTAGCGAAGACGATGGGATCGTGTCTGACCCTAGTCAAACTCATTTGGTCATTTTTGACGACATGTTAGGAGAAGACGAAGAAGAAATTAAACTGTGGTTTACGCGTAAAGGTCATCATCGTAATGCCAGTGTCATTTACATTACACAAAATTTATTTCAACAAAGTAAAGCCCATCGTACAATTAGTCTCAATGCTCATTACGTGGTCTTGTTTAAAAGTCCTCGAGATAAATAGCAAGTGCAAGTCTTAGCTAAACAGTTAGGAACGCTTTGGCTGACTCATGCGTACGATGATGACACTCAAACTCCACACACCTATTTACTCGTGGATTTAAAACCCACCACTCCCGATTATTTGCGATTTCGTACCCATTTGTTTCACGATTGGTGTTGTCGACATAACCATATGAACCACTAATAAATCTATAAAAACCTCGGTCACTTTGACCTTGTCTCATACATAGTCAACATGACGTCTCTTCAGTCTCATCTTCCCATCAAATTGATTCGGGCCTTGTACGGTATCCGTCGCGAAAAAAATCCAAAAATACGTTCTCACGTCTTAGAAGCCAGTCTTAAAGACGTCTTACGATGGTTTACGGTGACAGCATGTCAAATACTGCAAGGCATCATTCACATTCCACATCAAACCAAACGCTTTTTTGACAGAAACAAAGTAGCCTTAACGCAACTGGCTGATCCTCGCAACGACACTCAAACCAAAAAGCAAATCATTTTGAAAGCTGGAGGTAGCGGTTCTCTAGGAGGTGTCATCATTCGTTCCCTTTTAAAATGGGATCCCAATGTTCCCAAAGATCACCCCAAGAACAAAAAGCCAAACGAACCCCCAAGGAAAACAACAATGGTGCCAAGACCAAAACACAGAAAAAGAAAAGTCCACAGAAAAGAGCTGTCACTCGCAAAAGTCACAATTCGGCCAGGACGCAACCTTAGCTTCGTAAACCACGACCTGCAACACCAGTGACCGCGTTTCCAGTAGCCTCAGGTTCTTCCACTTCTACGTTGCGGGTGATGCCAGCTAAATCCAATTTGACACCCGTTCTTCCTAATTTGATGAAACATTGGAAATCTGCGTCTCCCAAACGTCTCCCCTACCGTCGACACCATCTTCCACGTTAGCGACAGTAGCAGCTGCTCACAAAGTACCAGCCCCCAAAGTCAAAGTCCAAGAAAGATCTGGCATGATAAAGAGTTTACTGGATTTGTCCAAACAAGAACTGTCCCGATTTTGTCCGTTGCGAACCCCTTCACGACGTGTGTTACCTGTCATGAAGTTGATACGACGGAATGATAATCAGTGGCGTCGCATTCCAGTATAAATAAAAATCACTTGAGGACCACGACGTGAATCGGTATTTTCTGTGCCACTGCTGAACACCCAATGATGCCTCCTCAAAAACGTGCACACCACAACCCTCGGCATTGTGCTGTTCAGAAAGAAAAAGGAAAAAGAAAAAGACAATCTCGTTATCCTACAAAACTCTTAAAAACCAAACATCGACGTCATCCCCTCAAAAGACGTAGTCGTTTAATGAAAAAGAAGAGTCACCAGAAAGGAGGTTACTTTGGTAATTTTGGGAAACATATCGTTACCTTTTTGACGAAGCGCTAGTTCCCAAAAAAGTAGATAAAAGAGGGTGTGTACCAAGTCTTTGACGTCAGTGGTATTGTGGAACGAACAAGCAAAAATGTCACCTAGCAGAAAGCACTCTTTTCACCCTACAAAGGAAAGAAAAGGAAAGGACTACCTCCTCGTTTAGCCAAACATCAACACGTTCTTCGTCAAATGGCTCAAAAGAAAATACCCGTCCGTCAAAAGAAAAAGATGTTGGTGCAACGCGGAGGACTTTTTGTTCCTAAAGAACTGATGCCACTTATAAATCAAGTGATGGCACAACAAAAAAGGATAAAAGGGTGTGTGTTCCAAGTCATTGACGTCAGTTGTATTGTGGAACGAACAAGCAAAGATATCACCTCGCAGAAAACATTCTTATCCACCCCAGAAAGGAAAGAAAAGGAAAGGACTACCTGCTAGTTAAGCCAAACACTGAGACGTGTTGTCCGTCCTGTCCAAAGCCTCTCCACCCATGCGAAAACAAATCATTAAAACGGCCTCCAAAGATGTCATCGATACCGTGTGTAAATGTTGTTTGAATGTCTTGAAAGACACGATACCTTTGTCTCCACACCAGAAAAAAATGGTTAGCCAAACATCAACACGTTCTTCATCAAATGGTCCAAAAGAAAATATCAGTCCGTCAAAAGAAAAATATGTTGTTTCTATGCGGAGGAAGTTTTCCCTTTCTTCTTCCTATGTTGGGAGGATTAGCGAAAGCCGGCATGGGTATATCGCCAGGTTTGGTACAAGGGCTGGCCCGATGGATATCCCAAAGTTGATCCTTCCAGAAGATAAAAGGGACACATGGAGCACCACGATCTCAGACGTAACCTTTGGAAGCCCAAGGAAGGACGAAAACTGACTTTAGTCCCTTACAAATGATGGATGGAATACCATCGTAGGCAAGAACAACGTACCACCATTTACCACCCAATCCTGATTTGACCGAGATGACCCAATTACAACACGATTTGCAATCATTGATGCATCGCCACGATTTGTCCGAAACCGAAAAATCGCAAACGTACGGTCAACTCTTGCAACGACTACAACTCTTTTATCGAAAAGCTGTGGAACAAACAGCTCTACCCACTCTGACCGATTTGAAATCTTTAATGAATAGTTCGTCGCTCTCACAATCTACAGCGGATAAGACAGACGTCACCCCACCATTACCACACCCACCGCCACTCCCATTCTGAGTAAGATTGCAGCTTCCTTGTTGACCCCTTCCCTCACTACCAAACGAGAAGAACTGATAGCTTGGGTTAAAAAGATGATGGCCACTCCTTCTTGGACAGATATGAAAAAGAAAGAAAGGAAACCAGAAGTGAGAAAAGAAAAGACCAAAGCTATCCCATTACCACCTCCACCACTGCCACCACCACCAGTACCCTCGACGTCGACTCCTGTGGCACATCGGACACGTAAAACCGTTTCCAAACAACCCCCATTTCGTCGCACCCAAAGCAGTATCATCGAAAAGTGGGTGACTTATTAAAAAAAAACATGGAGAAGGTATTAGCCAACATTTACTAGAATCCAGCCCACCATGCAGGTTACGGAAGCATTCAGAAATTGTATCGTGCTGCAAAAACTCGCCTGAAAAATCTGCGTTTACCTGAAGTACAACGATGGTTACAAGAACAAGCAACGTACACTTTACACAAACCAATTCGACGAAAATTTCACAGAAGTCGCACTCAAGTGGAAGGCATCGATCATCAATGGCAAGCCGATTTAGCCGATGTCTCTCATTTAGCCACATACAATCGTGGCTACAAATATTTGTTTTGCGTCATCGACGTCTTTTTTAAATTTGCCTGCGTCGTAGCAGTGACATACAAATCGAGCGGAGAGTTAGTACGAGCTTTGCAACTGGTGTTGAAACAAAGTGGTCGTCACCCTTTTCGATGGCAAACCGACAAAGGCACCAAATTTCTGAACCAAGCTTTCCAACGAGAATGAAAGAAACGTGACATTCATTTTTTCACCACCGAAAATCCTGAAACCAAAGCCAGTATCGTGGAATGTTTTCATCGTACCTTGAAAGAACGCATGTGGAAATATTTTACGCATCAACACACTCTCAAGTACATCGACGTCTTACAGCATTTAGTCCAAGCCTACAATCAGTCTTACCATAGAAGCATTAGACGTATCCCACAAGATGTGGCACCTGACATTGGACGTACCCCACAAGATGTGACACCTGACAACGAAGTGACTGTTTTTGAGCGTCTGTTTGGTACGTCCCGGACGATGGCTGTCCCCAAGAAAGGTGGAGGAGTGTTAACCCCTGGAGATTGGGTTTGCACTGGCAAAACCAAACGCACTTTCGACAAAGGTTACTTACCCAACTGGACCACCGTATTGTTTCGTGTTAGCAGAGAGAAGTGCAGCAGCAACAGTAACAGCAACAACATCAGCAGGAACCAGACAGAAGTTTTGTCGACTGTCATGTCGACACGAAGGAGTTCTCTTTCTCTTTTCAGGGCTACCCAATATTCTCGAAAAGAATTAATAATTCAATTTGCTAATGGTATGTGAGGAAGTTAGAAGAAAATGGAAGTGAGTCTATAATCACAGTCTGTTTTTACTTTTGTTTGAAGTGCGTCTATAAGCACAACGTATTTTTCAAATAACTTGCTAAATTTATAATTCATGCGAGTAAAGTAAAAAAGTGAGCGAGTGTTTCTTTTAAGTCCACGTGTTTTAGTGATGATATGGGTGTTTGCCTTCACGTCCTACCTTTATAAATATACTTAATTACCTAAAATCAATAGACGTAAAACACAAAATAAAAATATCAAAACCATCAAATAAATAAATAAACATAAACATAGCCATAGAGTTAATATTTATCAATCTTGGGGCCAGAGCAGATAATAACATAGCTAGCTCAAAAGCAGACCGAAGTAACAAATAAATAAATATTATAACTACCAAATAAATAAATAATTAACGATGCTATATCGGTTAAAGGGGCCAGAGCGGATAGTAATACCACTAGCTTAGAAAAGCAGAACCACTTAACATTACCCTAAAATAAATATATAAAATAAAAGAGAAAAGGGTAAAGGAAGGGAAAGGGGAGGGGGATAATATAAACATTGTAATGCGAGGAAAAAAGGAAGAAAGGAGAGAAAGGGAAGAAGGAGAAGGGGGAAAAAGAGAACATTACACTAAGTAGTGGTACAATGTAGGTACAGTAAAACCAGTCAACCGACAAGTGGCAAGATAAGTGTGATGAAAACACCGGGATCAAATAGTGATAGCTCAAGGAAGCATAATACCAACCAACCGACAAGAAAAAGTAAAAGGAAATGGAAAAGAAGGATGGAAGAATAAAAAAGAAAGAAAGAGGGAAGAAGGGAGTAGGAAGAAAGTGGGAAAGAGAAAAGGGAAAAGAAGAAAAAGAAGAAGGAAGAAATGAAATAACACTAAACACACCCCACTCCAACTCTAAATTTTTTTTTATTATTTATTTTTTTGTTATTTTTTTTTTTATGTATTTTTTTTTATTTTTCATTTTTTTTTAAATTTTATTTTATTTTTCTCCCCAGGGTTCTAATTTGGTACGAGAACCCTTTTCGAACAATCTCTTTCTCGAAATCTAACTTGATCAATTTTGACCACCGCTCAAAATTAACAAGCTAAAATACCTAACAGTGACTACACTCATTTATGTCGCTAAGACATTTTAGCAATTAAATTTTTTAAGGACCTACAACATGCACACTATGTACTAGAAATATTTGTTGATAGGAAAGATGAAAAATTCTATGACTATATGGATTTGATATAATTGCACAGGTGGCTTACACAATATTGGTATTTGTTCTTCCTTCCTGCTTTGCCGTGACCCGACATGTTACTCTAAGGCGAAACTGCCATTTAACGCGGGTGCCGGGGAGACTGCGACAACACAGCCTAGTGTAGTCAAAGTTACGTTTGGTCCCGACCAATCAAATAGCCCGACCCTAGGGCATTAACTGGTCGCGAAAGCACATAGTTGCGCATGCGACCTTAATTCATATAATAATAATAATAATAATAATAATAATAATAATAATAATAATAATAATTAGAGTTATTAATGTTATTAATGTGAACTTAACAGAAACACCAACTGAATTTCAAAAAATTGTCTTCACAGTAGCAACGAAAACAATACATCTGTACAACATATATGATCCAGGACAAAATAACCAAAACAGCAACCAACTTTTTCAACAAATATTCAAGAAAAGGGGCACAAACACTATTATCTGCGGCGACTTCAGTGCACATCACACAGAATGGGGTAGTGACCGCACAGATACGAGAGGGAAAAACATCATAAAATACATAACAGAAGAACAACTAGAACTTTTGAACAACGGAACCTCCACACGTATAGACCCCAGCCATGGCAAACTCTCTACCATTGACCTCAACATTGCGACGCCTATCCTGGCTGTAATTACCCAATGGGAAGTGATGCAACATTCTACATTAGGCAGCGACCACTTCCCCCTTTGTACCACCATATACGTCTCGTACCCAACGGAGCAACAAAAAACACACCAAAGATGGAAACTCAAAAATGCAAACTGGAACAGCTTTAAAGACCAACTTAAATTAGTAAACATTGCGGAAATCCAAGATGAGGATACAAATAAATATTATGACAATCTCATACAAATTATATACGAAGCGGCAAATAAAAGTATACCCAAAACAACAGGTTTCCATTATAAACAGACTTCAATCCCCTGATGGACAGAAAATTGCAGAATTGCCATTGAGAAGAAATAAACAGCCTTAAACCGCTTTAAACGCACAAAAACCGCCTCTGACTTTCTTGTATACAAACAAACAGAAATCAACACTAGGACGGTAATAAATGAGGCAAAAAAGGACTCATGGAGACGATACTGCACAACGCTCAATCATAAAACAAATACTAAAGAAATCTGGAATGAAATAAAAGCCATGAAAGGCAAAACACCCACAACAGCGCCGAAAATCCAGGGAACAAAAAAACAACATGGAAGTAGCAGAGAAGTTAACCCAACACTTCGCTAACTCCAGCAGCGATAACAATCACAAACACGAGTTCTTACAGCAAAAGTCAACATTAGAAAAAGAATTTCCCCACATTTTCAAAGATCGAGACAACAGAGATTCGCCACTGAATGACCCTTTTAATCTGAAAGAATGGAGACAAGCCCTCAGCAAAAAAAAACGTACATCACCAGGAGAGGATAACCTAGGCTATGAAATATACAAACAATTACCACCCAATATGCAGAGCATTACCTTAGACTTAATAAATCTGATATGGAGAACAGGTCGCATCCCCACACTATGGAAGCGAGCATAATCGTAGCCATCCGAAAACCAGGCAAAGACCTTACTAATGTAACCTCCTACAGATCTATTTCACTAACAAATACAATATGTAAGGTAATGGAAACAATGGTCAACAATAGATTAAAACACCACCTAGAACAAAATCAACTACTGGCTGAAACCCAAAGCGGATTTAGGAATAAATGATCTACACTTGATCAATTAATCCGTCTGGAAGCCAACATCAAATTAGCATTTAATGCTAAAAGGAAAAGAGATAGACACCTAATAGCAATATTTCTAGACCTAGAGAAAGCCTTCGACCTAGTCTAGACCAATGGCCTCATCTCTCAACTCAACCAATTTGGCATACCAGGAAGAATGCACCGCTGGATAGCAAACTTCCTTACCAGAAGAACCTTTAAAACCAAAGTAAAAAAGGCCTTGTCCCAAACATATACACTGGATAATGGAACCCTCCAAGGAAGTGTGATTAGCCCAACCCTATTCAATCTAATGGTCAACAATCTAACCAACTATCTCAAAACTTGCGCAGTTGATCTGTCACAATTTGGCGATAACAGTAGTATCTGGAAAGCAGGAAACCCCAATAATCAAAAGAACATCACTCAAATTCAGAAAGGACTAGACATCATCGGCACATGGGCCAACAACTGGGGTTTCAAAATATCCCAAATAAAAACAGTTGCCATGCTCTTCTCCCCAACTAACAAACGACATAAATACCCTAAACTATATATACAGAATCAGCCCATCCAATTTCAAAACGAGACCCACTTCCTGGGAATGCTACTAAATGAAACAATCAACTGGAAACCACAAATACAACAAACTATTCAAAAATGTCAAAAAGATCTAAACATACTTAAAAACATCAAAGGTACTATTTGGGGAGCAGATCAGCAAACTATGCAAATGATCTACAAATCTTTAATCCGAGCTAAGATAGACTATGGCTGCCAGATCTATTCCTCAGCCAACAAGAAAACACTTAGACAACTAGACAGCATCCAATATAGAGCAATTAGACTCTGCACCAGTGCATTACCGAACACCTCCCTGGAAGAACTACAAATCCTCGCATGTAAACCACCATTACAACTGAGAAGAGAAGAACACATACTTAGATACGCCTGTAGAATCTCAATATATAAGGAGATCAATCCCACCAGAAAAATAATAAATAAATGTCAAACCACCATTAGCTCAAGACTGGTAGCACATCCTCCAGCAGCTAACAAAATACACACATTCTGCAAAGAACTCAATCAAATACAACTCCAAGCAGAGCAACTACTTATCAAGGGCCCCACACCTTGTAGAAATAACCAACCTAACATCAACCTAACAGCACTCCAACTGGTACATAAGCGCGACAACCCCAACATCACATTAACACAAGTACAAAGCCTCGTCAACAACAACTATGATGGATATGTAAAAATCTATACAGAACTACATAGAACGGCTGCAGCGGTAGTGATCCCAGAACATCAGACCACATTTACGACAAGACTACCGGATGACTGTTCCATATATACCACGGAATTCACTGAGCCCTAAAATGAATAGTAACACAAAATCAAAAACAGTACGTCATCATAACAGACTCACTTAGTGTACTTGAAAGTATTGAGACAGGTAATTCCAAAAGTAAACAAAACCTGCTAGAGGACACTATGCTGACCATCAGGGAAGCAGATAAATCACACCAAACCATACACGTCTTGTGGGTGCCATCTCACATTAATTTGCCTGGAAATGAAAAAGCAGACCAAGCAGCAAAATGCAGTCTGATGAAAGACCAAATTGAACACGTACAGTACAACACTCAGGAACTATATAGTCATGTCAGGGACAGAATTAATAATAAATGGCAACAACAATGGGGAAACTCCACAAAGGGTAGACATCTATAGCAACTGCAAAAAGAGGTCACTAGAACCCAACGTTTACCCAAAAGCCTGGCAGCCATTGATATTAAAATCATCACAGAATCAGAACAGGTAAAACACTACTAAATGGCAGCTTTATGAAACATATAAGTACAGGACCCACGCCGGATAAATGTCCACACTGTCCAGAAACTGAAACATTGGAACATGTATTCAACATATGTCACAAATACCATCGATAACGTACCGTCCTCCAACTACAACAAAGAAAACTTGACTCATTTACATCATTCCCCCAAATTCTAGATAAAAGGTATAACAAAAACGTAAATACTACCTATCTAAATATACTTAATTACCTAAAATCAATAGACATTATACACAAAATATAAATATCAAAACCATCAAATAAATAAATAAACATAAACGTAGCCATAGAGTTAATATTTATCAATCAAGGGGCCAGAGCAGATAAACATCGCTAGCTCAAAAGCAGACTCACCTAACAATGCCTTAAATAAACAGACAAAAAATAAATATTATAACTACCAAATAAATAAATAAATAAATAACGAGGCCATATCGGTTAAAGGGGCCAGAGCGGATAGTAATACCGCTAGCTTAAAAAAGCAGAACCACTTAACATTACCCTAAAATAAATATTTAAAACAAAAGAGAAAAGGGAAAAAAAGGGAAAGGGGGGATAATATAAACATTGTAATGCGAGGAAAAAAGGGAGAAAGGGAAGAAGGAGAAGGGGGGAGGAGGGAACATTACACTAAGTAATGGCACAAGGTAGGTACAGTAAAACCAGTCAACCGACAAGTGGCAAGATAAATACAAGTGTGATGAGAACACCGGGATCAGATAGTGATAGCTCAAGGAAACATAACACCAACCAACCGACAAGAAAAAGTGAAAAGAAAGGGAAAAAAAGGATGAAAGAAGGAAAAAGAAAGAAAGAGGGAAGAAGGGAGTAGGAAGAAAGTGGGAAAGAGAAAAGGGAAAGGAAGAGAAAAAGAAGAAGGAAGAAATGAAATAATACCAAACACACCCCACTCCAACTTTAATTTTTTTTCTTCTTTTTTCCCTACTGTTCTCATTTGGTACTAGAACCCTTTTCGAACAATCTCTTTCTCGAAATCTAACTTGATCAATTTTGACCACCGCTCAAAATTAACAAGCTAAAATACCTAACAGTGACTACACTCATTTATGTCGTTAAGACATGTTAGCAATTACATTTGTTAAGGATCTACAACATGTACACTATGTACTAGAAATATTTATTGATAGGAAAGATGAAAAATTCTATGACTATATGGATTTGATATAATTGCACAGGTGGCTTGCACATTATTGGTATTTTTTCTGTCCATAGTAAAACTGGACTAGATTAGAAATAAGTGCGACGCGGGCGTTTCAAGCGTAAACAATGACAACATCCAGAAGTGTGTAGAAACAGAACTAGGCTAACCTGATTGTCGACAAAAACATGGCTGATCCATTGACTTATCTACTTTTACGTAACACGGGTTCTGATTAGATGTTGGAAATCTTGATTTCAAGCTCGGCCTATTCTCACACTGATGTACAACTAAACTATTTGGCAATTTACTAATTACACAGATACTTAATACTTCATTTTAGAAGTAATAAGATATAAAATCGATTGGATTCTGTCTTTAACTAGAGTGAAACAATTTGACAAACTAGCTTTCCAAAACCGGTTGCCTTCCTGCTTTGCCGTGACCCGACATATTACTCTAAGGCGAGACTGTCATTTAACGCGGGTGCCGGGGAGACTGCGACAACACGGCCTAGTTATGTCAAAGTTACCTTTGGTCCCGACCAATTAAATAGCCCGACCCTCGGGCATTAACTGGTCGTGAAAGCACATAGTTGCGCATGCGACCTTAGTTCATATAAAAAAATTAGAACCATTTCACGGAATAACCATAGAAGATGGTGACAGCATCAACTTTATTCAACAATTTAAGACACAGCTATTTATGGATATTAGATGGGAATATGTAGTGGAAAAAACTACATAATGAATGGAAGTTTACGAACAGCCTGGACTTTGCAAACAGAATGAAAATAGCCAGGGAGCTCTTAGAAGGAATGCTAGAAGAAGCCGAAACGTTACGAGGCTGCATTAACCCACCCTATGTCAGAGTGGGAACATTAAAGAAAGTGATAGATATTGTCGGAAACGTAAAGTATCTTTCTGAATAATATCTTGACAGAGCGACCTCATGTCCAAAATGGTTTGGACCAGCTCAAGAAAGCTGAAGAACTGATGAGAAAGGAGCTATTAGAAGAAGTGAAGAAGATAAAAGATAACTGGAGTAAGGAGAGAAAGGAGAGAAAGGACAATAAAAACAAAAAAAGAGGAATTTGAAAGATTAAATAACAATTGGATAAAGATACAAGAGAAGTTGAGAGCTATGGGACATCCTGACTGGATTCCCGAGGACGAAAAGAAGTTGAAAAAAGGGAATCATTGGTAAAATCAAAAGGTGGGGGAACAACAGTAGAAAATAAAAGAAGAAGCAGAAGTACCCAAAGGCCCTTTTCAGGGCCACTCATATACATCGAAAAGATATTTGCTTTCTTTGCCTTCCATTTCCCTTGTCGAAAGACAGGCCCAAATACAAACAATATTCCCACATGTTCAGTTTCCCTTGACGCTATATAGGCCCAAATAGTTCCCATGTTAAATTCCCCTTGTCGCTATACAAGCCCACCTGTCGCTATACAGGCCCACCTGTCGCTATACAGGCCCACGAACTTTTTGACTGGGTTTTCCATTGTCGCTATAAATCTTGTGGCTATACAGGCCCAGGACCTTTTTGACTGGATTTCCCATTGTCGCTATATCGCCCCACATTACTACTTTCAATTATTAGTAAGTCTTGAGGTATATAATAAAGACTATTCATTCGTTAGTCTTAAGCCACATAAGGACTATGCATTTATTAGTAAGTCTTAAGCCACATATTAAAGACTATTCATTTATTAGTCTTAAACCACACAATAAGGACTACTCATTTATTAGAAAGTCCTGACCCACACAAGCATTATTATCTTAATATTCATTTTTAAATTTTTAGATAAATTACTGAATAAAGCCCACAACAAGATATAAAGAAATTCATATATTCAACCAGTTTGCACTATCATATGTCACGAGTAGTACATCACTTTGAACGTTTAGTTGGTAAATGTCAGTAAAAGATATTCTAAAAAGACCAATTACACGTTTCATCCTTATACATTTTTTCTCACAAAAAGTTTACGGCTTCATACGCAAAGTACTGATTTTTTTTTAAAAAAAAAATGGAAATATCCTTGTATAGTTTCCATTCATAACATGACATTTTTGTTTCCGGTTAGACCGCTTACTCGATGTTTATTTGATGTGGGACCTGTTACAATTATTCTCTTTGCTTACATATGATATAATATGTCATCTTTAAAAAACATAATTAATTCGAATAGGCAATTCCTGGAAGAAAACTTGTAGAATCTAAGCATTGTTTGTTATTGAAATGTATTGAAAAATCTGATAACGAACAACAAGTTTTGGATTTCATTCAGCAATATTCACTTTTCTAGCAGTGTCAGCAGTTAAAGAACAACCAAACAAACTTCTGTCGTCACTCACTTGATTCTGCTTGACAAAAAGGATTTGACTATAGCTTTTAAATAATTATTATCTGAAACCTAAATACATCTGCCACATAATGGACGTAATCAAACAGCGAGATTTGTTTCATCAACCATAGGTGAAGGTGGTAACAAGCATATTTAAAATGCCACTTTCATCTCTTATTTCATGTCGCCAAAAAAGCGATTCTGCTATTTAAGGTACGAACAGACTGCTGTGTTTTACATCTTTTGAAAAGAGAAAATGGCAAAAGTATCATCAATCTTTTCATCGTGATTGACCTGACATTAATTTACGTTGTCGGTGGTATGGGTATCTGCAGCCTTCGTCTGCTTAATTGTCGTAGCATGACACCCGAGTCACGTGCCATCCCATACGTTCATGTGAGAGTTTAAGTACACAATTAAAATAACGTTATTGGGCACAGGGGCCATCATTTAAATCGTCCAAACTAATTATACTGTTTATTTACAGATTTGTAAATTATTTCCATTTACTTTGCTCTCGAGTCATTAAAATTAATTGTAATGTTTTATCACAAATTCGTAATTTATTTTCCTATTCTTTGTTTTTTGTTTCTTAAGAGTTAATTATAATGTAATTTCACAACACTGAGTACATTTCTTTTTGGGTCTCCTCTATGCCCCCCCCCCCCCTGCAGGCGTTATGAAGAGTCAGCACTGTAGAAGGAACAGTAACAGTAGTAGTAGTAGTAGTAGTAGTAGTAGTAGTATCATCACCATAAACAGTAGTACTAGAGGTTAGAAACGTAAAGGGAACGTAAGTGTAGTATATCTTAGTGGTAGTGGTGGTAACGAATTATTTCTTTAAGACACGTTGTTTTAATTCTAAACTGAAACAAATGTGGCTTCAAAACTCATATCCAAAATATGAGATCGAACAATTAGTATTGATTAATGGAGGAATGTTTGTATAGTGTGTTACAAAAAAAAATATTAAATTGTAAAAAATGGTGTCTGTCATAAATATTTAAAGATCAGAATAACACCAACATTTAACAAAGGAGGCAAGTAATGTCACGTGACGTACATGTGCCTAAAGTCTTTTCAGCAATTACTAAAAGAAGTGAATGAGATATCAATCAGCTTTTTGAGTATACAAGTGTTTGAAAAGTCTTTGAGCTTCTAGGTACTCAAAATGTATGAAAAACATAATATTTTTTCTAGTATGCAAGGCTACTCAATGTAAACATTTTTAAATCTATTTTTGTGAAGAAGAAACCAACAGATTATACATCTATAATCATCAATCAATTTACTGTGTAATCTCATTTTGCTTCTTGTTATATAACTCAATGAGTTGAATCTATTTCAGAATAAATAAGATTATCCCTTCAAAATCTTTTTTGCATAGTTAGTCATGTGAAAATACAACATTAAACTTGAGTTGTATAACATACTTTGCAGTAGTTATTCAGGAGAAAATACAACAATAAATACTCTTATGACACAGAACTTTGCAAGTTACTCGTTTTCTATCAAATGTATTTTGTTTCATTTATCAAATCGTTCTAATCTGACAAACTTAGAAGGCTTTGCCCACGGCTTCGCTTGTAGAAAACACAATTATAGCAGTTTCTCTTAAACTTAAACAATGAGGGTATTACACGACTGATACAGTTTCTTTCTAATTAAACAATGAGGGTATTACACGACTGATACAGTTTCTTTCTAATTAAACAATGAGGGTATTACAAGACTGATACAGTTTCTTTCTAATTAAACAATGAGGGTATTACACGACTGATACAGTTTCTTTCTAATTAAACAATGAGGGTATTACACGACTGATACAGTTTCTTTCTAATTAAACAATGAGGGTATTACACGACTGATACAGTTTCTTGTTCTCCTTATTGGATATTTCTTATGTTAATAGTTGGTATAGCGCCGCAGACAATAATGGAGTTTGAGTGTCCGTTAAATAGGCAGGATATGGAAGTTCAACTGTTAGCACGAACATAGACGATCGCATGCCTTGGAATTAATGCATTTCATTTCGGAACCATTGTGTATTAGCTATATTAATTCAGCTCATGCTGGTGGAATCTTTAACCGACTTTACGATATGTATGTATGTATGTATGTATGTATGTATGTATGTATGTGTGTGTGTGTGTGTGTGTGTGTGTGTGTGTGTGTGTGTGTGTGTGTGTGCGTGCGTGCGTGCGTGCGTGCGTGCGTGTGTGTGTGTGTGTGTGTGTGTGTGCATGTATGTATAGTGTCTATGGATAACGTGTGTATGTATATATGTATGTATGTATGTATGTATGTATGTATGTATGTATGTATGTATGTATGTATGTATGTATGTATGTATGTATGTATGTATAGTGTCTATAGATAACGTGTGTATGTATGTATGTATGTATGTATGTATGTATGTATGTATGTATGTATGTATGTATGTATGTATGTATGTATGTATGTATGTATGCATGCATGCATGCATGCATGCATGCATGCATGCATGCATGCATGTATGTATGTATGTATAGTGTCTATGGATAACGTGTGTATGTATGTATGTATGTATGTATGTATGTATGTATGTATGTATGTATGTATGTATGTATGTATGTATGTATGTATGTATGTATAGTGTCTATAGATAACGTGTGTATGTATGTATGTATGTATGTATGTATGTATGTATGTATGTATGTATGTATGTATGTATGTATGTATGTATGTATGTATGTATGTATGTATAGTGTCTATGGATAACGGCAGTTTACTTTTTGTTCTGATTTCCGTACTAACTTAAACTTCAGGTGGCATACTACAGTCTGTTTTATTTACCATCACAATGATCGTATATCAAAATCAGTTTCATTGGAAAGAATCGGTTGATATTTATTTCAGGTAAGTACTATTTACGCATTGAAGCACTTGAGGGCTTTTGATTTTGTATTAAAACAAAGCATACGTAGCATAGGAATGGATATAACTGTATTCACAATTTTTTCTTTTTTTCTCAATAGAACATTTGTATTATACGTAGACACGAATCACATTCTCACTCTCTACTTAATGAATACCCACAAACTCAACCTCCTAGCAATTTTCGCACAAATTTAATAGACTAAAAATAATTAAATATAGCCAGGTATTCAGAAAATCCAGTTTGTATTAATCACGGGGATATTTATATTAATCATTGGGATATTTGTATTAATTATTGGACTGTTTGCATTAATCACTGAAATATTTGTAATAAGCATTAGAATATTTGCATTAATCATTGGGACGTTTGTATTAATCATTGTATATTTGCATTAATCATTGAGATATTTGTATTAATCATTGAGATATTTGCATTACTCATTGAGATATTTGCATTACTCATTGAGATATTTGTATTAAGCATTGGAAAATATGCATTAGTCATTGAGATATTTGTATTAATCATTGAGATATTTGTATTAAGCATTGAATTATTTGGATTAATCATTGGGATATTTTTATTAAGCATTAGAATATTTGCATTAAGCATTGGGATATTTGCATTAATCATTGGGATATTTGTATTAATCATTGAGATATTTGCATTAATCATTGAGATATTTGTATTAAGCATTGGAAAATATGCATTAGTCATTGGGATATTCGTATTAATCATTGAGATATTTGTATTAAGCATTGAATTCTTTGGATTAATCATTTGAATTTTTGTATTAATCATTGAGCTATATGTATTATGCATTGGAATATTAGCGTTAATCATTGAGATATTTGTATTAATCATTGGGCTAGTTTTATTAAATCATTGGTATATTTGTGCTAATCATTGAGATATTTGTATTAAGCATTTGAATATTTGTATTAATCATTTGAATATTTGTATTAATCATTGGAATATTTGTATTAATCATTGAGATATTTGTATTATGCATTCGAATATTTGTATTAATCATTTGAATATTTGTATTAATCATTGGAATATTTGTATTAATCATTGAGATATTTGTATTAATCATTTGAATATTTGTATTAATCATTTGAATATTTGTATTAATCATTTGAATATTTGTATTAATCATTGAGATATTTGTATTAATCATTGAGATATTTGTATTAATCATTGAGATATTTGTATTAATCATTGGAATATTTGTATTAATCATTGAGATATTTGTATTAATCATTGAGATATTTGTATTAATCATTGAGATATTTGTATTAATCATTGAGATATTTGTATTAATCATTGAGATATTTGTATTAATCATTGGAATATTTGTATTAATCATTGAGATATTTGTATTAATCATTTGAATATTTGTATTAATCATTGAGATATTTGTATTAATCATTGAGATATTTGTATTAATCATTGGAATATTTGTATTAATCATTGAGATATTTGTATTAATCATTGGAATATTTGTATTAATCATTCGAATATTTGTATTAATCATTGAGATATTTGTATTAATCATTGAGATATTTGTATTAATCATTTGATTTTTTGTATTAATCATTCGAATATTTGTATTAATTATTGAGATATTTGTATTAATCATTGAGATATTTCTATTAATCATTGAGATATTTGTATTATGCATTGGTGAAGTGTTCTATATTAAAGAGCCAAACGATTTATTCAGTTTTCTCGCTTTTCCTATAACTTAAAACGTTTTAGGAATTTAAATTATAAGGAAACAAAAACACTGATCATCATGGTTGTGTTCCAGTGATTTATGGGTCTCAACAACTTTGTAACAAGATATAATTCTTCTAAATTTCGATCAAAGACAATGAGATATCTTTGTATTTCGGGCTCTCCAACACCGATCGTCTCGCCTGTTAGCTGCATTCATCTGGTAAATCTCTTGACCCCATTGAATACACACTTCAAACCGACCTCAGCAATATATCAGTTTGTTTTCTACAAAACGGAATGCATATTAATGCCACTAAAACGAAATCTATCCCGACCGTAGCATATTTGTTAACATGGCTTTACTTCTAACTCAAAATGGCTAAGACGTGTCAAGTGTTAAACAATCAAAAATGTATTTGTATCTACATTAATCAATATCTCAGTTGTGCAATGCTAGTCAAAAGAATGACTCTAAAACTTTACTGTAAAACTTTATACCTCCCAGTCGCCTGAATTTCATATTTCTGGATATATACTGCCTTTGAAAAGACTACAGCTGTACTAAATCTTGAAACACTCCAATTATAGATCCAGAATTAATAAACTCGAGAAAGGAGACTCTCGAATAATTCTGAAATTTCCTATTTTGACCCTCAAAAACGTTTTTTTTCCCCCACGTCTACAATGGCTACTCATGCAAAAATGTTTTCCTTATATTTAAAGTAATCTTTACAAATAGTTCCTAAAATGGTCTTTCTCCAGATTATATTTCCAAATGAAATAAGATATTAAGCGTAATCTGCGATCAACGTCTTACAACGATCTCCAGATACCGTGGTCAAAGCAAACCATTCAAAAACTCATTCACAATATCAGCACTTACTCCTTAACCTCTAAAGATATGTAATTCAAATTCTATTGCTTCATCTAAATCCTCATTAAAGAAACTGTTTTGACCTTATGAAGTTGATTGATTGATTGATTTTTAACGGCGCACCAGCACACTTAGGCTATTTAGCGCCATACAATAGGTTGTATTTATACATGGTTAAAAATACTAAATGTTTAATATCGACCAGCGATATAAAAAAAAAACAATAGCTCAATATAAAGATACCTATATGTACGTGTTCTATTCGATGTACATATGTACTAAGTTATGTACGTGTTCTATTCGATGTACATATGTACTAAGTTATGTACGTGTTCTATTCGATGTACATATGTACTAAGTTATGTACGTGTTCTATTCGATGTACATATGTACTAAGTTATGCTGCAATGTATATACCTGTATTAGTATATTGTTCATATATAGATATGTTGACCACATATTAATTAATTTTAAATCTGAGCAAGTACGTGTACAAGGATAAATGAGTATGTGTAAGCTAAATTTGAGCAAATCTAATTTGTATTATAACCTGTTATAACATTTGTTGACCACATGGAAAATGGGTTTTACATGACCAAGTGTTATCCTATTCAAATTATTATAATTATTAATTTTACTGTTATTATTATTATTATTATTATTATTATTATTATTATTATTAATATTATTATTATTATTATTATTATTAGTATTGTTATTATATTTCTATAATTAGTTGTGCTTTCCACATGATATGTTTATGATTAACTCAATAAAATTGATTTAAATAGATAACACAAAATCTGCGAAAACGTTTGGCATTATAGGTGTAAGAATGATTAAGGTCAATTTACAATAAGAGATATAACAATAAATAGTTGTGCAAAAATAATATATGTACAGTTTGTGCAGTCAGTAAAAGGAGTCTGTACAGTCAGTAAAAGGAGTCTGTACAGTCAGTAAAAGGAGTCAGTAAAAGGAGTCTGTACAGTCAGTAAAAGGAGTCTGCACAGTCAGTAAAAGGAGTCTGTACAGTCAGGGAGTCTGTACAGTCAGTAAAAGGAGTCTGTACAAAAGTGTACAGTCAGTAAAAGGAGTCTGCACAGTCAGTAAAAGGAGTCTGTACAGTCAGGGAATCTGTACAGTCAGTAAAAGGAGTCTGTACAGTCAGTAAAAGAAGTCTGTACAGTCAGGGAGTCTGTACAGTCAGTAAAAGGAGTCTGTACAGTCAGTAAAAGGAGTATGTACAGTCAGTAAAAGGAGTCTGTACAGTCAGGGAGTCTGTACAGTCAGTAAAAGGAGTATGTACAGTCAGTAAAAGGAGTCTGTACAGTCAGTAAAAGGAGTCTGTACAGTCAGTAAAAGGAGTCAGTAAAAGGAGTCTGTACAGTCAGTAAAAGGAGTCTGTACAGTCAGTAAAAGGAGTATGTACAGTCAGTAAAAGGAGTCTGTACAAAACAGATTATATATCTATGCAATCTTTTATGATCAAGTCATTAATATACACAAATAAAATTACATCAAATTGACTTTTGAAATTAAAGAATTGTTTTGTGACTGAATTACAAACAGAAAGCGACATAAACACCATTGCACCGAGTTCTTTCGTGTATAGAAATCTGGCATTACGTTTTTAACAAAATACAAATTGAAGAATGATGTTATAAACTTTGTAATTGTGGTCATTTGTAGAGGGTCCTTGACGTCTATTGTAAGTCTTTATCTAAACTTAGAGCTGCCGTGCCAGATTGGAAAGTAAACACACTGGCGTTTTCTTTATACGAACACAAGTTCTAATAATCACTCATTAAGTTATTGTAAACAATACAATTGTACAAATTATGAGAGTGATTTTAAAAAAACAACATCTAAATGATATGGTTTTTTTTCTGTATGTATGTATAACTTACGGGAAGACAATACAGCGGAAAGGATGAGAGAGAGAGAGAGAGAGAGAGAGAGAGAGAGAGAGAGAGAGAGAGAGAGAGAGAGAGAGAGAGAGAGAGAGAGAGAGAGAGAGAGAGGTAAACATATACTGACTACAGACAGAGACTTACTGGAAGCACGATTGAGAAAATCATCCAAACATCCAGTATTTTGACTCGTTCTTACATGCTCAAGAAAGCCTTCTCTAACTATGTATAATCAACATTCTTTACTAAACTGTTTGCTTAGACCCCTAAACTGTTTACCCCATGTGGTCATTCATCTATTCACATCATGATGAAATTCTTTGAAGAAGACGCAATTAGAAATTGGAATTTGTCCGGCAGTAAAAGTGAAATGTTTTGAAAACTGTAATCATCTTGATCACCTTTGTTTCGATAATTTGAGAGACAGCAATGATTTATCTTTTCAATGTCCAAATAGTAATCATTTGGAACACTTTTGTTTGCATAATTTGAGAGACAACAATGATTTATTTTTTCGATGTCCAAATTGTAATCATTTGGAACACCTTTGTTTCCTTAATTTGAGAGACAACAATGATTTATCTTTACAAACTGGTGCCAAATAACGCATTTGCTTATAACTGTCGTTTTAATGGCGAAAATGTTTACTAAATATTTTCATAACAAGTCATAAATGTTGACGTCACATTTATTTTACAATTTTGGTTGACATCTGTATGAATTCTATTACAAAGTTTTGGTTATTTATCGATTGTTTTAAAAAAAAAACATATTGGACGTAATCGTGAAAAAACTTTGACTCACGACTTTGCGAACACAAGGGGGGGTGGGGTGACTTTATCTAGATATATTGTTACCGAGGATCAAACTTGTCTCAATTAAAATAATAATTAAAGTATTGTAGTATGTATATAAATGCGGTAAAAATGATTTTGTCGTTTCTAATCATCGATACGCCTGAGAAAAGTGTCTCTTGATGTTGATGTTTTGTAATACTTAACATAAAGACAACTTGATAATCGCTGTAACGTAGTTTTCTTTGCCTAGCAACATCATAGGCAACACATGATTGTCCTCAACGTCTTAATGGAAACACTAAGGAGGGGAAACTTGATCTAAAACGGTACCTGATGTAATAAAACAGACAAATGATAACGTAAAACAAGGGATCAGTCGAAATCACTAGTCTTGTCACCCACATGTGCTTTGTGGATTAGCAGCTACGAACACGCAAATAAGAAAAATATTCGAGACGCTCAAGCCTTAAATTTAGTCAAAGTGAGAAACATAGGAGATTAGTACCGATGATGTCCATCTACACAACTATTCTCTAAACGTTGGCAGCAGGTTCTCAACACGCTGGTCTCCAAAAAATCTGGAATAGGTGTACAACAAGTCTACAGCATGTCCAAAAACGTAGGTCTCCAGCAGGTCTCCAACGTGTAAAAAACGCGTCTACGGTAAACAAGTTTCCGGCAGGTCGCCATCATGTCCAAAAACAAAAAGGTCTCCAGCCAGTCTAAATCACGTCTCTAACAGGTCTCCATCAGATATCCAACAGGTCTACAACAAGTCTTCATGCATGTCCAATACGCAGGTCTCCAGCTGGCCTCCATCAGGTCTCCATCAGGTTAACAACAGGTCTGCAGCAGGTCCAAAACGCAGTCTTAAGCAGCTTATCAACAACAAAAGGTCACATGCTCAACCAAAGCCTTTGACCCAAAAAAAATCATAACTCATTATGTTAGAAATAATATATGTTTCCTTGTGTTATGACGACATGCTAAAACATTACAAGGTGTTACTGTAGCTGCGTTTTTCTACATTTGACCTTTGTCCCTTGCATTTCTCGCATAATCAACCCATGTACAAAGTTTGGTTAATTCTTACCCAAGATATTTCGATCCACATGTTGTATGACTGACGGACAAACCGACGAACGAACGATATACAGGTAGACTAGCATATCAACGGTAAGTTGCATCTCGTTTTGATTTTATAGTCCGTATATAGGTTTCTACTGATGCCAAGACTGAATTCACGTAACTCAAATCAATTAATCTCTGGCAATATCATTTTCTCGAGTCACTTAAGTCAAATCGCTGCTCGTAACATAGACTGTTTCCCCAAAACTAACACTGTTGCTGACGTTGCAAACACTAGTAATTAAGTAGCTACAACAACCTGGAAATTAATAAGACTTAATTAATTAGTATGCTAAAACTAGATTTCCTTTCAATTTCTTACGTATTTATAGCATTACAAAGCATGAGGACTGTAGCTGACGCTTTTGCAAAACGAGACAGAGTGCAATGAAAAAATAAATAAAACTTAAACCTGCCGATTGTGGCAACGAAAAACTTTATAGCACTAGTGTCGGTACAATTACACAGAGCCCTGTGAATTCAGTCATTGTTTTATTTTTTTTCTCTCACTCTACTAACAATTTATATATGTTTTGAAGGGCATTTAAGGTTGTAACTGAAAGACTAAACTTTACGGATCATTGAATCATTTGAGTCTTGACGACAAAAACTACTTATTTGATAAGATAACATTAAACACAAATGGGTTTGAACACAGATATGGGTGATTTGAAAATATACATACACGCACGGTGATTATATATAATTCTTAAATGTTAAAAATCACGCCAGTTTGTATTTTAGGCGCTTTGATATGAATACTGAAAGCAAGTGAGAATGTCTATTACTTTTAAACACCTTTGCATGGTTGCGTTATGTTTATTTCCAAAGTCAAGGGATAATTATAGACTGAAGAAAATTCTGAACTTTATTTCAAGCCAGTTCTTAATGAAACAATAATTGGCTTAAACAAATTTTCTTAAATTCATTACGTTTGCAATTTGCAATTTGCATTACGATTTCTGGTACGACAGATATCTGAATAAATACAAGAAATCAAATAGGGGAATGAAATATGGTATCATTATAGAAGCCACTGGAACACATTGGTATAAAGTTCCTTGGTCAAAAAGGGGAATTTAACTTGGTGAAAATGCTAAGATTGCTAGAAGTCGTTTGATCAGATAGGATTAAAGTCTTTCGGTCGAAAATAGGAATATACCTGGGACTAATGGTAACATTGTTAGAAGTAGCAAATGATTAAAGTCTTTGGGTCTAAATGGGGATATACCAAGGGGAAAATGATTAAAGTCTTTAGGTCTAAATGTGGATATACCAGGGGGAAAATGATAAAAGTCTTAAGGTCTAAATGGGGATATACCGGGGGAAAATGATTAAAGTATTTAGGACTAAATGGGGATATACCAGGGGGAAAATGATAACATTGCAAGACGTCGTTTGACCACATTGGATTACAGTCATTAGGCCTAAATGGGAATTAACTTGTGCAAGATGGTGAAGATACTAGACGTCACTAGGCATTGGATGAAAGTTCATTCATGCCTAAATGGAATTTAACTTGCAGAAAATGGTAACATTGCTATACACTGCTTGACCACATCGGATCAAAGTTCTTGTGACCAAAGGAGAATTTAAATTTGAAGATAAATGACCAAACTGGTAGAATTGGTTACTTTACGTTCAAATGGGTCGAATGTTTACCGGCCCCAAAGGGAGCTTAACAAGGAGGGTAAATGGTAACTATGTTAGAATTGACTGCTCTCAAATTGTCTTACATTATTAAATTGTTATATTATCACATTGTTAGAGTTGACAACATAATGAGCCAGTGTATGCACATAGATGAAATACTATGTTAAAAATGTCCATAGGTTGATTTTGGATGGGAGCACTCGTGGTATATCCGAAAACAGTACTATTAACTTGGGGTTTTTATACTGTAAAATATCTGTCTCTGCAGAAAATGTAATTATTTACGCTTTAGAAACAAATCATTTTTGTTTTGTATGTAACACTCACTTTATGATATGATTTCCAGCACATACATTTTAATAAAGTATCCAACTAATAATTTTTATATATACTGTCCAACACATAACTCGTGAATGGTAACTAACACGCATTTTTTATGCTGTTCAACGCACACATTTATTTCGTTACCATCCAACACCCATTTTCAAAACTGTCCAACACCCACTTATGATTTATACGCAGCGTCCAATGCATAATATTCAAAACGCCATGTGTAGTGTATAAAACATCAACACCGATTATCCACCAGAAAAGGGATTATGTAAATTAGGACGGATAAATCACACACACACACACACACACACACACACATTATGGAGCCTCGAGTGGCCGAGTGGTTTAAAGCGCTTTCCGTTACGGATCACTGACAGACACCTGGTCACTTGTTTAACGAGGAACGAACTATTATTTTCCTAGGCTTCCATGGTGCCAAACTTCTCACTCAGACGATTTCGACTAAAGAATTTCGACCAAGCTTGTCACTTTTTTTTTATTCACATTACTTCCCAGGTGTACGCCTTAATTTCACTCTGACCAATCATAAGTAGTGGTTTCTAAGAAATTTCTTAAGAATATCATTTTGTTCGTCACTCAGAATCTCTGAATTACGTTATATAACTTTCCCTTTCAAAATGACTATTTGACATTGATCGGAAGTTCAAACCAACAGTCAGTCATTTGCTATAACCCCTAGTTATCTACTAGCAAGAACCCGCAGTATATAATCAAGACTCCATCTGGAGTGACCATCACCCTGTTATCAAATATATATCACACATGCATCAATACATTTATCCACTGCCATTATTCCATCAGCATACATTTTAGACTGATTACCACCCATATTCCGCCGATAGATAAATATATAGGTGTTGAACAGAAATATAAATAGGTACATACTTGGACGTATATATCAATAGGCACATACTAGCACAGATATATAAAAATGTTGATATAGGGACAGATAGATAAAAACGTAGATACTTTAATAGATAGATAAACATGTAGATACCTAGATAGATATATACGTCAGTACATACTTCGACATATAGATAAATTGGTAGATACAGGGACCGATAGATAAACAGGTAGATACTTGGACAGAACAATATATAGGTATATATTAGGAAAGAAATATAAATAGGTACATACTTAGATAAATAGGTACATACAGGGATATATAAAAATAGGTATATACATGGACAGATATATAAATAGGTAGATACTTGGACAGATAGATAAATAGGTAGATACTTGGATAGAAATATAATATTGTACATACTTAGATAAATAGGTAGATACTTGGATAGAAATATAAATTTGTACATACTTAGACAGATAGATAAATCGGTAGATTCAGAGACATATAGATAAATGGTAGATATTTTATATTTTATAATGAGAAATATATGAATTGTTTGATATTTCGATGCTTTTTGTTCAAATCGACCAACGGATGCTGTCACAGAATTAGAAAGAAAAAAAACTTGTTATGCCTGAGAAATATTTGACTGTTTGTATTGTGCCTGCGTACAACGCTATCTAGGATGAACAGGTATTTTTCCAGACAAGCGACGGAACCAACATTTGTCGTCGCCGTAAACTACTTGCGGCTACGGACATCATAACCACGATATGCACGGGTACATTACACGGAATATTACTCACTGTCCAATGAATTTCAGCAATATTAAGGTATAACCGAGACAGTGGTCACTTTGGATCTGATGAAGAGAGCACGTATTTTCACGAGGCATTAGAGTGTTAAATTTATATTTTATTTGATATACGAAGTTTATTGAGTTTGTATTGTCATATCGTGTAACTTTTCATTTATTACAACGCATATTTGAAACGTTGTGAACTGTGAATTTCAAGTTTTTTTAAAGAGTTTAATGTATTAGTATTTTCCAGAACTCATTATTATTACCAGTTTGATTTTATTGTAGCTTACGAGGCTAACGAGGCTAACAGTCTAACTAGTCTAACGGATGTAACGAGACTGATGAGGTTAGCTAACGAGTAGAGCTATCTAGATGTATATATGGGTGTACGTATGTCTGTACATGTGGTGGAGCCACGACTGATGACGTAGCTAATACAAGGCTGATGCATGCTGTCTGTACGTGTATACGTATGACTGACTGTACATGTAGTTGATCCATGAAGGGTATGAGTAGCCGATACAAGAGAGTGGGTCAACGTGAGGAACGTGGTGAAACTGTGCGGTTTACCGGTATATGAAATGCGCGACGACTGTGCAAGGGTCAAGAAGCATATGCTTGTTCCAATTGTTGTTACAGTTGATATATTTGTATTTACATGAGATTACTTTGAATCTTAGTTGAATTCCAGGAGATTTGTGAATCTTACTGACAGTGCAGAACATTTGAAACGTATTTGAAAACTTGAGATTGTTTAAATCCTAGGCCTAGTCTATACGTGAAATTATGTTACTATTTTAGTGTGTAATATTTTTTGAATCTGAGGTTTCTTGAAGCTGTATATCAGAGAGATATGTTATTGGTTTATTTTCAATGTGTGAATGTTAGTACAGAGTGATTGGATCAATTGTATATTGAGAGTGCGTGAGAATCATTGTATTTTTACATCATACAGTTTTCTTTACTAATTAAGTTAATACATTTTCATCTTTCACATATTGTGTTTGAGTCATTCATTTAGTCCAACACCCACTCGGTTACAATTCTGCGACAGATGCATTTTATGGATAACATGAAGAGCAAGAGATGGGGCTGGTGGTGGTGGTGGTGGTGGTGGATAAATAACAAGGAACCACGCAAGAAAAATAAAGCTGTGAGCGAACATATCTCTGATGTGTGATTACCACTAAAGACATTTCCCCAATACAGACTTCAAGATAAGAATAGTTTCCAAATCGTAAAATGAGCCACAAAGATTCTAAAATTTGAAGAAGAAAACTTTTTGTATCCATGTCCCTATATTTCTAACATTTTCAATATCCTGCCATAGTAGTTATCTAGTAAATGTTTAGCTCAAGCTGATCTGGCCCGACATAACAATTATACAATAATGGGCCGTAATAGTTGTCAATACTGATTTGGCCCGATATTGCAATAAGCCATCAGAGGGTCGCATTAGCTGATTAGCTATCAAGGCTGATTTGGACCAATATAACAATTAACCATCAAATGGCCGCATTAGTTCTCAAGGCTAAGTTGGACCGATATAACAATTAACCATCAAACGGCCTCATTATTTGTAAAGGCTGAGTTGGCGCAGTATAATAATTAACCATCAGAGTGCCGCATTAGTTGTCAATGCTAATTTGGCCCAATATAACCATGACCCATCAACAAGCCGCATTAGCTGTCAAGGCTGAGTTGGCCCGATATAACAATTAACCATCAGAGGGCCGCAAGAGTTGTCAAGACTAATTTGGCCCAACATAACCATTAAACATCAACGGGCCGCATTAGCTCTCAAGGATGAGCTGGACCTATATAGCAATTAACCATCAGAGGGCCGCATTAGCTGTCAAGGCTAATTTGGTCTTATATAAAAATTAACCATGAAAGGTTCGCATTAGTTGTCAAGGCTGAGTTGGCTCGAAATGACAGTTAAAATCAACGTGCTGTATTAGTTGTCAAGGCTGACTTGGACTGACTTGGGAACTAACCATCAAAGGGCTGCATTAGTTGTCAAGGCTGACTTGGCCTGACATAGCAATTATTCATTAATGGGCCGCATTAGTTGTCAAGGCTGACTTGCCACAATATAAAAAATAACCAACTATATGTTTTACTCAAGTCAGCCTTGATATTAGTCACAGAGTATCCGAAGAAGGTACGGACTTTACAATATGTTTTATTCCAGTCAGCCCTGATAACAGTCAGAGAGTACCCGACGAGCGTACGGCTTTCATTCAAGTCAGCCTTGATATCAGCGTACGGCTATTATAATATGCTTAATGCAAGTCAGGTTTGATATTTGTCAGAGTACCTGACGAGCGTACACTACTCTTTTTACAATCGTATACTCATTATTCCCACTATGAAAACGAAGTCATATGGACAACGTTCTCTTGCATACCAGGGCCCAGCAACGTGGCTTTAATTGCCCATTGAACTGAGACACAACGACACAGTGATCCCTTTCAAGAGTGTTCTTAAAAATCACTTTTCTAGACTGCAAGAACAAACTTAAAGACCTAAATATGTGTGATACTTTAAACATTTTTAGCAGTTTTTCTTTTCCAGTTTCATGGTGCTTGTGTTTGTTTTTGTGGGGTTTTATTGTATTCATATCATTATACATGTAGATGTAAAGCGCTTAGAGCGTCTAAAGATTAGGCGCCATACAAGGTCGTCATTATTAGTATATGACTTTGTTTTCATAGTGGGAATAATGAGTGTACGATTGTCAGATGAGGAACGTAAGTATCTTGCTGGTGTGTATATATGGGTGAGATCAGATAGGTATGCTGGACTGGATTCCTTCAGTGAAACCTAGCACAGAGAACAAATTTTGTGTTTGATTCTGGATCCAGTTGATAACCAGTGTAGGGCACAGAGCAGCGGGGAGGTTTGCTCTGATCGTGCTACTCTAATGATGATCTGAGCAGCTGTGTTTTTAACTTTTTTAAAGTTTCTGGAGTAGATGTTGAGACAAATCAGACAGAATTGAGTTACAATAGTCAAGTATTCAAAGTACTAATGAACACACAAGTGTTTTAGTGGCATCAACTGAAAGATATTTACGAATGGAACTGATGCGTCGCAGCTCAAGATATGCTGCCTTGAAAATGTTCATGACATGTTGATGCAATGTGAGATTACAATCTAGAGTAACGCCTATGTTTCGTACTGACTGTGTGAATTTAATGTTGGTGTTGCTGATATTTATTGCTTGGGGTAAAGGATGTAAATGAGAAAGTCTTCGTGTTTTGATCAGATAGGCTCAGTTTTATCATCATTCATCTGCAGCTGATTCGTATATTAGGTATATTAAATTATTACTTTATGGTATATTAGGTATATTTAATTATTACTTTAAGGTATATTAGGTATATTTAATTATTACTTTGAGGTATATTAGGTATATTTAATTATTACTTTAAGGTATATTAGGTATATTAAATTATTACTTTATGGTATATTAGGTATATTTAATTATTACTTTGAGGTATATTAGGTATATTAAATTATTACTTTAAGGTATATTAGGTATATTTAATTATTACTTTAAGGTATATTAGGTATATTTAATTAGTACTTTAAAGTATATTAGGTATATTTAATTTTTACTTTCAGGTATTTAATGTATATTAAATTATTACTCTAAGGTATATTAGGTATATTTGATTATTACTTTAAGGAATATTAGGTATATTTATTTTACTTTGAGGTATTTAATGCATATTTAACTATTATTCTAGGTATATAGGTATATTTAATCATAACTTTAAATTATATTAGGTATATTTGATTATTATTTTAATGAATATTAGGTATATTTAGTTAATAATTAAGATATGTTAGGTATATTACATATTACTATCATTTACATAAAGTATAATGTATATTAGGTGATTTTAATTATTATTTCAATGTATATTAGGTACATTTAATTAATACTTGAATGTACATCGGGTGTATTTAATTAATACGTTAATGTATATCACGTATGTTTAATTATTGATTTAATGTAAATTAGGTATGTTTATATATTAGTTTCATGTATAGAAGGTATATTTAAATATAATTTTAATATATATTAAGTATATTCAATTATTGATTTAAGGTATACTAGGTTTATTTATATATTACTTTAATGTATATGAGGTATATTTAATTATTACTTTAATCTTTATTATATACTTCAGTGTGAAATATAGAAAATTACAGGCAAAATATTTTTCATATTTTGTCATTCCTATATTTTCACATGTGAAAAATATATCCTTGTATTTTCCCATGTGAAAATATAAGATTTTTCCCATGATGCAATTTAGCTCTTGGACTACTTTTGTATAGCAAGAGTTATTCCCCTTGCTTATTGCATACAACTTGTCTTCTGCTGATAAGAAATATGGCACAGGCTGATGATTTGGTACTTATGGAATTAGAAATGGATATAGAAGTAGATGAAATGCTTGCAGGTGTTGACTTTAATATAATAGAATCCACAGAAGATGCGCCTGTGAATCAAAACTCCAGGTTTAGGAAACTGACAGAGGCAGAAGTGCAAAATTTTTTGGATGAGCAGGAAAACAAGAACACAAGAATCAAAACAGAAAATGATGTTAAACTGCTCGCAACATATCTCAGTTCAGTTGGGGAAATGAGGAACATGGAAATGATCTCACCTTCCAAGCTGAATGACCATATTGGGAACTTCTTTCTGGCAATCCAAAGGAAAAATGGAACTGAATTTGAGCCAAAAACTCTCAGGAACTTTCTTTCCTCATTTGAAAGGCATCTGAGAAAGAAAAAATATGGATTTTCCCTCATAAATGATATTCAGTTCAACAAATGTAGAGAAATGCTTAAATTGAAAATGAAGCAATTGAAAGGGATGGGAAAAGGAAATCTCCTAAATGCAGCAGAACCTATTACTGATGCAGAAATTGATGCTTTGTATCAATGTAAACAACTAGGACCTGATAATCCTAAATCTCTTCAGAACTCAATGTGGCTTATATGTATCACATATTTTGGAATGAGAACAGGCATCGAGACACATGAATTAAGATGGGGTGATATTGATGTCAGACAAGCGGATTCGGGTGAAGAATATTTCATTTATACACAAGAGCGACAGACGAAAACTCCATCTGGGACAAATCCCAGAAATGTAAGAAAGGTGAAAACCAGGGCATATTCTATTCCAGATAATTTGGACCGTTGTCCAGTGGCCCTCTATAAGATTTTTAAATCCAAGCGACCCAAAGAAATGCTCGAGTCGGACAGTCTATTTCTCCTGACAGTGATCATATTGGCTCCACGTCCTGGCCATGCATGGCACAAAAATCTACCAATGGGCATCAACAAAATATATTCAATAATGAAAGAAATGAAAACCTATCTTAAACATACCGGGAAGAAGCTTGTGCCATACAGGTATCATTTTTTGTAACCCAAAAAGTTCTCAAACATCTAAAAATGCATATTTTTCTTGCAAAAGTGACTAATTAAATACAATCAGTTCAAATGATTATTTGGTTTCTTCTTCTTGAGGGATTACTGTATTGCAAGACATCCCAATTTTGTACACAGTGTAACAATAAATTTAAACAAAAACATTAATAATGAATTAAAGAGGACTACTTGATTATCATATTTCATCATTTTTAAATGTAATTTCTACTCGTTAAACTATTGAGGGTGATCGATGGAGAACAAAGCATTGAAACCGTGATCAGAATTTGAACCTGAATCTTCAGATTATAAAATCTGATGTTTTTCCAATTAAACTATCCCAGTGTACTTTCCAGCTTTTATTCCCCAGGTGTCCCTTCTTTTTTCAGTGCCAGGAAGCATTTATTACAAAAACTTAATGACCATGACATCCCAGCAACGCATATTATGCAAATAAGTGGACATAAAAATGTTCAGAGTGTAAACAGTTACTCCAAGCTCAATGAAGTTCAACAAAAGTCAATCTCGAACATATTATCAAACAAAGAGCGACTGCTGTTACCTACAGGTGCCTCGAAAACCCGAACCCATACAACTACGTCTTCTACACATTTACCTTCATCTTCTCCTCCAGACCAGAATGAATCTCTTGACCACACAGGAAATGAAGGAAGATTCAAATAGCATGATTTAAGCAGCTTCTTTATAGGAAAAAACATTTGTTAAACAGCTTCTTTACAGGAAAGAACATTTGTTAAAGGAGTTCAATGTGTCGAATCCAGCTAAAGCCTTCTGATGAAATCACGGTTCAGTGTACATATTCTTCCGCGAATAATGTGTAAATACAAGACCGACCGTTGACACTCACACATTGAAAATGTTCTGCTGGTTTGTGTTGGTTTTTTTTGTTGTATGTAATAAGTGGCATTAAAGTATTTATTTCATTGAGAAACCAAATAATAAATTAAATTGGACAAATGAAAATGAATCATGTCTTCTTTCTTTAGAACTCTTTGCAGTCGCTCCCAACACTATACTTCTAGTAGTTAATGTTTTGTTTTTTTTTAATGGACGCTACTAAGAAGTGACTCGTTGGGTTCTAAAACAAACAAAAAAAATATATAATAAAAAGAAAATTTTCTTTTCCTATGTTAATACCGGATATATTTCATCTTATGGTACAAAAAACGACATATTTTGACTCCTGGCTTCGCCACTCGTTCAAATATCACGTTTTTTGTACCACACGATGAAATATATCCGGTATTAACGTAGGAAAAGAAAATATCCTCTATGTATTAGGTATATTTATTTTTTACTTTCATGTAAAATAGTGATATTTAATTAATACGTTAAGGTATATAAGGTATATTTAGTTATTACTTTAAGGTATTTTAGTTATATTTAATTGTTACCTTAAAGTATACTAGGTATTTTTAATTATTACTAATGCATTTAAGGTATATTTAATTATTACTTTAAGGTATATTAGGTATATTTAATTATTATTTTAAGGTCTAAAAGGTATATTTAATTATTTCTTTAAGGTATATAAGGTATATTTATTTATTACTTTAAGGTATATTAGGTATATTTAATTATTATTTATCTTAACACCTTTCTTTCATGCAATGATTCCTAAATGATTAATCAAATTGAATTGAAAATTTGTTATAATCATATACTATACCTTGAAAATACGTTATTATCGTATAGTATACATTGAATATACGTAATTATCATATGTAATACCTTGAAATAACGTAATGATGTTATACTATCCCATGAAAATACATAATTATCATATAAAATACTTTTCAAATACACAATTATCATATAAAATACTTTTCAAATACACAATTATCATATAATATACTTTTCAAATACACAATTATCATATAATATACTTTTCAAATACACAATTATCATATAATATAATTTTCAAATGCATAATTATCATATAATATACTTTTCAAATACACAGTTATCATATAATATACTTTTCAAATACACAATTATCATATAATATACTTTTCAAATACACAATTATCATATAATATAATTTTCAAATGCATAATTATCATATAATATACTTTTCAAATACACAGTTATCATATAATATACTTTTCAAATACACAATTTCGTCTGAAAATTCTTAATTATTAGATGAAGAAATTTTCTTACCTACAACTTGTCATGGTCGTTATCATTATCTATCAACGAAGACACACGCTGATAAGTGAATATAGTAATACGAATCTACTGTTTTTTGCGTAGATATTGGGAGTCGATTATTTTTGTTAAGTCAATAGAAGAGTTAATAAAACTAAATTCTAGCCTATTAATGACATTAAACGTTAATGTATCTTTTGTTAGCACTTATTCAACAGTTAAAATTAACGATCCTCTTTCGTCTTGATGTTCCTAGATTATGATCAAATAGGCTGTCCTTGTCATCATAAAAGTGCAGTCTATTTTAGATCAAGAATACACCAATTTTACGCTACGCTTTGACTGCTTTCAAAGTTGATGGGGCGAATTTTATATTGCCATTGCTGGAATTTTATATGAATACTGATATTTAAAAAGGATAATGGTCGACATTTAAAATGTGTTCCATATCTGAATCAAATTAAGTTTTTTATACTGCAAACTTGTAGTTTGTAAAGACATCGTTTAGCGGAACATATGTAGGGGATCATTGCTCGCTATATTGTTCTCAAAAGCGTCACAGCGAGTCGGCGAGAATGTTGGGATCTCACTGTGACGCTTTTAAAACAATAATTTTTCTGTGAAAACATTACGACCACTTCTAAAACACCATATTTGCACTTGTCTGTGAAAATTCTGCTTTTCATAGAACACAAAAACTGATATATGTGGCAAAAATTTATTTACGTTGGATCTTAATAATCCCTGGAAATGTTTGTAACAGAAAGACCCAAGATTAGTTAAATTCAATAAACAATGTATTTTCCTTTTAATACTAAGTGAAAAGTAAAGAAGAACTTAAACTATTCTGGATTAAATCCAAAATGATCGTAAATGTCATATCACACGTACAAAATTATAGAATATTCCGAATGAAATATAAATATGGAGGAAGTCTAAAGATATGAACTTCTGAGAAAGTGGTAAGTGTAAGATGAAGTTGTTTACATTAGCAACGTGGAGAATTGAGAGAAGTATGGAAAATTTCATTCGATATTGTACTTAAAGAGATTTTAAATATAAGCACACATCTAACTAAAATGACTTCTCCCATGTCCTAAAATGATCAACCTGAATTTAATCTGAAGTAAACTAACTTTTAGCAGTTATTAAAATTGGAAAATAAATTTTGCCTTACTAGACAGTAGCAGTTTCTGAAAGTGCTTGTTAAATGAATTATCAAATATAAAACGTAAAAAGAAAGTTACTGGCTCATTTTTACAATATACCCTTGCAATCCAGGTTGTGAAAATGACAAAGCGGAGCAAGTACGTTTTCGAGATGTGCCCATTTTAAGTACGTCCAATCTGTATACTTTATAATCCATATTACACGCATCAGTCATATACCAAAATAAAGGGAATTAAAAGTACTTTGAATAATGCTGAAGATATACAAGGCTCCATTTAGATAGCCAGTAAAACCAGTAAGGACACCTGAGGAATTATTTTTCTTTAACATTCTAGCCCAATACAAAATACGAAACTGGTGAGCGCCACTTATACAAAAGTATAAAATGTTCCGAATGAACTCTAACTGTACAAAAACATATAGAATGTTAAGATCGAACTGTAACACTATTGAATGTGCTGAGGTACCAAGCCTTGAAAGGGTTGATGCATCAATAGTCTTGATGTACCTCAGACATATAATCTAGAATGACATTGAACGAATCCTCAACAATCCCAAAACATTGCATTAGTCCCCAAATTCAATGAGCACTATATAATTCAAATGAATAAATGATCTATATAAAAATATATTTGAACATGACTAAATGATTCTACATTCTGATAGTAAAATGAATGAAGACTGCGGTTACAATGATCTCTTTGTATACATCCACATTAGCATAGATCGCATTGGCATTTTATAAAATTCCCAAAATATTATCAACACGTTTTCTTCTAGAACATGCTAAAGTCATCATCATGGCATGGCCATAAACGCAAATTCAAGTATCCCAAAAAAATTAAATATACATTACGGAATGAGTCATTTAAATAAATAGTTCTTCTCAAGTTGAAAAGGAACACGTCTAAACTGATTCCACAAAACGCATTTTTACCATATTAGCTTAGGTACATTGGTCTGAACCGTATTCCTAGTCGACTGGCATGGGTCCATTGATATAAAACATATTCGTTCCAGACTGATTAGAGTACAGTCATAGCAAAATCATTCTTACCAGATGGGCTTGGGTACAGTCATAGAAAACACATTCTTAACAGACTGACTTGCATAATTTGGTATGAACGCATTCTTACAATGTTTGATTAGGTACATTTGTATAAAATGCATTCTTACGAGATTGGCATGGGTACATTAGTATAAAAGTTCTTCCTATAAAGAGTGTCTTAGGTACATTGGTATAAAATGCCTTCTTACCTGAGGTACAGTCATAGTAAACGTATTCTTACCAGATTGGCTTGGGAACATATGTATAAAACGCATTTTTCCCATGATTGGTGTCGGTAAATTTCTATATAATGCATTCATAATAGATTGGCTTAGGTACATTGGTAAGAAACGCATTTTTACCAGCTTGGCTTAGATACATTGGTATGAAAAGTATTCGTACCAGATTGGTTTGGTTACATTGGTATAAAATGCATTCTTATTGGAGTCGTTACATTGGTATAAAATATATTCTTACCTTATTGACCTGGGTAAATTGCTATAAAATGCATTAGTACCAGGTTGGCTTCGGTATATTGTTGTAAAATACATTCTTACGATGTTCGCTTGGGCACATGGGTTTAAAATCATTTTTATTCTGATTGACTTGGGTATAATCATACGAAACGTATTCCTACCAAATTCGGTTGGGTATACTTGTATGCAATACATACATTCTTATCACATTGGCTTAGATACATTTTGTATAATTCTTACCAGATTCACCTGGATACATTCATAGAAACAGCTTTTGTACCAGATTGGGTTAGGTACATTCATACTTAACGCATTTTTACCAGATTAACTTGTGTGTATTGGTATAAAATGTATTCTTTACATATTGGCTTAGATACATTAAACATAAAATGGATTTATACCATATTGGCTTCGGTACATTGGTCTAAAATATATTCTTATCATGAATAACGTGGGTAGATTGGTATAAAATATATTCTTATCATGAAAACCCTGGGTAAATTGAGATAAAATACATTCTTATCGTGAATAACTTGGGTAGATTGGCATAAAATATATTCTTATCATGAATAACTTGGGTAGATTGATATAAAATACATTCTTATCATGAATAACTTGGGTAGATTGGTATAAAAATTTTCTTATCATGAATAACGTGGGTACATTGGTATAAAATATATTCTTATCATGAATAACGTGGGTACATTGGTATAAAATATATTCTTATCATGAATAACGTGGGTACATTGGTATAAAATATATTCTCATCATGAATAACGTGGGTACATTGGTATAAAATATATTCTTATCATGAATAACTTGGGTAGATTGGTATAAAATATATTTTTATCATGAAAACCCTGGGTAAATTGATATAAAATACATTCTTATTATGAATAACTTGGGTAGATTGGCATAAAATATATTCTTATCATGAATAACTTGGGTAGATTGATATAAAATACATTCTTATCATGAATAACTTGGGTAGATTGGTATTAAATATATTCTTATCATGAATAACGTGGGTACATTGGTATAAAATATATTCTTATCATGAATTACGTGGGTACATTGGTATAAAATATATTCTTATCATGAATAACGTTGGTACATTGGTATAAAATATATTCTCATCATGAATAACGTGGGTACATTGGTATAAAATATATTCTTATCATGAATAACTTGGGTAGATTGGTATAAAATATATTCTTATCATGAATAACGTGGGTACATTGGTATAAAATATATTCTTATCATGAATAACGTGGGTACCTTGGTATAAAATATATTCTTATCATGAATAACGTGGGTACATTGGTATAAAATATATTCTTATCATGAATAACTTGGGTACCTTGGTATAAAATATATTCTTATCATGAATAACTTGGGTAGATTGGTATAAAATATATTCTTATCATGAATAACTTGGGTAGATTGGTATAAAATATATTCTTAACATGAAAGGCTTGTGTACATTGGTATAAAATATATTCTTACCAGATTTGCTTGGGTACATTGGTATAAAATGCATTTGTACGAGGTTGTCTTGGTTACATTGTTATAAAATACATTATTATCAGATCGGCTTGGATACATAGGTATAAAATGGCTTTCATAGCAAATGAGTTACATTAACTTGTTAAGTAACTGTTTATTCATTTAAATATATATCAATCTATATGTATGAAATGAAATGATCATTTGTAACGATTTGTAAAACTCAGTGCATGCTTGGCGGTAGAGTTTGGGGATGAGTTTCAAATTTCACAAGGTAATTTGAGAACGTAATATGCACATGTAGACCTTACACTACAGTATGAAGGCCATACAAGTGAACCCTATCATTATTTTGTTTTGAATAATGACACATATGTTACCCAAGGATTAAATATTGTGAAAATTATTTCCTAAACACGGATGAATACTTTCCTTCATTATTTATAGATGTTCAAACATATGTTACGAAATTGACTTCACAGCTGCTACCGTCATTTCTGGAATTGTTTTGCATGCAAAGGACGAAAATTTACATTTTAGACGGAATCGCCAAGTTTTGCAATGAGTAAAACTATCGTTAAAATGAAAGACCAGCATCCGGTAAATGTAAATGTGTCTTTGAAGTTTATCTCATAACTGATTTCAATTTCCTAAGATGCTCTTTGGGGATTTGGGAAGGGCTTGCTAGCTGGCAACAATCTTAACTGAAAATATTGTAACCAATCCCCATCATGGTATAACAATATTGCTACCAATCCCCATCATGGTATAACAATATTGCTACCAATCCCCATCATGGTATAACAATATTACAACCAATCCCCATCATGGTATAACAATATTACAACCAATCCCCATCATGGTATAACAATATTACAACCAATCCCCATCATGGTATAACAATATTGCAACCAATCCCCATCATGGTATAACAATATTGCAACCAATCCCCATCATGGTATAACAATATTGCTACCAATCCCCATCATGGTATAACAATATTGCAACCAATCCCCATCATGGTATAACAATATTGCAACCAATCCCCATCATGGTATAACAATATTGCAACCAATCCCCATCATGGTATAACAATATTGCAACCAATCCCCATCATGGTATAACAATATTGCTACAAGTATTGTTACCAAATCATCATCATTTGTATAAAGAGTGGATACGTCAATAATGTTACCAATATTTTTACCAAATCAATCGTCCTTGAAGCTATTACTGTTATTATATAAGTAAAAGATTCCATTATTTCATTTATTTACCTTTCAGGCTTGTGAATAATGTATAAACATTTATAAGTTATCATACGAACATGCCACTGGGATTTGTCTGTTTAATAGTTTCTTTTGTTCTTGCTACCTTTAAATCTTTCAGTTTAATTAATGATCTCCACTTTTCTAGATATGTTTTATTAATAGTCTATATTTATAAATATTTGACATTTAACCCTCTTGAGTGATATTTTTGATGCCAGTTTAGAAAATAATTTTATTTGCATTTGATTATCTTCCAAATTTATCTTTAACTATTTATCTGGCAATTTATTTTCGAGACACACACACACACACACACACACACACACACACACACACATACACACACACATACATACATACATACATACATACATACATACATACATACATACATACATACATACATACATACATACATACATACATACATACATACATATGTTCAATGTTTCGTTATCTACAAATAGATCTATGTCCACACTTAATGCATTCTAGAGGTCTGACTAAATGCGTTAATCGTGATTATATGCATGCTTTTCAGTCACTGAATGGCATGATTCGGGCGAGGATGCCATATGTAGATAACTTTTTAAGACCACCCCAAATATTCGAATTAATATTGATAGACGATTACCGTTCCTATTCAATCTGGATGTCATCTAGTAAATTTATTCCTTGTTGTCAATGTAACCTAGGTCACCGAGTGCACATCTATTCAATCATGTCATCTATGTATTAATCAGGAAAAAATTATATTTTCCCGCTAAGCGTTTGACAGCTGGAGAAGGTAAGCATAATGTATTGGTAAGATTACATTCGCATATAACTAATTTGCCGCTATCTTTACAATCAATAAAGAGGTTACATGGGTCAGAAGTTATGAGCTAGTTTGGGGTATCTATTGAAGATTAACATTAGCTTTAACAATTTTAACAGTGTTTGACTATGTAAGGAAATTTCAGTATAGTGGTCGACTATAAAGACAAGAAGCAGGGTAGTGTTTAAATATCTAAGACCACGTTATAATTATTAAATATACCAAAGTAGTACTTATCCGTTCCTCATCATGTCCATTCATTGGATCCATATTATGTACCCTTGTATTTATGTTGGTATCTTGTTCCTATATCATTAGTGTGAGAGGATAATATATTTTGCCATTGTCGATCGCATACGTGTTTGTTATTTCTTAAATGACATTTCAGTCTCAAATGGTATTAGTTCCAATGCGTTAAATGGCTCAGTGATAGAGACATTAAAACGACAGTACGAAGTGTTACTAACTTCGGTCTGTTTTAAAATATGTGACGAAAAGCAGCGAAACCAATAATGTAAGTAATAATGTAAGTAATAATGTAAGTAATAATGTAAGTAATAATAATGTAATTAATAATGTAAGTAATAATGTAAGTAATAATGTAAGTAATAATGTAAGTAATAATGTAAGTAATAATGTAAGTAAATTCATCAGACCCTTTTTTTTCTGAGTTACAAAGAGGCAATTTCAAGAGAAACTTACAGTATTCAGAATTAAATCCCAAATAATCCCAAAATGTATTTTCACACGTCTGAAAGTATGGCATGTTACAAATTAATTCCAATATTTTGAATATATAGTTATTTTTCATGTTTCTTTGCATTTTCGTCTCCTTTTCCTCTCGCCGAATTAGCAATTCCACCATTATTTTTAAGCAGAAGCTTTGTTATTTCCGTTTCAATCAATACCATCAAACGGCTCTACGCCAAGATTTCCAGTGTAACAATTGTCCAAGGTTATGTGGTGGTCTGGTACGAGACAACAGTCAGAGTATGCCAAAGCTGTCTCTTGTCACTCACGCTTTCCAACATCTACGTAGAGCGCATCATGAGCGAAGCCTGGGAAACCACTGTGGAACAGTCAGCATTGGAAGGCGTAACATCACTAACCTCTGCTTTGCTGACGACATTGATGGACTTGCACCAGTGAAGACCAGCTTGCCACCTTAGTGAAGGACCTGGATGAAACATCTTCCAGATTTGACACAGAGTTAAGCGCTGAGAAGACAAAGGTGATGACAAATGGTGATAAACAAATCTCAGCCAAGATTCAAGTTAGAGGACAGGAACTGGAAACAGTGAGCCAGTTCAGATATATTTGGTTACATAATCACCGAAGAAAGATCAAGAGAAGACTTTTTGTCACGAGCAGCACAAATAACGGCAACTATGTCAAAGTTAAGACCCATCTGGAGAGAAAAGACTATCGGTCTGAAAAAAAAAAACTAGTTTCCGACTAGTGAAATGCAGTAGGGGTGTAGCTTTGTCAATGATGTTTCCAACTAGCGTAAATGCAACAGGTATATATATATATATATATATATATATATATATATATATATATATATATATATATATATATATATACAGTGATGTAACTTGATTAATGCTAGTGTTTCCAGCCAGCGAAATCGCAATAAGTGCGTATCTTTATTAATAAAGATGTTTCGAAAAGGTGTAAATGCAATAGGTGTGCAGCTTTATTAATGAAGGCGTTTTCTTTTTCTATGAATGCAAAAGGTATGCGGCCTTAATTAATAAGGAATAATATACATTAAGTATATGTTTCCAACAAGTGTAAATGTAATAGGTGTGTAGGACTATTACTATAGTTGTTTCCAACTAGTGAAAATACAATAATAGTGTAGCTTCATTAATACAGATGTTTCCAAATCGCGTAAATGCAACCGGTGTGTAGCTTTATAATGCTGGTGTCTACTAATAGTGTAAATACAAAATGCTAGTGTTTCCAACTAGTGTATATACAACAGCTGTGTAACTTTTGTACTGTATGCGTTTCTAACTCGTGTAAATGCAATAGGTGTGTAGTTTATTAATGTAGGTGTTTCGAACCAGTGTAAATGCAATTAGTTTGTAGCTTTACTAATGCAGTTGTTTCCAACTAGTGTAAATGCAATAGCTGTGTAGTTTTGTTAATGAGGATGTTTACATCTCGTTTTAATGCAACAGGTGTTTAGTTTTATTAAAGTAGCTGGTTACAACTAGTGTAAATGCAACAGGTGTGTAGAGTTACTATTGTAGGTGTTTCCAACTAGTCTAAATGCAAAAGATGTGTCACTTTACCAATGGAGTTTTTTCAACTGGCATAAGCGTTAGCAATGTCGTTGTTTCTAAACAGTATAAATACAATTGATGTTTAACTTTTTTTAATGCTGGTGTTTATTGTAAATGAATTAGGTATGATGGGTATGTAGCTTTAATAATGTAGATGTTTCCATCTAGTATAAATGCAATATATGTGTAGCTTTAATAATGTAGATGTTTCCATCTAGTATAAATGCAATATATGTGTAGCTTTTTAATGCAGGTGTCTCCAAATAGTGTAATTGCAATAGTTTTTTTTAACTTATTACTGCAGGAGTTTCCAAATAGTGTATACAATAAGTATGTAGCTTGTTAAAGATGGTCATTCCAATTAGTGTTAAGAGAATAGGTGATTAGCTTTATTAATGTAGATGTTGCCATCTCGTGTAAATGCAAGAGGTGTGCATCTTTATATTGCAGGTTTCTCCATATAGTGTAAATGTAATAGGTGTTTATCTTTAAAACGCAGGTGTTTCTAAATAGTGTAAATGCAACATACGTGTCATTTTATTAATGCTGGTGTTTCCAACTAAAGTAAATGCAATAGGTGTTTAGCGTTATTAATGTAGGTGTTTTAAACTATTGAAAATTCAATAGGTGCGTAGTTTTGTTAATGCGGATTTTTCCAACTTGTGTAAATCAAACAGGTGTGTATTTTAATTAGGTCAGGGGTATCCAATACTAAATGAAATACGTTTGTAGCTTTATTATCGTAGGTCTTTCGAACTAGTGTAAATGTAATAGGGTTGTATATGTATTACTGCAGGTGCTTCAGACTAGTGTAAATGTAATAGGGTTGTATAGGTATTACTGCAGGTGCTTCAGACTAGTGTAAAGGTAATAGGGTTGTATAGGTATTACTGCAGGTGCTTCAGACTAATGTAAATGTAATAGGGTTGTATATGTATTACTGCAGGTGCTTCAGACTAGTGTAAATGTAATAGGGTTGTATAGGTATTACTGCAGGTGCTTCAGGCTAGTGTAAATGTAATAGGGTTGTATAGGTATTACTGCAGGTGCTTCAGACTAGTGTAAATGCATTTAAGTTGTGTGACTTTATTATTGAAAGCGTTTCAAATTAGTCAATAGGTATGTATCTTTGTTAATGCATATGTTTCCAACTCATGCTAATACAACATTTATTAGGCTTTTTTAATGTGGGTGTTCACAACTAGTGTCAATGCAACAGGTGAGGATTTAGTAATGACGGCGTTTCTAACTAGTTTGAATGCAAAATGTGTGTAACTTTATTAAAGTTAGTATGTCCAACATAGTGTAGATGCAACAGTGGTATAGCTTTATCTTTATTAAGGTCGGTGTTTCCAATTAGTGTAAATGCAATAGGTGTTAAGCTTTTTAGTGTAGGCATTTATAACACTTGTAAATGAAATAGGTGTGCAACTCTATTATTGAAGACGTTTCTTACTGGTGTAAATACAACTTTTTAATAGCTATATTAATGTATGTTTCCAACTCGTGTAAATGCAATAGCTGTGTAGCTGTATTACTGTAATTGTTTCCAATTAGAGTAAATGCAATATGTGTGTATCGTTTTAATGCAAGTGTCACCAAATACTGTAAATGCAATACATTTGTAACTATTAATGCTGGTAGTCACAACTAGTGTAAATGCAATAGGTGTATATATTTAATAATGTGGGCGTATATATTATGGTGTTTCCAACTAGTTAAATGCAAGGTCATACTGGAGAAGCATGGAAAAGAATATGGCGAAGAGAGTCGGCGCGAGCACATAGCCTTGTTTGACTCCGCTGATTACTTGGAAGGCCTCTGATGTTGCGCCACTGAAGCACACTGCTGTGCATGTTCTCGTGGAATGACATGATGACAGCAAGTAGACGTGGGGGGCAGCCAATCTTCTGCAGGATTCTGAAGAGTCCGCTCCGAATGACCAGGTCAAATGCCTTCGTCAGGTCTATGAAGGCAATGTAGAGGAGCATCTGCTGCTCGTGACACGTCTCCTGCAGCTGACGTAGTGAGAAGATCGTGTTTACAGTTGACCTGCCGGCTCGAAATCCACACTAGGACTCTGGGTAGACGCGGGAGGCTAGGATCTGCAAGCGCGCCAAGGCAACACGGGCGAAAGCCTTTCCGACAACACTGAGAAGGGATATGCCCCTGTAGTTGTTTCAGTCGCTACGGTCTCCCTTGTTCTTGTACAAAGTGACGATATTGGCGTCACGCATGTCCTGTGGGATGTATCCTTGTTCCCAACAGAGGCAGAGGAGTGTGTGTAGCGGCTGAAGCAGCGCTGGTTTCCCACTCTTGAGGACTTCAAGCGGAATGCCGTCGCTTCCAGGAGCCGTCCCACAGATAAGGCAGTCTATGGATTTTCCGAGCTCTTCCAGGGTGGGCTGTGTGTCTAGCTCCTCCATGACAGGCAGGTCTTGAATGGCATCCAAGGCAGAGTCAGTGACGTTGTTTTGGGTTGCATATAGCTCGAGATAGTGTTCAATCCATCGCTGCAGTAGTTTGCTCTGGTCTGTGATGTCTTCACCTGTCTTGGACTTGAGGGGGGGCGATCTTTGAGATGGAGGGGCCTGTCGCCTTCGTGATGCCCTCATACATTCCTCTTGCATCCCCGTTGTCGGCAGCTGTCTGTATACTGTTGCTAAGGTTAAGCCATTATATGTTGGCACAGTGGCGGGCAGTCTTCTGGACGTTCTTCCTTGCATTCCTGAGTGCTTGCAATGTTCTTGGGCTAAGTACAGCCTTATATGACAGGAGGGCTTTCCTCTTTGCCTCAGTCACGGATTCCATCTCCTCCCAGTTTGCCTCATACCAGTCGGCATTTTTCCGTTCCTCTTCCCGGAAGCTATGATGGCTGAGTTGTACACAGAGTTACGGTGATGGGCCCACAATGGTGTCGTAAGGTGTCACTTTGGCGAGAGCTTCTTGCACATTGTTGATGAACTGCTGTTATTTTTGGGTTACTTGCACAGCAGGTGTTGATGCGAGGGTGACCCTTCTTCTTGGCATGGTGCAGCTTCTTGGGTAATATTCGCACCTTACTGGCCACGAGGGAATGGTCCGTGTCGCAGTTGGCACTGTGGTAGCTACGGATTAGGAGGACGCTGGCCAGTTCCATACGCCTGGTGATGACAAGGTCTAGCTGGTGCCAGTGTAGTGAATGTGGGGGTCTCCAAGACAACTGGTGGATCTCCTTGCAATGGAAGAAAGTTTTGGTCACACATAGGCTGTGGGAGCAGCACATCTCCGGAAGTCGCTGACCGTTCTCGTTGATCTTGTCCCTTCCATAAACTCCAAGACAGGCGGAGCAGGCCTCATGGTCGGCTCCCACTCTAGCACTGACGCCTCCTAGCAAGTAAAGGGTTTCGTTTTCTTGAATGCTGGATATCGCCTGGTCCAGAGCCTCATCAAACTTGTATTTCTCCTCGTGGGTAGAGCGGAGGGTTGTAGCATACACGCTGAAGATGTGGACCGGGCCTAAGGATGTAGACAGCCTGAGGGCAAGGTTTCTCTCAGTACCTGATGATGGAGGTTCAATGAAGGCAACCAGCGTGTTCTTTACGGCAAAGCCTACAGCGTGCTGCCTATGTTCATATGAGGGCTTCCCCTGCCAAAAGAACGCGTAATTGGCTTCCTTGATGGTGCCTCTGTCAGCCAGTCGGGTCTCCTGGAGACAGGCAATGTCGATGTTCAGTCGGGAGAGTTCTCTGACAATGACGGCAGTCTTCCGTGCATCGTCGATCTGTTGTATTTCCAGGACACATGGTCCTAAAGTTCCAGGTCGCAAAACGAAGTGTTGGAGTTTTCTTATTTCTTCTTCTAGTTCTTCTTGGTGCGGAGTTTTGTAGCCCACTTGTCGAGATGGTTCTCTAAGCTCCACGCACCCAGTGAAGCAGGCAGGTCATGACGGAAGCACCTTACTGACAGGGGGCTGCCCAGCTTAAGCCGGGCGATAGCTGTCCAGTGAGACCTGATGATCTTTCCCACCATCAGAAGTAACCCCTGGCGCCAAGCACTACGCCAATCGAGCTTTGGCTTAGAACCGATAAACTGCTACTTCTCGTGTTAAGCCGACGTCTGGAGTGTCCTCTCCAGTGGAGCTACGAAGCCTGGGCAGGGTGGTATGGAGAATCAGCTGTTGCCCATGCATCAGATCCCCCCTTTCCACGCAGCTGGTGGGCCCAAGGGAACGACAAATGTCGATACAGCTTGGCACCAACGGCGTCGCAGGAGTTGCCGGAATGACATTGAGGTCAATGTCATACCGCCTTAGGGACTCCGTCTCCGGATTGTTGTTGGGGGTTTACTCCCTTAGCCTTTCACATGAGTGTGTATATCCGCAAGGCAGCAGAAGTTTGGAATCAGAGTTTTCCTTCTCTTAGATGAGCTGACATCCAATGTTTATGAGTCCCATATAGCCGAAGCAACTGGTTTTAAGGCGCCAGTGGCCTGCCTTCATCCCTTCTCTTGTTGGTGGATAACGTGGTCCGCCAGGCTTCAGATCTAAGCCACTCGTGAAGGCCAGGAGCTGGATTTTAGTTGACAGAGGCGATCAGAGACGCAAGCCGTATGGGGGATTGAACTGGAGTGGGGCGCTTGTCTCCCAATCCCTCCCCTGCAATGTCAACCTTAGACTATTATTAATTCACGGCTGTCCAATAGCAAATGCAACAGGTGTGTAGCTGTGTTAATGCAGATGTTTCCAACTCGTGTTAATGCAATGGGTGTGCAGCTTTATTAATATATGCGCTTCCAACTCGTGCAAATGCAACAGATATGCAACTTGTTCAATATGAGGTGTTTACAAATAGTGTAAATGCAACAGGTGTGTAGATTTATTAATATAGTTATTTCCATCTAGTTTAAATGCAAAACTTGTGTCCTTTTATAAATGCTTGTATTTCCAATTAGTGTAAATTCCACACGTGTGTAGCTTTATTAATGTAGGTGTTTAGAACTAGTGTAAATGCAACAGGTATGTAACTTTATTAATGTTGGTGTTTCCAACTCGTGTAAATGCAATAGGTATGTAGCTTTATTAATATAGGTGTTTCCAAACAGTGTAAATGCAATAGGTATGTAGCTTTATTAATATAGGTGTTTCCAAACAGTGTAAATGCAATAGGTATGTAGCTTTATTAATGTTAGGATTGATTTTTTAGTAAAATTAATAAGATTGCTATTTTCTTTGAATTGTATTAAATTAATGTTTTATTTATTTATATTTAAGTAAGTTTCTAAAATATATTAAAGATAATTTCATTTGTTTTGTAGCACAACTATATAGAATAGAAATGGTTGCTGCGCAAGTGAAAAAAAGGCAATGTATATAGCTATACTGCATAAGACCGATAAAAATAATTAAACACTTGCCAATGTACAGTGTTGCGTGGGAACATACAACGGAAAAAAACAATACATGCATTTTGCAGACTCAGCTACAACCTCTAGGTTCCATTAGTAAAAAATATAGATTCTGTAACCTAGGCTTTGGCAGAAGTCCAATTCGGTTAATAAAAGTAGAGTAACCTTTCTCTAAGAAAATTGCTAAATGATAAAACAAAATGGCTTCCAACTAACGGATATCCATATTTGGTGTAACGTCGCTATACGAATGTAAATAAACCACGAGACTAAGTCTTATGACGTAAAACCAATTAGTTACTACCTATTGAAACTGGTTCTTACCGGTTGAAGAACAGCATCTTTTCTGACTGGTACATGGAGGGTATGACCTTGTCTAACCCTGAATCTTGCCGAATGTGTATAAATACAGATGCGCAGTCGGGTCAGATCAGTTCTCCATATCAGCAGAGAATATATGTTTGACTCTTCATTCCAGGTAAGAAAACTGTATATGTCGTAACTTCTTTTAGGAATAAGTACTTTTAATGATTGAGATTTTAATGGTAAAATTGTTTTGTTTGCACCATTGCTACTGAATTCTTTTATTTATAATATATTGTAATGGAATGTTTAAATGTTTTGAAGAATTCATATTTAACTATATTTATGTAATTTTTATTGTAAAAGTTAAATTCGCTACCAACTTCATGTTTAGATTAGATTTAATGTTGAAATAAAGTATTCTTTAAGCAAGAAAGAATAATATCTAGCAATATATTCTAAATCAATATTCTATTTTAAAATAAGTCAAATGCATTTCTTTAAATTAATTGTTGCATTAATTACAGTTATTACATTTTATACTCTGGCTATCTTGAAATTGATTGAGAATGAACTATTGTATAATATTCTAAGGTGCAGAAGTTATACGAATAAATGAAGTTGGAAAGCTTAATAAGGAAAATGTAATATGTATTTCATGAATTTGTATTATAAAGTTTTTAGATGTGTTTCTAGAATGTAGTGATATATGTGTGTTGATTATTTAAATAAAGTTCTCCATATCAGCGGAAAATAGATGTTTGACTCTTCATTCCAGATGTAGCTGTGACTTTTCATCGTGGCGACACCTCTTCCTGTCTTCTCTCTCTCTCTCTCTCTCTCTCTCTCTCTCTCTCTCTCTCTTCTCTCTCTCTCTCTCTCTCTCTCTCTCTCTCTCTCTCTCTCTCTCTCTCTCTCTCTCTCTCTCTCTCTCTCTCTCCATGGATATTGACGTTCCTTAACTTACTAGTAATTCCTTCTCATAGCAAGAAATGAGAAGAAGGTTATGTAAAGCTAATCACATCATACATAAAAAAAAACCTTCATAACAAGTGAGGACAACGAACTTACGACTAATTCCGTCTCACAGCAAGAAATATTATCTACAACATTTTTTACATAACAAGTGGTGGAGAATCGGGGTATCGATCCCCGTACCTCTCGCATGTAAAAAAAGTTGTTGATAATATTTCTTGCTGTGAGACGGATAAGGATCTTTTTCGATAGAAAACATTCGGAAAGTAATATTTCCCGGATCCTTATTTCCGACAACAAATCTCAAAACAATGACTGATATGCCTACATCAGACTATAAATTTAGATGCTTACATAAACTCAAGAAGCAAGTCGATCAAAAACTGAATTGTTGTAGTAGTGTTAAACGCCATTTTTCGGCACACGATAAGATATACATGGCGGCCAGTATCAATTGTGGAGGACGAACCCGGGAAATACCCACGAAAGAACCACGGACCCACGAGAATCTACTAGCAAGCTTTCTCACATACCCACATTGGCCGAATCTGAGACTCGAACCCACGCAGATAGAGGTGGGATGGCAGTGATTCGTAACGGAGACTTTTTTTTAGACCACTCGAATCCCATAAATCTGAATTGTTAATTAACCAAGAGGGTCTGAACATTATGCTATAATGCAAACTATGATATTATATGCAAAATACAATATTATAAGATAATTCAAATACTATTATACGAGGTAATGCAAACTATGATATTATGAGATATTGAAAATATATTATACCAGATAATGCAAAATATAATATTATATGAGATAATGCAAATATTTTATACGATATAATGCAGACTATGATATTATGAGATATTGCAAATATATTGTACGAGATAATGCAACATAGGATATTATGAGATTATGCTAATATATTATACGAGATAATGCACAATATAATAGTATATGAGATAACGAAAATATTATAGGAGATATTGCAAACTATGATATTATGAGATAATGCAAATATATTATGTGAGAAAATGCAAAATCTAATATTATGAGATAATGCATAAATAATATCATATGAGATCATGCAAATATTTGATACGAGATAATGCAAACTATGATATAATGAGATAATGCAAAATATAATATTATGAGATAATGAAAAATATAATATTATGAGATAATGCAAAATATAATACCATCAGATAATGCAAAATATACTATTGTATGAGACTCTTGGCTCTTTAATGTAGAATAGCCAAGAACATTCGAGGAAAATTGACTTCAACAAAACATTTACAAGCGTTTTACGGAGCCGCTACAGATTTATTAAGATATCAAGGTTTACATCTTATCACTTTATATACTTCAAGGTTCATCAGGCTAGACTTTTATATATTTTTTATCTATATCTATACGAATACATATTTATCCTGACTTTAATGTCTGCAAGAAATAATGTTTAATAAGGCAACCATTTTCAAGAAAATGTTGAAATTCGACATGCATCCGTTAAACTCCGTTGATTATTTAATCACAGATAACGCGGGGGAATTCGCTCAAAGTTGGGAATGTGAAACGTTTAATTTCATTTGAAAAAGATCAGTGTTTGGCACAAGCATTCCTACGTACAGGAAACTCACAAAATGATATTCATTAATCGGTTATCAGAATTCAATTTACAAATCCCAAATGAGAGATGGCTTTGTCTTGTTGTTTTAAATCTGAATCTGCATTTAGAAATTACCACTTTTATGAGAGACAAGCTTTTAATTAGGTTTGAACGTTTCTCGAAAATTAAGTTAAAGATAGTGAATTTATCGCAGTGTTTTTTAAATTTGCATTAGGTTAAATTTGAAAAGGTTCAATACTATTAGTCAGCCAGCCCCTTGTACAGTCTGGCAAACTTATCACTACAGACATTAGCAACCTCATCCCACTTAGCCCAGTTTGAGAGTGGACCGAAATCAGTTGCACTATTTAAGAAAAACAAAACAAAATAATCATTAACTGAATAACGTTTGTAGAAAGATGGAGCCGGCCGATTTGTCAGATCTCAAAATGGAGCAGATGCTCACGTAGACTGACAAAGAAACAAACTAACGATGAATGAATGACCAAATCCATTATCATTGATTATTGATGTATGATCAAATGCATTATCACACGAATATTTGAAAACAATGATCAACCATTCTAATCTCGTATAATAAAAATTACATTTCCTTGAGTAGTCTGGGCTATCAGGCCCATTAATTCAAAAGCACGAGGTTTCCTAATTTTCCTGCTAGCTATCGAACTTCAAAATCTCTCTAATTACTTGAGCAATAGAACCTATTAAAGAAAGCTGTCTTCCGTAATTGAAATCAAAACGAGGCAAGAAAACCAATGACTTAGCCAACATGATACAAAATGATGGCATAAGTGGTTTTCAATAACCAGAACCAGAAATAAGAAATAGCATTAGTGTTAGGGATTCATCTCTATGGCAATGAATAAAGAACGCAATAATTATGTTTGTAAATGCAAATGGTCGACACACACTTATGTTAACTTCGTTTTCAAACAAAGGATAAACCTTTCTAGCAGACAGAAACGAAACAAATTGCATTTAATGGGTAACATGTTACATTATTATGAGATATTTATAAGTGATCATGAAAATGTATTTAGGAAGATTATTTCCCTTAAAGTAACGCCTTATTAGAAATTCAATGTTCTTTTCTGACTTTCGCTTTGTACTTATTTCGCTTTGTCCTAAAGAAACAGTTTTCTCGTTTTCTTAAAATCTATAAATGATCGAAATATACACCTATCACATGCCCTGCAAACTTCACAACTTCTTTAGTGCGTTTTTCATGAAGCTCAAACACTATGGCCCAAATTGTCACGTTTTTGTGTGAATAATTTTGTTGGTAACATACATGTTGAACTTCAAACAGAGCCATCACCACTACGACGACGACTAACACAACGACTACAACGACTAAAACAACTACAATTATGATAACGGTCGCTACTAATTTCTGATACGATGATGTTTAGAACGAGAAAAGTGACTCCACGCTACATCTAATGAAAAATTTAGTCAATTTCATTCAATTAACATTGTGTTAAAAAAAAACTTCCCGTAATAACTGTCAAAATATAGGAAAGACTGTTACAGTTTTGTATAGGTATTACAGATGAATTACCAATTACAAGTCAGATATGTTGTGTACATGTATTACAGACGAATCACCAATGACAAGACAGATCAGTTTTTTGTATATCTACTATTGATGTCTCACCAATGACAAGACATCCGTTTTGTATATGTATTACAAATGAATCGCCAAGAGCAATGCAAATGATCATGGCGTCACACAGTCTTATTCGTTTCGTTTTCCATTTTACTACCAATCTAGGTAATGTATATCGAAGTAAACATCGGATTCAAGACACCCCAAAACATCAAGATTATGTTATTATTTTATTTTTCTTATTCGCTATTCGAAAATGTAAAATCTCGAAATAGGAGTAAAATTTCCAATGTAAGTCTAATTAGGCAATATATTGTGTTTCATTGAGTCTCTTTCATTTTGTTTGGGGACTGGACGATGCCCTTTCATGCGGTTAAGGGACCGGACGATGCCATTTCATAAGTTAGAGGCCTGTGCAATGCCCTTTCATACGGTTAAGAGATCGGGTCATGCTTTTCCATACGGTTAGGGTACTGGACGATGCCATTTCATAAAGTTAGGGGTTGTTCAAAGATACGTTCCATATATTTTCAGGATGATACTAATGATTACGAAGATTACAATACCAGTGAAATGATTTTTAATTTATATATTGCCTTTCTAGAAGAATGCTAAGGTTTTTAAACGTGCGAAATAACATAATTGCGTTATTGCCTAACTTATTGATTTTAGATCTATTGTTTTAATGAACAATACGCATAAATAATGCACACTCACATATATTTGTTTGTCTGGCAACAATTTTAAAATAAAACGCTAATAAAAAATATACATTATATATTTGACAATAATTTCTAAATTTAACATTAGGACATGTTATGGTCTATAAAAAAAACAGACGCAAAGCAGACAAATGCAAAGTACTGTAGTCAGTGAACAATGCATAGACTGACAAATTTGATACTAACATGCAATCGTTTCTCCTTGATGTACATGATACGGAAATTAAATATGGCTAATTCTATGTAAAAAATTTAACTGAAATATATTAGTGCACAATTAAACATAGATAATGTTTGGAATATTAGATTTCTATTATCCTAAAATACAGAATAAAAACACTAAATATTATGAATTTTTAATGAATACGTCAATCAATGACGTTAATCTGGGAAGTCACGTCGCTAAATCCAAAAAGTCATATTTTAATTTTTGTGACATAAAAAGTGAAAAATACTTGATCGGAAAAACCATAGATATATATAAAACTTGTTTAATTATGTGATTGAAATTACTTAAAATGAAAAATAAATCCAAACCTAATAAAACTATGTTACAGATTTACGATAGAGAAGAGTCCGTTATGTTTAACAATCTATATCATGTATTAAATTTTACTAATAGCGTATACGAGAGTTGATAAACACATTATTTGTAAGTCTTAATTTCAGGAATGATAAATGAAAGTCAAATTTGTCAGCTTTAGTTCAAGGAAAGTATAATTTTTGTAAAGTTTAATTTGAGGAAAATATAATTTTCTGCAGAAATGCATGGTTACAGAAATCATATAACGTACATAAAGCTAAACGAGATAGTAACATGTTTCAGGATCAGTTATAATTCCCAAACCCCAACCCCTTTTTGTCTTTTGAATCTCATGTCGTAAAAATGGAAATTTGTCCAATTCACCTGGCGGTATTAAACTTATTAACTTTTTAATAATAGCGATTTGTAAGATGAGCGGACTGTCAACTAAAATTTTCTGTAATCATAACTCCAAATTCACACGTGGACCAACGAGTGGCGCGTGACAAAACAGGCCAATAAAACATATGCGAACGAATGTCATTGGTAGCGATTACTCTGTGAATGGAAAAACAATTTCTACTATGCACAAATGGTCAAAGGTAATTGTGCACTCACACTGTTCAAACATGTGCGTAAGCTTGTCATAAACACAACTGTCTGTATCACCGTACTCATAAATTAGCATAGAAATGATTAAATGCTTGTTTTCTCTGTTATATAGGATTCTTATGAAAGATATTGATGTTTATTTTCCAATAATGTGCCAGTTTTATGAAGAAAGTTCAAGAGTATATTTTGATTCGTTCTCTCTTTGATAATCCCAAAACATTGGTCCTTATTTATTTTTAGTTTTATTAAATCAATGATTGCAACATAAAGACAAGAATGAAATTACAAATTATTTCAAATTGTTTTTCTTCTGCACATGGAACTGGCCATTAAAACTGCTTTGATATCATATTACGCATCATTTAAACACAACTCTCTCTCTCTCTCTCTCTCTCTCTCTCTCTCTCTCTCTCTCTCTCTCTCTCTCTCTCTCTCTCTCTCTCTCTCTCTCCACCGCTCTAGTTGCCGAATGTTTATAGCATCCGCTTTGGATGCGGGAAGGTCATGGGTTCGATCCCCGGCCGAGTCATATCAAAGAGTTACAAAAATGGTGCTAACATCTGCATCGCTTGGCGTTCAGCATTAAGAGGTTAGTGTTCGGACTATAAACTGTCACACTGCATACATCGTAGCGATATGACTGAAAAATTGTTAAAGCTATGTTAAGAATCCAAAATATCTCTCTCTCTCTCTCTCTCTCTCTCTCTCTCTCTCTCTCTCTCTCTCTCTCTCTCTCTCTCTCTCTCTCTCTCTCTCTCTCTCTCTCTATTGACTACCATTTTGTTTTTGCCAAGATATGAGACGTGAGTGTAATAATTTTGTTTTGTTTGTTTCATATCACTGGTGTAATTTAGCTTTAATTTAATAGGTGCTATTTAGTTCTGTTTCGTATAATTGGTGTCATTTATTTATATTTCGTATTAATTGGTGTCATTTATTTATACTTCGTAAAATTGTCATTTATTTATATTTCGTATCTTCGGTGTCATTTACTTATATTTCGTATCTTCGGTGTCATTTAGTTCTTTTCTGAAACATTGGTGTCAGCTTTATCAATTTCATATCATTGGTGTCCTTTATTTCTATTTCATATCATTTGTGTCATTTATTTCTATTTCATATAATTGGTGTCATGTATTTCTATTTCATGATGTTTCTATTTCATATCATTGGTGTCATTTATTTCTATTTCATATCATTGGTGTCATTTATTTCTATTTCATATCATTGGTGTCATTTATTTCTATTTCAAAGCATTGGTGTCATTTATTCATATTTCTTATCATTGGTGTCATTAAGTTACATTTCATTTCGCGGGTGTCATTTATTCTATTTTGTATCAAGGGTGTCGTTTATGTCTTTTCGTAGCATTGGTTACAGGCTGATTAAGGAACACTTCAAATGTACGCAGTAAGTTTATAGTGCTCAATAGTATTGTGAAATGTTCCGGGACATAATTGTTTAATCTTCTTTAGCAAATGACAAAAATGCTAGAGGTCAATTACACTTATACAAAAGATGTTAAATGAAAGGAACTATACATTTTACAAAGACAAGATGCTACGTTTTAATAAGAAAAAAAGAAGGAAAAACTATCATGCTTTGAAGTTCCGTCTGTTACAACATAGGTTATCATACCGAGGTCAATCGAATGATGTGAGTCACGATAGTTCCATGTTAATGCCTTCTATTCAGTAACGTAGTTATTAACCAAACTTGCAAATGAATTGCAGATATTGTGAAGAATCTAAAGAGACAGCGACATTTGAAACTTTAATTGCAGGTAAGTGTCGAGCATGTCCTTTATGAATACTTCAGTTTAATTTGCTATCAGCTTTTAGATCTTTAACGGCATTAGCATGTTCTCACTGATACACGAATCTACTTATAACGGATTATATTAATCGTAGGTAGATAATCAGATAACCGCAATTTGAGAGAGGCTGGGCTGATCACTTTTGATATCCTATTAGAAACTCATCTGGTTGATAATTTAATAGTTACAATTGCAATTATAGTTTTGTATTCCATGATTTTTGGTTTAAATTAGGTTTGATTTAGGGTCACGGTGTCCAATGATTGGAGTGTTCTAAGTTTTTACGTATGTAATATACATGTAACATGATAGCTTGGATGGGGGCAGATTATAACGGCGAATACAAATAATGAAAAGAAAAAACACCTTTATTTATGAATTATGTAATGATAAAGACTAAGTTTGACTAATGAGCCGACAAAGTCCAAATATTGGATATTTAACAAAATATGCACGAAAATGATAATGACACAGACCATACCGTAACATGACAGAGATCATACCGTAACATGACAGAGATCATATCGTAACTTGACAGAGATCAAACACTAACGTGACAAATTATAACGTAACGTGACATCTAGAGATGATTCCGTAACGTGATCTAGAGAGTTGATACTGTAACGTGACAAATACTGTACTGTCACGTTGCAAACATGCCATACCGTGATGAATACGCATTGGGCGTCAACGTCCTAATTTTATTCAATGTCTGTACTCTGTTTTAGCAATGTTTGCAGCATGTAGATATTAACCATGCTGAAACATGGCCTTTTTGCACAGGTGTTACTAATGCTATATCATGCTTGAAAATGTAGATGTGCAAAGTTTGAAATGGAATGAGGTGAAGAGAGGTATATTACATAATCAGTCTTAGCACTTCAAAATAATAACAATATGTTATTGTGAAGATTAATGATATTCTCGTGTTCAAGAACACACCTGTTAAACTCGTAAAACTAGCAAGTGTTATGCAGGTGTAATCATTAAAGCGAAATCAGTTTCAACACAAAACTAAGCTGCGATTTATGAAACTTACAAGCTGAATTCATGGAACTATGTCACACACACACACACACACACACACACACACACACACAAACACACACACACACATACGCACACACACATCATTAATGTGATATTTTATGGCTGACGTTGTCAATATTGCGGATATCCCCATAGCTTTACAAATGCACTAAAGTACCCAAAGCATAGCAAATGTACTAAAGTCCCCAAGTTTGACAATTGTAATAGTCCCCCATTGCCTGACCAATGTACTAAAGTCCCCAAGTTTGACAATTGTAATAGTCCCCCATTGCCTGACCAATGTACTTAAGTCCCCAAGTTTAACAATTGTAATAGTCCCCCATTGCCTGACCAATGTACTGAAGTCCCCAAGTTTGACAATTGTAATAGTCCCCCATTGCCTGACCAATGTACTGAAGTCCCCAAGTTTGACAATTGTAATAGTCCCCCATTGCCTGACCAATGTACTAAAGTCCCCAAGTTTGACAATTGTAATAGTCCCCCATTGCCTGACCAATGTACTAAAGTTTCCAAGTTTGACAATTGTAATAGTCCCCCATTGCCTGACCAATGTACTAAAGTCCCCAAGTTTGACAATTGTAATAGTCCCCCATTCCCTGACCAATGTACTAAGGTCCTCACAGTTGGCCAGGTGATGTGTTATGGACATAACTGCATAACCTAAGTGTTGTATGTCTATTAAAGCAATTCTTACGATTTCCAAATAATTTGTCTTTACTAATTTTGCTGTTTACTACCCAGCAAAAGAGATCAAAGACGTCGCCGTTTCAAGAACTATTTGAATGCATCAAATCGTATTATAACATTTGATTTGAAAAAAGGTAGTGTACATAGTACATGTACAAAGCCTTCTATACCATACATCATAAGTGCTAATGGTGATTTATAATTTGAAGTCTGTATTATATATGTACGTATATTTATTCTTGTTGCAAAAAGTGACAATTTTTAGTTATGTCCGAGATCTATATAGATATTTGTTTTATTTTTAAGTGTGACACGTATGTAATTCTCAGTCGATGATGCAAAATACCAACTTTGTGTTGCACGATAACATCAGCCACACTTTGAAAATGTGTATAGTTAACTGTCCATTATAACACCTAGAAAATGTGTAATTTGCCAAAGAAACCAAAACTTAGGACACTTTTAAAGTCTGTATTGTATCAATCTTCGTGCTTGCTACGTTCACAGTCTACATATAATGACAACATCCCCAAGTCTCCAAAGTAATCAGAATAAATATATTCTTTTTATTCTTCTACCACAGTCAACCTAATATTTTTTTTATAGATACTATTATAAAAACCAATGCAATAAAACTATTTCGGCCGAGTTTTCAACAATATTGAAATTACACAGACACATAAGCACACACAGACATGCATACCGACAGAAAGATATATATATTTATATATATATATATATATATATATATATATATATATATATATATATATATATATATATATATATATATATATATATATATATATATCAGCATTCTTTTCCATATACTAATTGCCTTCATACTGACGTAAAGGAAACAGTGTTTGATCATTCTTATGATGAGAAGTTGTATTATTGGTGATGAAAAGTGTTCAAAAGATTACGATGTTTTATGACTGTGTGAATAAATAATTGATTGAATGTGATGAAATATATCATTAGGTTCTCTTGCACGAGATAAAATATACATTCTCGTTCGCATTTAACAATCAAACTTCAAGATTATGCCAACTGAATCGGCAACAAAAGCTGTTGCTAAAAGCTTCACTCGCTAATCGAAATAAATTGAAGCCTAAAAATTGAATTTATTTGTAATCATTATACAAAAGCATGGCATACTATAAGAATAAAGGCTCGAAACAGAAAATACTTTAGTCAATTTATAAATCCCTTTTGGCCACAAAGATAATTTAAATTGTGTTTGTAAATACAAAGCCACTTACATCCATGCCGTACAAGCGATATTTCGTGTTAATCTGGTTTACAAACAATGGTAAAGCTTTTTGAGACGAAAGGCGTTAAACCAATCGTATCTAATGAGAATCTCGCCTCTCTCGAAATTTGACCATTATGAACAATTTCTAAGTGAACTTGCAAATGAACCCAAACATTGGAATTTCTCGTGCATGATAGAGACAGGATGGCAAATTTAGGAAGCAATTAAATCTAACTTTATTCTAAAACAGCTGAATCTGGAACCCAGCGTTACACACACAAGATAAACTTTAGCTTCGAAAGTCGTGTAATAATTGTGTTATTTAAAATAAAATGTTTTTATCGGAATGAATAGGATACTGTTACTCTGTACCCATGTGTAATTACACAATTTAGGACATGTATCCCCAAGAACGAAGGCATACTGCTTACTAGTAAACAAAAACCATGTCAAACGTTTACTGATTTCAAATGAAGGCGTTATTACTTATAAGGTAATTCGAATTTAACGTCATTAGAGAGATATGAATTGTTGTATTTCCTTTTGATATATATTTATAAGAACAAAGAAATAACCGACAGAAATGCTGAAATTGCCCTAACATTATGTCTAGGTATATTATTATTATTATTACCATGTGCTTTCACAAGCCCACTTGCTCACTCTGTGCCTCCCTCCACATTATTATTCAAAGCATAATAAATCAATTACGCTTTATTTACCTATCTAGTTACTTTCTTTATTCACTCCTTCCTCGTGTCTCTTTACGTAGTTACATCAATATTAATTCTGCTTACTAACATTCTGAATTTAGATGAGAGGCAATTCATCAGGGAGTAGGGATTGTGTAACCTACCAATGAATAAGGTGCCCTTCATTTTGTTCCCTTCACTATTGGTAACCAATTTTATAGTAGTGCGCTTACTAAGGCAATGGTTTGACTTATTTAATACCCCAAATCGGTGAGGAAGATTAACATGCGGTTTTATTAATAATTGGTTTCATCCTACTTCTGTTTGGCATGTATACAGCTCTGTACACGGAAGTTTGTTTCCATGACATTATTGATTTTTTACACACAAAAAAACAGAAGTCCCTGCTCAGTAGTCCACATAGGACTTTGGACTTGTGCAACAACGGAACATGTGAACAATACAATTAAGAAGATGCCTCCATCACAGAGCCATCAGTAAGCAGGACGTAGAACAACGACCACCATAGCATGCTAAGATTACAAGTTCTTTTGACTACAACGATGCCTTTCTAAGAAATCCTAAGATGATTTCAATTGGTTAAAGGTGACACAGCGTTGTCTTTCTTGTTGTTTCCAGTCCAAACACAAGGAATATTCAAATTTTGACATTTTCATTTTTGTATCTCGGAGCACACGAAGCTTTTTTCACGATTACCTCGATTACGGATTTGTTTTCCAATTCACACAGCCCCCTCTACAGAAAACTCCCCCCCCCCCACCACCACCATTAATTAAAATATAAAATATAAGACAATACACAGAATGACAACCCATAGGAACGTGATCATCTGTTACAATTGAACAGAGAAAGATTCGAGACTCGTTGATATCTCGTAAAAAGAATATTGTTTCTTGATCAGTGACTCTGTCCTGCGTTTCTGCCTTAGCTCACAAACATCAGGGAATTACTTATTCAGTTAATGTAGTATACGTCTCACACAACACGTTCTTTATCTGGTGGCTTTATTATAGTATTATTTATTAAGCTTCTTAATTAGGCTTTTTAATTAGGCTTTTAATTAGAATGTTTAATTAGGATTCTTAATTAGGATTCTTAATCAGGCTTCTTGATTACGCTTCTTAATTAGGATTCTTAATAAGGATTCTTAATCAGGATAGTAATTAAATTTCTTAATTAGGCTTTTTGATAAGGATTCTTAATTAGGATTATTAATTAGGATTCTCAATTAGGATTCTTAAATAGGATTCTGCTGTCCATCTTATTTAAGGTTAATCTGTCATAATGTCACAAAGGAGCATGAGTGCATACGCTACCTTGATTTTAGATTTCTGGCGTTCGTCACCGAGTCTCCATGACAACAAATTATACTGAAGATTACAAGACAACGACTATGTTGAGTATGTATTTTTTACCATATGCTCTCAAAGGACTCCCTTAAGGGTTGTTTAGTTAGCACTCACGCACAAAAGCTTCTTCCATTATGAAAGATATATGTCAACCTACTCAGGGTGCAGTCCCCTCCCTCTCTCTCTCTCTCTCTCTCTCTCTCTCTCTCTCTCTCTCTCTCTCTCTCTCTCTCTCTCTCTCTCTCATTGGTATTGAAGAAATCCATATAAATATCAGTTTCTATAACATTGTAACGTAGAAATCTATGTATGAACTAACAGTGTTTCCAAGTGTTAACCTCTTCATATTGTTCAAACGATTGCTATAACTCCATATATGAGAACGGAGTTACTATAAATTTAATCTTCAACACGAGGCACAGCAATAATGTGTCTAAACTAGGGGTTTAAAGTAATCTTGTTTTGAAACCGCAATACATGCCTATTAGATACAACATTACATAAGTTAATACCAACCAACCGTTTTAAATGAACCAATTATTTATTTGATCCTCAGATAACCGGGAGATATCCCTGAAACCCTGTCATGAGAATTTCATAGTCATCACACACATCACGAACATATTTTCAGCTACAAGTTGAGTATACAAAGAAAAATATACATTGCTTTTTCTTCTTTTATATTTTGTTTTGTTTTGTATTGTGTTTTGTTGCATGTTCTGTTTGATGCTTCTGTAGGTTTGCTATTGGTTAAGAATTGTACTTATTACTAACACTAATTATAACATTATAACTATTGCATGTAAATAATAATGCAGGTACTACACTTACTACTACTACGACTACTACTACTACTTCTAGCACTACTTCTACTATTAATACTACTACTACTATTAATACCACTACTACTACTACCACTACTACTACTACCACTTCTACTGCTACCACTTCTACTACTACTACTTCTATGACTACTACTACTACTAATTTTAGTACTTATGTAAAATGCATGATAAGTTTTGCTTTTATGCGTGAAATTGATGCAGTTCATTCAACTTCCAACATGTAACAGTTTCGTCCAGAGCCACGCTTTCCATTTTCGTCAGAGCTACGCTGTCCACTTTCGTCCTGAGCCACGTTGTCCACTTTCGTCATGAGCAACGCTGTCCAGTTTTATCATGAGCTAGGCTATCCAGTTTCGTTACCAGCCACGCTGTCCATAATTGTTATGAGCCACTTCGTCCAGTTTCGTCCTCAGCCACATTGTCCAGATTTTTATAAGGCATTCTGTCTAGTTTCCTCATTAGCCACGCTGTCCAGTTTCATCAGACACTCTGTCCACAGTTTCGTCATCAACCACGCTGTCCAGAATTGTCCCGAACCACGCAGTCAAGTTTTTCATGAGGCACGCTGTTCAGTTTCGTCCTCATCCACGCTGTCCAGTTTCGTCATCAGCCACGCTGTCCAGAATTGTCATGAGCCATTTCGTCCAGTTTCGCCCTCAGCCACGTTGTCCAGATTTGTATAAGGCATTCTGTCCAGTTTCGTCATTAGCCACGTTATCCAGTTTCATCAGCCACTCTGTCCAGTTTCGTCATCAAACATACTGTCCAGAATTGTCCCAAACCACGCAGTCCAGAATTTTATGAGCTACGTTGTTCAGTTTCGTCATCAGCCACGCTGTCCAGAATTGTCATGAGCCACTATGTCCAGTTTCGTCATCGGTCACGCATTCCAGAAGTGTCATGAGCCTGAATTTGTCGGATGAAAATTGTTCCACATCTCCGCCAAGGTACGAATGTCTAGCAGAGGCAAAGAAGGAAATATGAACCCGGCAAAAAAGGCGTTAACTCAAAAGAGCCCTTAAACGCCAGCCCATACTTGGTCAAACCAAGTCCAGTTATTTAAACGGACAGTAAAAATGAAAATATTGTGTAAGCCACCTGTGCAATCGATGAAATCCGATAAGTCAATAAATTTAATTATTCATTCATTAAGTTGGACATTTTAGTACAGCGTATACATTGAATTTTCTTAAAAAATTACCAATCAGCGGAATCAAAATGACTAAATCATATTTTAGCGTCACTCATACTGAAAGTATAGAAACGTTTGATGGTGGCAACAAAAGGATCAAATCAGAAATTATGGATAAAGTTATTATCGAAAATAAATTCTCCAACTAAAATGAGAATCATATCCACTCGACAAGGCAAAGCATTAATTCCTCGACTTATCGAACTTGAGTCCAGGAACCTGCAGGCCGGACCGGATATGGTCAGTTTTGAGTTAAATGATATAGGAATTAATATTTATTTTGAAAATACATCCGTAAACCTAATGTTACGTTATTTATCTGAAATCAAATAAAAGCACATATAAATTATATGTGTGAGTGATAGACAAGAGAAACAAAATTGTAAAGCTGTTTTTTAATATATTATAATCGACACCATTCTGTCAATTTACCTAAGGCAACAAAACAATTTCTTCGCGAGATTTCTCTTTCCAAGAACATTCACACTGTTTAATTGTAGAAACAAGGGCATTTTCATTCTGGAAATGCATCGTCCATCTAACATCATTGATATGACCGGTTGAATATATTATAATCGTTTGTGTTTTCCGTCTTATTTAGACCAAATATAGTGTCCACATTCAAGTCTTTTACTGCTAAAGAACAAAACAAAAAACGGCTGCCTCTTGTACTAATATAAATGGAAAAAAAAAACAAAGCGGGTTAACCACTCAGTATTACCATTTAATAAAAATGGCTGATCGTGAAGCTAAGACTTGTGATACGATCGTGAAATTATATGCACAGCAGTGTAATATCCGATCTCCTTTGAACTGCATTGAAACAGACGACTGACGGCAATTAACGTGAGAAAGTAAACATCATGTTCATGCACGAACAAAAAGACCAGCTATTAATGTCACCTGTATCCATAGCTCAGGTGAAAATTATTGTTATTGTGTTAATCCCGGGCACTGTTTCTTTTGTCCTGAATTAAGACATACAAGTAAATACACGTGTATCTTTTTATTGCAAAATGTTTGTTAACAGCTGCTTTGAGTTTAATTTTCTGATGGATTTGGGTCACGTGCCTTATTAATTGAAAAACATAATTTTATTACTTTAGCGGCAAAAACGAACGATTTTACGGATAATAATTATTGTAAGTCAAGTCCAACAAAGCGCATGAAGGACTTTTTACATAAGAAGCCCCTTTTTCGGGATACTAGTCAATGCCTCGTATTTATAGGGTTAACAATTTGGCTCGAAAACCCGACTTGATAAGCCCCTTTTTAAATTCAAATATGTTCCTTTGGTATCCATTTCAAATTACTCAGTATACTTCAATTGGTTACATAGAATTCACAGATTTACTCATTTGTGCACACAAAGCTCACATCTATTCACCAAAAATTGAAACGTGTAATATGTAGATAAATTTACAACTTATTAGCATGACACTGATTACGATTGTGGCTGACACCGAATTTGTAATAGGGACCTTGGTACCTTAAATACAACTTTGGAGTTTCGTAATGTGTTCAAGTGAGGTTGTTCCGATCCCCACTCGTCCTTATTATCCCTGTTACCGTGGTCTGTGCGTGGCTTCTGTCCAACCTGATAACTAGGTAGTGCGCTTTTTCATTGAAATGACGGGTGCTCGCATTAATTTTACACCAACCGTAGTGAAATTAAGTAGTCTGTATTACAGTCTGTCTTAATTAATCGAACATCCCTTAATGGACGTAAGCGACATAAATCTAAAACAAACACATATGCTATGGAAATTTTACAATTAGTAGAAAGACTTTTCACATTAAAGTAAGACATTTTCCAAACTAGAACAAACAGAAAATTACGAATAGTATTCAATAAAAGTTTGGCAATTGGTGCAAAAATACATTTTAAAAAGTATACAGTAGAATTTAAAAAAGCAACAAATTGTTGTTTCATTTACAACTGAAGGATAAAGTGGGAACAAAATTTAAGGTAACTAACTCAACGCTATTTCATTATAAATTTATATTTTTGTTGAATTTATCTTAAAAAATGTATTAGAAAAATTACATGCATTTATTTGCCCCGTTTTCCACAAGTATTATAATTGCAATGCAGACACCAGTAATCACATTAAACATTATTTCCAATAGGCTACTCCCTTCGTAGGTGTCTGTCTAATATGGTGTTCTGGATGATTTCTTGAGTAACGAACACTTACGAATTTACTTAAGAAATTATATACAAATAATTTCGACGACGCCATTATACACGTTTTTTTCTTCGATTTACTTTACAAAGTCCCCCACGTTACAGTTTTTCTCAGCATGAAATGGTTTCGGAGTCGAATGTAAATCGATGAGATTTAAATGCAATTCCATACAAACCTCAAAAGACGACCCAACCTGTGAATCTTTAAGTAGGAAATAAACCATTTGAAAATCAGATTAAACTCCAAACACTAAAATCATATTCATTCACATTTTTTTTTCAATGGAAATGCAAAGTGCTCTTAAATAATATTCCTGGGCAGAAACATTTAAATAAGAATTCTAGACGATTCAAACAAGGAGATCTTGGATTATATTATTGTGAATTGGGAAATGACATGTCATATCACTACGTCACAAACTATAACTATGGCTGGTGATATTACTGTTAGACTATTATGGGATGCAAATTCATTTTTACGCATTGACTGAGTCCCATTTATTTCACAAACTATAACTATGGCTGGTGATATTACTGTAAGACTATTATGGGATGCAAATTCATTTTTACGGCATTGACTGAGTCCCATTTATTATTTTACATATTTGTGAAATCAATAGTGAATAATACAGCAACCTTTCACAGTGTCATTTAAGGTACAAAACTTTATTTTAAATCATACCGAAGAAAGATTAGACTCCATGAGAAAGGATTAATTACTCCAGCTTGTGAGACAATATGATTTTTTTTAAAAAAGAGATTGCTTCTTTAACAAAGCAAAATATAAAAATGTCCAATACAATAATTGGTGGGAATAAAGTATTTTTGATAAACCTATATTGAGTTTAATTATTAAGTCTCTATTATGCTCCGTTATGAAATTTTAAAAGAAAGTAATTAAAACACATTATGGAAATATAATTGAAATTAAAACACAAGATGGAAATATAATTGAAATTAAAACACAAGATGGAAATATAATTGAAATGAAAACACAAGATGGAAACATAATTGAAATTAAAACACATTATGGAAATATAATTGAAATTAAAACACAAGTTGGAAATATAATAAAATTAAAACACATTATGGAAATATAATTGAAATTAAAACACAAGATGGAAATATAATTGAAATTAAAACACATTATGGAAATATAATTGAAATTAAAACACAAGTTGGAAATATAATAAAATTAAAACACATTATGGAAATATAATTGAAATTAAAACACAAGATGGAAATATAATTGAAATTAAAACACAAGATGGAAATATAATTGAAATTAAAACACAAGTTGGAAATATAATTAAAATTAAAACACATTATGGAAATATAATTGAAATTAAAACACAAGATGGAAATATAATTGAAATTAAAACACAAGATGGAAATATAATTGAAATGAAAACACAAGTTGGAAATAGAATTGAAATGAAAACACAAGATGGAAATATAATTGAAATTAAAACACAAGATGGAAATATAATTGAAATGAAAACACAAGTTGGAAATATAATTGAAATTAAACACAAGATGGAAATATAATTGAAATTAAACACAAGATGGAAATATAATTGAAATTAAACACAAATTGGAAATATAATTGAAATTAAACACAAGTTGGAAATAGAATTGAAATGAAAACACAAGATGGAAATATAATTGAAATTAAAACACAAGTTGGAAATATAATAAAATTAAAACACATTATGGAAATATAATTGAAATTAAAACACAAGATGGAAATATAATTGAAATTAAAACACAAGATGGAAATATAATTGAAATTAAAACACAAGTTGGAAATATAATTAAAATTAAAACACATTATGGAAATATAATTGAAATTAAAACACAAGATGGAAATATAATTGAAATTAAAACACAAGATGGAAATATAATTGAAATGAAAACACAAGTTGGAAATAGAATTGAAATGAAAACACAAGATGGAAATATAATTGAAATTAAAACACAAGATGGAAATATAATTGAAATGAAAACACAAGTTGGAAATATAATTGAAATTAAACACAAGATGGAAATATAATTGAAATTAAACACAAGATGGAAATATAATTGAAATTAAACACAAATTGGAAATATAATTGAAATTAAACACAAGTTGGAAATAGAATTGAAATGAAAACACAAGATGGAAATATAATTGAAATTAAAACACAAGACGGAAATAGAATTGAAATGAAAACACAAGATGGAAATATAATTGAAATTAAAACACAAGATGGAAATATAATTGAAATACAACACGAGATTAAAATGGAATGAAATTGAAAGCAAAATAAAATATGGAAATATAATAGAAATTAAAACCCGAAATGGAAAATTAATTGAAATTAAAACACAAGATGGAAATAAAATTGAAAGTAAAACCCAAGATGGAAAATTAAATAAATAAAACTCAAGATGGAAATAATTAATGAAGGAACGAATTTAAGACATTGATAGTGCATCGATTTGTATTTGAGTAATGAATGTGTGACGTCGCATTATTCCTATTGGAGGAATAAAATTACAGCCCGGGCATTACACCATTGGTCAAGAGAAAGATCCTGATGACTACACAACATTTTTAACTTTTCATTGTGAATGTTTTTTTAATTACTTGACACCATTATTTCAATTCTGACGGTATAACGGTTTAAAGTTCTACCCACCATTTTCGAAGTTTTATTGTACTAAGCGCCAGTTTTACCTTCTGACGGTGTGGGATTTCTAACTTATGATGGTATAGCGTTGGAAAGTACAACTTTTGACGGAATAGTGTTTTAAAAGATAGATAGAAAGGTATCGTTCGTAAGGTCTTTGTTTACATCGCTTTGGTGAGGATGACTACCTGGTTGAAACTGCACAAAGAAGGCACAATTTTGAATCCCAGTAATGTAGCAACATCTTAATTAATATCAAACAATAAAATATAAAAAGGTTCATAATTTAAGGTGAGACATTCAAGATATCTAATTACACATAAAATTACCATACATCTTCAAAGAATACCAACATTATACGATTCCGAAATCTGTTCCTTTTAGGCAGACGTAAATAATAAAATATCGAAAGAACAAAAGGCAAACAAAATACATGTATATTTAAAATATAGTAGCATTGCAATATTTCTATGACTAAATTCATATATTTTTCTCACGTGCGAAATGAGTCAGACGTATGAAGACTATTGGAAGGCAACTAAATCGAACTCTTTTATCGTTCCTGTATATTTTTTTCGGAAGGAATGGAAAGCAAGGTTCTCTGTCTGAAAAAAAAGCAAGTTTGGTATGTATGTTTTAAGTCCCTACACATACTTTGCCCGTTAGATGAATATCACGCCAACTGATTACAGATATCAAGAGGAAGTCCCGAGTGGCCGAGTGGTCTAAAGCGCTCTTCATTACGGATTACTGCCATCTCACATATCTGTGTAGGTTCGAGTCTCAGATTATAATAATATGTGTTAAAGTACAACAAATTCTGTTTTTACTTAGAAATATAAACAAAAAAAGATCTAACGATGAAAATTGCTTTCACAATTATTCCCAGAAAATTTAACAATAACAACAAAAATGCTGTATAGTGCTTTGAAAGGCTATAGAGCCAGAGCCTCTGTATATGTAGTAATTTAAATCGCTACACAGAAGTTAAAAAATTTGCATAATGATTAAGAACGCTACCGCCAGAAGTTAAAATGTTGTGTACTAACTTTAAACACTACACAGACAGAAATAAAAAATGTGTAGTGATTTTAAAGCTACAAAGTAAATATGTTAAGTAGTTTTAAATGCTTCACAGCCAGAATTTAAAAATGTTGCGTAGTGATTTAAAACGCTACACAGTCAGAATTAAAAAAATGTTGCGTAGTGATTTAAAACGCTACACAGAAGTTTCAACTGTTGTGTAGTCAGTTTAAATGCTACACAGGTAGAAGTTAAAAATATTATGTAGTGATTTAAAACGCTACAGAGTCATAAGTTAAACATGTGTAGTGATTTGAATTGAACTCTACACATTTACAAGTTACAAATGCTGTGTATTAATTTTAAAAGCTACACAGTCAAAATATAAAAATATTGTGTAGTGATTGAAATCGCTATACGATCAGAATTTAAGGAGATTATAATGTGATAAGTGAATGTATAATTAAATATGGATTTCATTAATGTTTCATGGATATTTCGTAACATAACAAAATATCTCAGTCAATTAAACCTTAAAGCAAGCATCTATATAAACACTTGTAAAACCACTCCAAGGCATAAATTAATAAGTATTTATATGTACTAATGCATGTTTGTATTTTGTATACGTTGCTACTGCTAGATTGATAATTGCTTCAAAAGGCTTCAAGTTCTTAATTACATATTTTAGTGGCATTACGTATTACGTTTTATTTATTTAAACTGTCTGAAAATCGTTGAAGCGTAAGGGATAAAACAATTTCATCTCCTCTCTCGAGCTGTCGATGGAATTGTATTTGGAATGGTGTCATTCATAAAGAAGACAGTTCTTTTAGTTTCATTTAACCTTTTTGCTTATATGAATTTAATTTTGAGAAACTACAATTCACTGTTGATTATAGTAGAACACGTAACATCGTCTTTATCGGATAAAATTAAGTCAAAATAAGGAAACTTGGAAGAAAGGATGTAATGTCAGTCAAAAGACCCAGTAATGTCAGTCAAAAGACCAGTAATGTCTGTCAAAAGACCAGTAATGTCAGTCAAAAGACCAGTAATGTCTGTCAAAAGACAAGTAATGTCTGTCAAAAAAACCAGTAGCTAGTTGCAAGCAGGGCGTACATGTTCTTATAAAACTTACCTCGATTTGCAAATATAAAAGGACAAAGGCAACTCATTAGTGCTTTGTCCTGACAATTTCTGTGCTCTAGATATTAGAAAGCAGATTTTATAAGCAGCTGTCTTGGTGTTATTTACATCGTAAATCACATAATGTTTTTCATTGTTGCCTGTGTTCACTGAAGGGGAATCTGTGTAACCGTACAAGACCCAAAACTAATTTAGAACGTGGCTCATTTTGTTTCCATGAAGGGAGCAGCAATCTCGACGACGAATATTCAATTGGCAATTTAACTGTTATGTTCAAGAGTTATTTAATCATGTCCGCTATAATTAAATATTTTACACGTGACTAATAAGTAACCTGGATATAATTATGTGATAGTCCTGGCCAAAAGCACACACACACACACACACACACACACACACACACACACACACACACACATTCCCATTACATGATGAACTTAAAAGACTGAAATATAGGTCAATAACATTCCAATTACCTCCTCCATTTTGCAAACACAATTAGAAAACATACAGAAACTTAGCCAGACAGAATGCTGTTTTAAGTTTGAAAGTGTGCGTCAAATTGATAATATACTAAGTAGAACATAAGACGTTTGCGAAATACTGTGCAATGGCACACGATACGTATTGAAAGTAATTTTAAAATCGTTTGAACGATTCAAAAAGTCGCATTCTAAAGTCACGAAATTTGAATAAACACATACACGAAGACAAGGAACTGAACAAGGACACACCGTTACTAACACAGTGTATGGAAAAATGATTTCACAGCTGTAATTCAGTAATGTGTTAATACCATTCTAGGTTGAAATAAAATGATAGATGTTCGGCTGATCTTCAAGCGAAGCCGTGAACACAGAAGCCTTAATTACAAAGACCTATCGTATAATTAGTGAAGACGTTTCCATTTTTAATGACACCCTAACGTCTTTGCCTATTCACGTGTAAATTATATCTACTAATAAAGGTATATTGAGACTGAAAGGAAATCAAAGAAGCTGAAACTTGAGAAGTGGGTATTCTCTTGCTTTGGTTGTATATCTTGTACTCAATCAACTCCATATCTGAGAAATCGGTCACTAACTTGAAACTTTCCGTTTTATTTGTATAGACTCGCGAGGGACCAACACCGTTTATATAGAATCATTTTATTATACACAGGCGTTTTGTATGAAATATTTAAATTCATGTATATAAGACATCACAATATTCTTTGTTACACACTGTATATCTCTCTAAGGCAGCTCTCTATTCTGTGCAATACACTAAATGTCTCTCTAAGACATCTCTATTCTGTACAATACACTAAATGTCTCTCTAAGACATCTCTATTCTGTACAATACACTAAATGTCTCTCTAAGACATCTCTATTCTGTACAATACACTAAATGTCTAAGACATCTCTATCCGGTACAATACACTAAATGTCTAAGACATCTCTAGTCTGTACAATACACTAAATGTCTAAGACATCTCTATTCTGTACAATACACTAAATGTCTAAGACATCTCTATTCTGTACAATACACTAAATGTCTAAGATATCTCTATCCTGTACAATACACTAAATGTCTAAGACATCTCTATCCTGTACAATACACTGAATGTCTAAGACATCTCTATTCTGTACAATACACTAAATGTCTAAGACATCTCTATCCGGTACAATACACTAAATGTCTAAGACATCTTTATCCGGTACAATACACTAAACGTCTAAGACAGCTCTCTCCTGTGTAACCTACTAAATGCCTCGGAATCTCTCTATTGTTACGAGTCTATGCCTTTAAAATAAGTAATAGAAGAGAGTGAGAGAGACAAGCTTTGCAAAATTTAACAAATCATTTTTTCCTAGACTACAAAGTGAAAATGAGGGAAAAAAAGAACTTATGGTATTGCGAATTAAATCCCAAATAATCCAAGAATTACAGACACAAGTCCTACTAATATAAAGTCTTCAGTTCAAGCCTCAAAGAGATCCATAATTGGATGCGTGTCTGTTTTAACTTATGGAGTACTGATATGTCAACAGTATTTTGTTGAATCACAGTAGTATAATTTCAGGTTTGAATTCAGTATAAATTCCTGTAAATGTCTTTATCTTATCCAAGAATTTTATCAGAGTACTTGTGTATTTCCAGATATAAAATAAATCATTTTAATTGCAAGTATTACGATATTTATTCAGTCGGTTAGAACGCCAATGTACTTATTACGATATATAGTGAGTTGGGTAGAATACCAATGTAATTATTGCGATATTTTATGAGATGATGGTTGGAATGTTCAATTGATCGATCTCATAAACACATACTGGGAACTCAGGAAGATAGTAAGAGAGAAAGGATGAGTTCCTAGATAAAGGATGTCACATGATGATGGAAATGTCTTGTAGAAAGTTACGGAATCGTAGCTGGAATATGAGACTCTTGCTGTTACGGAAAACTTTATGAAGATGTTAGTCCACTAATGTCGTTTTTTCCAAGAATCTTTTCCATAACTTTTCAAAAGAAAAAATCACTCGAAACAGGCTAGATCTTGGGGACATTGGCTCTGCGAGAGGGTCCAGGGATCTGTAACATTCTCCATCCACTTGTTATGTAAGAAAAGATGTTGTTATTGTAATAAGGGTTGTTGTACGGCTACATCTTTGAGAGAGAGAGAGAGAGAAAGAGAGAAAGCTCTCTTAACCGCGTGCCGTCACAATGTTAAACCAGGTACATCTGCATAATTATTTTGCCTGTAATAAGAAGACAAAACATCTATTTCCTCTGTCGGTACGGAACTGACCTGACCCTTAAATGCGTGGTCTTTTATATGCATCCTGTGTCAGGTTAACGTACCCTTGGAAATAGATGTTTATTCTCTCATCAAGTAAAAGTCAGTTTTTCCTGGTCCAAACCAGCTTAATTTGACGTCATCTGACATAAGGTACAACTCAGATTTGTAGTTCGTTTGGCATTAGTTACGTCCGAACATGATAATCCCTAAATATTCTAAATCAGCAACATGTTTAATATATTAAGCCAGCAACAATGTCCGTCAATCTTTAGATAAGAACCATTTTTGTAGAAACGACTGTCCATCATTAGTTAAAAACCATTCTGTATTTACGTTAACACGGAAGCCTGCTCTATGCTTTACCGATAAGACTTAGGGGTTCACTGACTTTCAGTAAGATTTCTTGCTAATGCCTGGTTTTACAAAATATATATCTGACTGATAAACTTAAGAGCTGACTGACTTTTGTTTTATAACCTATTTTCACTCGATAATGTATATTCGTATAGCTAATGATTTGCGTTGCCAACTTATGCTTCGTATATCAACTATTTTCCTTCAATTAATATATAGTTGTGCTTTTGAAATAAATGAAATTAATCTTAACACACTTTTAGAACTTACTTAATATCAACAAATAAAACATTACTTTAATACAATTTAAAGAAAATATCAATGTTATTAATTTTACTAAAAATTTAATCCTAACAATACCCTCTGATTTATTTGAGACGAGTCCTCGAGGCTCGAAAAGAAAAATCAATTTTATTCATCAAAACAAGATAAAAGGTGAAAGATCAAAAATACAATGATAAAACATTGCGAGACATTTTCGCAAAGTTTAAAGATACAATGTAAACACTGCAAAATATATTGCAAAATACCAGGTAAAGTACAAAAAATACAATGAGAAAGTACATTGCAAAATACTCAGTCAAATTCAAAAAGTACAGTACAATGTAAAAGATTTGATAAAATTTCCAAAAAAACAATGGGAAGTGTATTGCACAATACTCAGTCAAATTCCAAAAAATACAATAAAGAGTACAATGAAAAATTCGTGATAAAATTACAAAAATACAATGGGAGCAACATTGAATACCTTCATAAAATACAGTAACGTAACGTGGTACGACATTAAATAAAAATTTAAAAGTTTACGTAACTTAAACAGCTTTACAATATAAAATTCTACAAAACTTACATAGAAACTAGTCTTGTCAGACGATTGTAACACAAAATAGTAGCATGCAGTTCTTGGTATCTTTATTTTTCTTTTTCTATTTGAGTTTACTCTTTTTTATACTTTTTTCTTTCTTTTTTTTTCTTCTTTTGTCTCTTCTTCTCGTTTATAGTTATTTGAATAACATCAGCAGAACATACGTATGGGTGACTACGGTGTTAGATTGGTTCAGCCAAGTGTAATGAAAGAATTCTTGTTCTTATGAATAATGCTAGTAAGCCGATATTGAGATGATCTTCCTAGTTCCACAAAGAATTACCAGTAGCTTTCAAGTAAGAATGGATGCAATAAAGATGGCGTAAAAATTTAGTATTAATCAAGAGTTAGGAAACTGACAATTTAATGTTGTTATAGCCTTAATAACCATGACGTATGTTCACTTGCAATCAACTTTGACCTGTGCGTGTATGAAATACGTATTGCCTTTGAATTAACCTAAGACCAATGAACATATCATTTAAGCGTTTTGGTACGGTATGGTCTAGTACATCTTTGAAATGTACGTGTTTATCAACGTTATCTATGACGATGGAAAGAGAATGGATTGCCATATCGTTTTGAACTAATTTGACTCAGAAGCTGGCCGTATATAGACCAATAGCTGCTCATATCGTGAGAGCTATGCATTACGTTAACTCGGATTCGAGTAATCGCTAGGACACTTTGACTATTTTATATCATTTCACATACATTTAAGTCAACATCAATGGATGTTGCAAAACCAGTGAAGGAAATCGCCTCTTCTAACTGGCTGATAGGTAGGCATTATAGCCGTTCCTATAGTACGTACCATAAGGTACAGACCTTCATACAATGGTATGATAATTGTGAGAGAAAAACCTCTAAAACATTGTCGAACCATTTGGCTGACAAACAAAAAACATCTGAAGTCAATAAGTTCGAGACGGCTAGGCGGAATTTACAATTCTCCCTCAGATAGGTAAATACGGTAATACTATGTTGAATGTGCTGTTAGCGTATCATGTATACGATAGTTTCAGATTTCAGTACGAACAGGGTTTTTGATAGCGTAGGCAAAGGATACAAGAAACGTCAGGTGTTTCATTCAAGTTCTGTAGGCAAAACATTACAACTGTGATGAATGTTACTGTAGAAGATATAAGCAATAATTATGTTACTACATAAGAAATACAGCAAAAATTAGATCCGTTCTTTAGGAATATCAATTAACGCATTAACCTTATAATATTTGTATAAGAAACAAAATAAGATTAAGCAAAAAAAACATACCTGTGTGTATTACTACAGTCCAGAAATATTATTCCTATGAATGAATGGTATATATTAAGAAATAGTAAACAATGCACGTATTGTCTGTGAGTTCAAATTGTAAAAAGTTCAAGTCACTGTCAATGCGGCTGTCGTTGACTCTGGGTCTGGCGGAGATGTTGCTGTTATGTCCACGGAAATCTGGGTCTATGGTATAGGTGCATCTCAGTCTGGATTGCCGTAGTTTGATATTGGTACTGGACTAGGGATATATACATTCGACATGTGGGATGTTTCAAGCGATACTACAGGAAGAATTCTCATCGGCGATAAGCATTGTATGCTGGTAAACGTCTCAGTTTGTACATGTTGTTATTCCCATGTGATGAAATTGGCGCTGATGTCTTAGAACTGACCCTTCGTGTGGGCGAAAAAATACGAAAATCACAGAAGAGTTGTTCTGTCATTCCTGAGTTCACGTAGTGTAGCTGACGGCGTGATGTCTCATGATAGCAAAGATGTTGGTGCGAGTCTCTCTCATGGATTATAGTTATACGTGTGACACCTTTATTCATGATGTTGTCTTCTCCAACTTTTATGAGAACTTTTGTTGGAATGTCAACTCAGGAAAATAGGAAGAAGAGAAAAATGATGAGTTCCTATATAAAAAATGTCACCCGATGCTGGTAATGCCTTGGGGAAAGGTACGGAATCGAAGCTGAACTGTCTCCACCAACTTTTATGAGATGATGGTTGGAATGTTCAATTGATCGATCTCATAAACACATACTGGGAACTCAGGAAGATAGTAAGAGAGAAAGGATGAGTTCCTAGATAAAGGATGTCACATGATGATGGAAATGTCTTGTAGAAAGTTACGGAATCGTAGCTGGAATATGAGACTCTTGCTGTTACGGAAAACTTTATGAAGATGTTAGTCCACTAATGTCGTTTTTTCCAAGAATCTTTTCCATAACTTTTCAAAAGAAAAAATCACTCGAAACAGGCTAGATCTTGGGGACATTGGCTCTGCGAGAGGGTCCAGGGATCTGTAACATTCTCCATCCACTTGTTATGTAAGAAAAGATGTTGTTATTGTAATAAGGGTTGTTGTACGGCTACATCTTTGAGAGAGAGAGAGAGAGAGAAAGAGAGAAAGCTCTCTTAACCGCGTGCCGTCACAATGTTAAACCAGGTACATCTGCATAATTATTTTGCCTGTAATAAGAAGACAAAACATCTATTTCCTCTGTCGGTACGGAACTGACCTGACCCTTAAATGCGTGGTCTTTTATATGCATCCTGTGTCAGGTTAACGTACCCTTGGAAATAGATGTTTATTCTCTCATCAAGTAAAAGTCAGTTTTTCCTGGTCCAAACCAGCTTAATTTGACGTCATCTGACATAAGGTACAACTCAGATTTGTAGTTCGTTTGGCATTAGTTACGTCCGAACATGATAATCCCTAAATATTCTAAATCAGCAACATGTTTAATATATTAAGCCAGCAACAATGTCCGTCAATCTTTAGATAAGAACCATTTTTGTAGAAACGACTGTCCATCATTAGTTAAAAACCATTCTGTATTTACGTTAACACGGAAGCCTGCTCTATGCTTTACCGATAAGACTTAGGGGTTCACTGACTTTCAGTAAGATTTCTTGCTAATGCCTGGTTTTACAAAATATATATCTGACTGATAAACTTAAGAGCTGACTGACTTTTGTTTTATAACCTATTTTCAGTCGATAATGTATATTCGTATAGCTAATGATTTGCGTTGCCAACTTATGCTTCGTATATCAACTATTTTCCTTCAATTAATATATAGTTGTGCTTTTGAAATAAATGAAATTAATCTTAACACACTTTTAGAACTTACTTAATATAAACAAATAAAACATTACTTTAATACAATTTAAAGAAAATATCAATGTTATTAATTTTACTAAAAATTTAATCCTAACAGATATATAGTGAGTTGGGTAGAATACCAATGTAATTATTACGATATATAGTGAGTTGGGTAGAATACCAATGTAATTATTACGATATATAGTTAGTCGGATAGAATACCAATGTAATTATTACGATATATAGAGAGTTGGGTAGAATACCAATGTAATTATTACGATATATAGTGAGTTGGGTAGAATACCAATGTAATTATTACGATATATAGTTAGTCGGATAGAATACCAATGTAATTATTACGATATATAGAGAGTTGGGTAGAATACCAATGTAATTATTACGATATATAGAGAGTTGGGTAGAATACCAATGTAATTATTACGATATATAGTGAGTTGGGTAGAATACCAATGTAATTATTACGATATACAGTTAGTCGGATAGAATACCAATGTAATTATTACGATATATAGTGAGTTGGGTAGAATACCAATGTAATTATTACGATATATAGTTAGTCGGATAGAATACCAATGTAATTATTACGATATATAGAGAGTTGGGTAGAATACCAATGTAATTATTACGATATATAGTGAGTTGGGTAGAATACCAATGTAATTATTACGATATATAGTTAGTCGGATAGAATACCAATGTAATTATTACGATATATAGAGAGTTGGGTAGAATACCAATGTAATTATTACGATATATAGAGAGTTGGGTAGAATACCAATGTAATTATTACGATATATAGTGAGTTGGGTAGAATACCAATGTAATTATTACGATATACAGTTAGTCGGATAGAATACCAATGTAATTATTACGATATATAGAGAGTTGGGTAGAATACCAATGTAATTATTACGATATATAGTGAGTTGGGTAGAATACCAATGTAATTATTACGATATATAGTGAGTTGGGTAGAATGCCAATGTAATTATTACGATATATAGAGAGTTGGGTAGAATACCAATGTAATTATTACGATATATAGTGAGTTGGGTAGAATACCAATGTAATTATTACGATATATAGTTAGTCGGATAGAATACCAATGTAATTATTACGATATATGGAGAGTTGGGTAGAATACCAATGTAATTATTACGATATATAGAGAGTTGGGTAGAATACCAATGTAATTATTACGATATATAGTGAGTTGGGTAGAATACCAATGTAATTATTACGATATATAGTTAGTCGGATAGAATACCAATGTAATTATTACGATATATAGAGAGTTGGGTAGAATACCAATGTAATTATTACGATATATAGTGAGTTGGGTAGAATACCAATGTAATTATTACGATATATAGTTAGTCGGATAGAATACCAATGTAATTATTACGATATATAGAGAGTTGGGTAGAATACCAATGTAATTATTACGATATATAGTGAGTTGGGTAGAATACCAATGTAATTATTACGATATATAGAGAGTTGGGTAGAATACCAATGTAATTATTACGATATATAGTTAGTCGGATAGAATACCAATGTAATTATTACGATATATAGAGAGTTGGGTAGAATACCAATGTAATTATTACGATATATAGTGAGTTGGGTAGAATACCAATGTAATTATTACGATATATAGTTAGTCGGATAGAATACCAATGTAATTATTACGATATATAGAGAGTTGGGTAGAATACCAATGTAATTATTACGATATATAGTGAGTTGGGTAGAATACCAATGTAATTATTACGATATATAGTGAATTGGGTAGAATACCAATGTAATTATTACGATATATAGTGAGTTGGGTAGAATACCAATGTAATTATTACGATATATAGTGAGTTGGGTAGAATACCAATGTAATTATTACGATATATAGTTAGTTGGGTAGAATACCAATGTAATTATTGCGATATATAGTGAATTGGGTAGAATGCTAAGGCAATTAGTATTGTTGGTAAATAAAGTAGTATTGTTGGTAAACGTTTTCATTTTGTTTAAAGAACAGTGTAAATATATTTTTCAACTAGAACTAAAAGGAAAGTCAAATTCGCAGGATAGATTAGGATTCTACATGAAGGTCAGCCGAGATCTGAGTTGTACATATTATATAGCTGGAATGTTAACTTACTATGCTTGTTCAGAAATGGAACCTTATCCATTATGTCAAATATAGGCAAGTATAGAAAATAGCCCCTATGTTGAAAAGCTGCCATTTTGTAAAGAGAATGATTTTTACTTTGATGTTCAATATCAGATGTATGATAGCCTGAGAAAGTTGTATGTACCTTCATAACTTCATTGTAATGCAAACACAATCAAGTTTTATAAGTTTGAGAATTAATAATAATAATAATAATAATAATAATAATAATAATAATAATAATAATAATAATAATAATAATAGGAACAAGAAGAACAACAACATTACAAACAATAATGAAAATAATAATAATAATAACAATAATAATAACAATAACACAATAACAGTAATAGTATTATTATTATTATTATTATTAACAACAACAACAATAATAATATAATAATATTAACAATAATAAGAAGAAGAACAATAATTAAAATAATAATAATAATAATAATAATAATAACATTAACAATATCAATAATAATAAAAACAATAATAATAATAAGAGAAACATAAAAATTAAAACAACAATAATAATAGTAATAATAATAAAAACAATAATAAAGATGACAATAACAATGACATTAATAATAAAGAAATAACAATGATAATAATAATAAGAATAATAATAAAAATAGTAAAAATAGCAGCAAAAATAATAATAATAATATTAATAATAATAATAATAATAATAATAATAATAATAATAAAAATAATAAGAAGAAGAACAACAATAAGAATAATAATAAAAAATAACAATAACAATAACTTTAAAAATAATAAAAACAAAAATTATAATAATAGCAACAACAATAATAATAATAATAATAATAATAATAATAATAATATTATTATTATTAAAAATATTAGCAATAATAATAATGATAATAATAATAATAATAATAATAATAATAATAATAATAATAATAATAATAATATCCTACATAATTGTTCTGATTGCAATGCGAAATCTATACAAGTAAGAAAGCCAGTGTGTTAATTCAGGAATTGTTGTTTTGTGGTTGTACCATATTTGAATATATGTATTTTATCTGCACCAGCTGCCTATGTTAAAATTAAGATTATCATAATAAATATTACACATCCAGTGGCGTAATAAGGCAAATAGTGCCCGCTATTGTCCAAATCTGGTTTGTCGCCCCAACACCTCTGGCGTCCAAGATGACCTGCCTTTCTACCACCTCCACCCTTGTTAGCTGGCTAGTGGACAGATATATCAATATTACACACGTAGGAATGATTTCAATTAATAATACGAATACAATAAAAATAGATGATTTTCAAAATCTGTGTTCTTCCCAAATAGTATGTCTAAATTTGTTTTGTATCCTCATACCATGTCTCAATTTGTATTATATCCTCATACCATGTCTAAATCATTATTCTGTCCCAATGTCATGTCTAACTCTGTATTCTATCTCCATGCCATGTCTAAATCTGTATTCTATCCCCATGACATGTCCAAATCCGTATTCTATCCCATGCCATGTCTAAATCTGTATTTTATCACCATGACATGTCCAAATCCATATTCTATCCCATGCCATGTCTAAATCTGTATTCTATCCCCATGACATGTCCAAATCCGTATTCTATCCCATGTCATGTCTAAATCTGTATTCTATATCCATGCCATGTCTAAATCTGTATTCTATCCCCATGCCATGTCTAAATCTGTATTCTATCCCCATGCCATGTCCAAATCCATATTCTATCCCATGCCATGTCTAAATCTGTATTCTATCCCCATGTCATGTCTAAATCCGTATTCTATCCCATGCCATGTCTAAATCTGTATTTCATTTCCATATCATGTCTAACTCTGTATTTTATCCCCATATCATATCTAAATATGTATTCTGTCCGCCATGCCATGTCTTAGTCTATATTTTATCCCCATACCGTGTTTAAATCTGTATTTTATCTCCATACCATATCTAATTCTGTAATTTATCTATCCCCATACAGTTTCTAAGTCTGTTTTTTTTTTTCTTCATACAGTTGAAAGTGTTGTGGGCAGATATGAACTGCCCGCAACTCACGTCATATTCATCTTCACTGTTATTACAAATTTCAATAAAATAAACATATATACGCATTTCTAGATCATATATCACCTATACACATCTATTTACTACACAAGTGATTGCCTTATTCATGTTTAATTACGATTACTAGTATACTGAATTGAATTGAATTATATAAATGAGTTGCTTCCCATTGTGAACTAATGCTTAACAGGCAACGCGAAAGATTGACCCCGGAAGTAATTCCTTTCAGATTGTTAAAAGAGTAAATTGTTAGAAATATATGAAATTGGTAAAATGCTAGGTTACTTTGTTAAAATAATTATTGGCTGTTAAACGTAATAAGTTGAACAGGGATTTAAATTACATGATAAACCAAGAGGGCCTATGAACATAAAACTGGGGTGCCAGAGAAATTATGTGATATTGGCATGGGTGCACTGTCAATATAAAGCTCTGAACAAAATAAAATAGTCAAAAATACAATACAACAGCATTTGCAATCTGGCAACTCTACCAGTTATAAAAACAAGTATCACAAGATCTACAAAAGTTATATACACAAGAACAAGAATCAAGTTAAAAGAGTAAAAACAGTTTTTCTTGATCTAATGACTTGGTAAAATTTATTTTATTGTTTGACCTTGTTATTACCAATACTACTAATATTAATTCTTCAGCTGTCATAAATTACGGACATAAATTATCCAAATCGATTGGCTGGCAATGGTGCTTAAATGCACATCATCAGATTTTGACTATTCAGTGCTAAGGCTAGAGGAGCCAAATTCTTTGCTCAGAGTCACACATCAGCCAACCCAGTAAATCGAGGCAGGATTCAAACGGGGGACCCAATGATCATAAATCCAGCCTACTAACTACTAAGTCATTACCCAATTAACAGGGCAGGAATGGTGTCATGTTAAAAAGCCGTCTCAGACACACAAGAGCCAACCCAATTAATCGATGTAGGATTCAAACTGGCGATCAAACGATCATGCATCCGGCATACTAACTACTGATTTACTACCCAAGTAACTGGAGGGAATTGTGTCATTTTAAAATGTGTCTCAAGTAAATGGAAAATTAATCAGCTTAAACTAGCAATGTTAAATATTTTGTTTTACTGTCAAAAACTATAATTCAGTTTGAAAACAAATTATACAAACCTAACAATTTAGTATATTCCAAAAAGATGATCATAATAAGTCCATTCGGCACAATTATTAAAGTATATGAAGATTTTCAACGGTATCTGCCACAAAAATGCTGGACAGTTAACATCTCAATTTCCAGTTGCAAATATTGTCCCAGTAGGTAGCAACATTATAGCATATGTGATGCAACTGTAACAACCCTTGCTATCCATCTTTATGCAATACATATATTGCTTTTCCTTTACTAAAATAAATGTGGTGTAGTCCTATCAAGACTGATGCTATTCAGGGTCAAGTTTATTACCTAAAAGCAATGTTCATATACGTAACTAAGATACATAGCACGCGCACTTACGCAAGCATACACAACCGCACACATATAAACGCATTGATACACACGCACATACGCATAAGCATGTACACACATACCACGCAATCTATTCAGACACAAATCAGATAGACCAAACAAGTATACAGACACTGTGTTCTAAATGTTACGTCAACCATTTACATCAGGTACGCAAATATATACACTGGATTAAAATTCTTGACGTAAAAAGGTGTATACCCATAAAAACGGAAATACTGTTTCGATTCGTTGGAGTGTCAAACTAATAGGGCAAGCAATGTTAACCTTTTACCATCTAGACAAAGTGGCAACTAGAGAAAGCATAACGTTTTGTTCAAGACAACCGCGATGAATTTTATCTCTATAAAGCGTAGTTTATCTTTAACAATTGACCAACGCGATGGTGGGCCAACATTTAAACAGACCCAATTGAATTATCGCTCTTAGCTATAATTAACTTTAGAATTTTAAGATAAAATCATCAAACGTGGTCTGGCAAGAAAGGACGAAAATTACTGAAGTATTTCATAATTATATCATTAAGTAAAAATACAGAGCTTAGCCTTTATGACAGAAAAAAACTCAATTGCTTGTGACAGTGTTAACGAACTCAACAAGTATTTCCAGCTTAGAAAATACGCTTATAACCAACTATTTAAACTATGAAAGACGTAAATAACATACAAATATGACAGACATAAATAACATACAAATATGAAAGACATAAATAACATACAAATATGAAAGACATAAATAACATACAAATATGAAAGACGTAAATAACATACAAATATGAAAGACGTAAATAACATACAAATATGACAGACGTAAATAACATACAAATATGAAAGACATAAATAACATACAAATATGAAAGACATAAATAACATACAAATATGAAAGACGTAAATAACATACAAATATGAAAGACATAAATAACATACAAATATGAAAGACGTAAATAATATACAAATATGAAAGACATAAATAACATACAAATATGAAAGACGTAAATAACATACAAATATGACAGACACATAACATACAAATATGAAAGACGTAAATAACATACAAATACGACAGACATACATAACATACAAAAATATGAAAGACATAAATAACATACAAATATGAAAGACGTAAATAACATACCAATATGACAGACATACATAACATACAAATATGAAAGACGTAAATAACATACAAATATGACAGACATACATAACATACAAATATGAAAGACGTAAATAACATACAAATATGACAGACATACATAACATACAAATATGAAAGACGTAAATAACATACAAATATGAAAGACGTAAATAACATACAAACATGACAGACATACATAACATACAAATATGAAAGACATAAATAACATAAAAATATGAAAGACATACATAACATACAAATATGAAAGACATAAAAAACATACAAATATGAAAGACATAAATAACATACAAATATGAAAGACATACATAACATACAAATATGACAGACTTACATAACATACAAATATGACAGACATACATAACATACAAATATGACAGACATAAATAACATACAAATATAAAAGACGTAAATAACATACAAATATGAAAGACGTAAAAAACATACAAATATGACAGACATACATAACATACAAATATGAAAGACATAAATAACATACAAATATGAAAGACATAAATAACATACAAATATGAAAGACGTAAATAACATACAAATATGACAGACATAAATAATATACAAATATGAAAGACGTAAATAACATACAAATATGAACGACATAAATAACATACAAATATGAAAGACGTAAATAACATACAAATATGAAAGACGTAAATAACATACAAATATGAAAGACGTAAATAACATACCAATATGAAAGACGTAAATAACATACAAATATGAAAGACGTAAATAACATACAAATATGAAAGACGTAAATAACATACAAATATGAAAGACGTAAATAACATACAAATATGAAAGACGTAAATAACATACAAATATGAAAGACGTAAATAACATACAAATATGAAAGACGTAAATAACATACAAATATGAAAGACATACATAACATACAAATATGAAAGACGTAAATAACAAACAAATATGAAAGACGTAAATAACATACAAATATGAAAGACGTAAATAACATACAAATATGAAAGACGTAAATAACATACAAATATGAAAGACGTAAATGACATACAAATATGAAAGACGTAAATAACATACAAATATGAAAGACGTAAATAACATACAAACATGACAGACATACATAACATACAAATATGAAAGACATAAATAACATACAAATATGAAAGACATACATAACATACAAATATGAAAGACATAAATAACATACAAATATGAAAGACATAAATAACATACAAATATGAAAGACATACATAACATACAAATATGACAGACTTACATAACATACAAATATGACAGACATACATAACATACAAATATGACAGACATAAATAACATACAAATATAAAAGACGTAAATAACATACAAATATGAAAGACGTAAAAAACATACAAATATGACAGACATACATAACATACAAATATGAAAGACATAAATAACATACAAATATGAAAGACATAAATAACATACAAATATGAAAGACGTAAATAACATACAAATATGACAGACATAAATAATATACAAATATGAAAGACGTAAATAACATACAAATATGAACGACATAAATAACATACAAATATGAAAGACGTAAATAACATACAAATATGAAAGACGTAAATAACATACAAATATGAAAGACGTAAATAACATACAAATATGACAGACGTAAATAACATACAAATATGAAAGACATAAATAACATACAAATATGAAAGACATAAATAACATACAAATATGAAAGACGTAAATAACATACAAATATGAAAGACATAAATAACATACAAATATGAAAGACGTAAATAATATACAAATATGAAAGACATAAATAACATACAAATATGAAAGACGTAAATAACATACAAATATGACAGACACATAACATACAAATATGAAAGACGTAAATAACATACAAATATGACAGACATACATAACATACAAAAATATGAAAGACATAAATAACATACAAATATGAAAGACGTAAATAACATACAAATATGACAGACATACATAACATACAAATATGAAAGACGTAAATAACATACAAATATGACAGACATACATAACATACAAATATGAAAGACGTAAATAACATACAAATATGAAAGACGTAAATAACATACAAATATGAAAGACGTAAATAACATACAAATATGAAAGACGTAAATAACATACAAATATGAAAGACATACATAACATACAAATATGAAAGACGTAAATAAGAAACAAATATGAAAGACGTAAATAACATACAAATATGAAAGACGTAAATAACATACAAATATGAAAGACGTAAATAACATACAAATATGAAAGACGTAAATGACATACAAATATGAAAGACGTAAATAACATACAAATATGAAAGACGTAAATAACATACAAACATGACAGACATACATAACATACAAATATGAAAGACATAAATAACATACAAATATGAAAGACATACATAACATACAAATATGAAAGACATAAATAACATACAAATATGAAAGACATAAATAACATACAAATATGAAAGACATACATAACATACAAATATGACAGACTTACATAACATACAAATATGACAGACATACATAACATACAAATATGACAGACATAAATAACATACAAATATAAAAGACGTAAATAACATACAAATATGAAAGAGGTAAAAAAACATACAAATATGACAGACATACATAACATACAAATATGAAAGACATAAATAACATACAAATATGAAAGACATAAATAACATACAAATATGAAAGACGTAAATAACATACAAATATGACAGACATAAATAATATACAAATATGAAAGACGTAAATAACATACAAATATGAACGACATAAATAACATACAAATATGAAAGACGTAAATAACATACAAATATGAAAGACGTAAATAACATACAAATATGAAAGACGTAAATAACATACCAATATGAAAGACGTAAATAACATACAAATATGAAAGACGTAAATAACATACAAATATGAAAGACGTAAATAACATACAAATATGAAAGACGTAAATAACATACAAATATGAAAGACGTAAATAACATACAAATATGACAGACATACATAACATACAAATATGAAAGACATAAATAACATACAAATATGAAAGACATACATAACATACAAATATGACAGACATAAATAACATACAAATATGAAAGACATAAATAACACACAAATATGAAAGACATACATAACATACAAATATGACAGACATACATAACATACAAATATGACAGACATACATAGCATACAAATATGACAGACATAAATAACATACAAATATGAAAGACATACATAACATACAAATATGACAGACATAAATAACATACAAATATGAAAGACATAAATAACATACAAATATGAAAGACATACATAACATACAAATATGACTGACATACATAACATACAAATATGACAGACATAAATAACATACAAATATGAAAGACATAAATAACATACAAATATGACAGACATAAATAACATACAAATATGAAAGACATAAATAACATACACATCTGAGAGATGTAAATAGCATACAAATCTGAGAGGTGTATACAAAAACAACTGCAAACTTAGAGATGTAAATAACATACAAATATGGCAGACATAAATAACATACAAATATGACAGACATAAATAGCATACAAATATGACAGACATAAATAGCATACAAATCTGAGACATGTATAAAAAAACTACAAACTTAGAGATTAAATAACACAAATCTGAGAGATCTAATAAATAACATACACATCTTAGAGATGTAAATAACATAAAAATCTGAGAGATCTAATAAATAACATACAAATCTGAGAGATTTAAATAAAAGAAATCAGAGAGATGTAATAAATATACAAATCTGAGAGATCTAATAAATAACATACAAATCTGAGAGATTTAAATAAAAGAAATCAGAGAGATGTAATAAATATACAAATCTGAGAGATGTAAAAAAAACATACAAATAGGAGAGATGTAACTAAGAGTAGTAGAAGCATTAGTAGTAGTAGTAGTAGTAGTAGTAGTAGTGGTAGTAAGAGCATTAGTAGTATTAAGATTTTTGATTTTATTAAAATTAGTAGTATTATGAATAGTCGTCTTATGAATAGAATTATTAAGTGTAATATTATCAAGAGCAGAAGTATCAAGAGTAGTAGTATTAAGAGTATCATTATTAAGAGTATTAGTATTTAGAATATTAGTATTAAGAGTATTAGTATTAAGAGTATTAGTATTAAGAGTATTAGTATTAAGAGTATTAGTAGTATTAAGAGTATTAGTAGTATTAAGAGTATTAGTAGTATTAAGAATATTAGTATTAAGAGTATTAGTATTAAGAGTATTAGTATTAAGAGTATTAGTATTAAGAGTATTAGTATTAAGAGTATTAGTAGTATTAAGAGCATTAGTAGTATTAAGAGTATTAGTAGTATTAAGAGTATTAGTAGTATTAAGAGTATTAGTAGTATTAAGAGTATTAGTATTGAGAGTATTAGTATTAAGAGTATTAGTAGTATTAAGAGTGTTAGTAGTATTAAGAGTATTAGTAGTATTAAGAGTATTAGTAGTATTAAGAGTATTAGTATTAAGAGTATCATTATTAAGAGTATTAGTATTAAGAGTATTAGTATTAAAAGTATTAGTAGTATTAAGAGTATTAGTAGTATTAAGAGTATTAGTAGTATTAAGAGTATTAGTAGTATTAAGAGTATTAGTATTAAGAGTATCATTATTAAGAGTATTAGTATTAAGAGTATTAGTATTAAGAGTATTAGTATTAAGAGTATTAGTAGTATTAAGAGTATTAGTATTAAGAGTATTAGTATTAAGAGCATTATCATTAAGAGTATTAGTATTAAGAGTATTAGTATTAAGAGTATTAGTAGTATTAAGAGTATTAGTATTAAGAGTATTAGTATTAAGAGTATTAGTATTAAGAGTATTAGTATTAAGAGTATTAGTAGTATTAAGAGTATTATTATTAAGAGTAGTAGTATTAAGAGTATCATTATTAAGAGTATTATTATTAAGAGTATTAGTATTAAGAGTATTAGTAGTATTAAGAGTATTAGTATTAAGAGTATTAGTATTAAAAGTATTAGTATTGAGAGTATCAGTATTAATAGTATTAGTATTAAGAGTATTAGTATTAAGAGTATTAGTATTAAGAGTATTAGTAGTATTAAGAGTATTAGTATTAAGAGTATTAGTATTAAGAGTATTAGTATTAAGAGTATTAGTATTAAAAGTATTAGTAGTATTAAGAGTATTAGTAGTATTAAGAGTATTAGTAGTATTAAGAGTATTAGTAGTATTAAGAGTATTAGTATTAAGAGTATCATTATTAAGAGTATTAGTATTAAGAGTATTAGTATTAAGAGTATTAGTATTAAGAGTATTAGTAGTATTAAGAGTATTAGTATTAAGAGTATTAGTATTAAGAGCATTATCAATAAGAGTATTAGTATTAAGAGTATTAGTATTAAGAGTATTAGTAGTATTAAGAGTATTAGTATTAAGAGTATTAGTATTAAGAGTATTAGTATTAAGAGTATTAGTATTAAGAGTATTAGTAGTATTAAGAGTATTATTATTAAGAGTAGTAGTATTAAGAGTATCATTATTAAGAGTATTATTATTAAGAGTATTAGTATTAAGAGTATTAGTAGTATTAAGAGTATTAGTATTAAGAGTATTAGTATTAAGAGTATTAGTATTAAAAGTATTAGTAGTATTAAGAGTATTAGTAGTATTAAGAGTATTAGTAGTATTAAGAGTATTAGTAGTATTAAGAGTATTAGTATTAAGAGTATCATTATTAAGAGTATTAGTATTAAGAGTATTAGTATTAAGAGTATTAGTATTAAGAGTATTAGTAGTATTAAGAGTATTAGTATTAAGAGTATTAGTATTAAGAGCATTATCATTAAGAGTATTAGTATTAAGAGTATTAGTATTAAGAGTATTAGTAGTATTAAGAGTATTAGTATTAAGAGTATTAGTATTAAGAGTATTAGTATTAAGAGTATTAGTATTAAGAGTATTAGTAGTATTAAGAGTATTATTATTAAGAGTAGTAGTATTAAGAGTATCATTATTAAGAGTATTATTATTAAGAGTATTAGTATTAAGAGTATTAGTAGTATTAAGAGTATTAGTATTAAGAGTATTAGTATTAAAAGTATTAGTATTGAGAGTATCAGTATTAATAGTATTAGTATTAAGAGTATTAGTATTAAGAGTATTAGTATTAAGAGTATTAGTAGTATTAAGAGTATTAGTATTAAGAGTATTAGTATTAAGAGTATTAGTATTAAGAGTATTAGTAGTATTAAGAGTATTAGTATTAAAAGTATTTGAATAAAGAGTATTAGTATTAAGAGTATTATTATTAAGAGTTTCAGTATTAAGAGTATTAGTATTAAGAGTATTAGTAGTATTAAGAGTATTAGTATTAAGAGTATTAGTATTAAGAGTATTAGTAGTATTAAGAGTATTATTATTAAGAGTATTAGTAGTATTAAGAGTATTATTATTAAGAGTAGTAGTATTAAGAGTTTCATTATTAAGAGTATTAGTATTAAGAGTATTAGTATTAAGAGTATTAGTATTAAGAGTATTAGTAGTATTAAGAGTATCAGTATTAAGAGTATTAGTAGTATTAAGAGTATTGGTAGTATTAAGAGTATTAGTAGTATTAAGAGTATTAGTAGTATTAGGAGTATTAGTAGTATTAAGAGTATTAGTATTAAGAGTATTAGTATTAAGAGTATTAGTAGTATTAAGAGTGTTAGTAGTATTAAGAGTATTAGTATTAAGAGTATTAGTAGTATTAAGAGTATTAGTAGTATTAAGAGTATTAGTAGTATTAAGAGTATTAGTAGTATTAAGAGTATTAGTTTTGTTAAGAGTATTAGTAGTATTAAGAGCATTAGTAGTATTAAGAGTATTAGTATTAAGAGTATTAGTAGTATTAAGAGTAGTATTATTAAGAGTATTAGTATTAAGAGTATTAGTGTTAAGAGTATTAGTAATATTAAGAGTATCAGTATTAAGAGTATTAGTAGTATTAAGAGTATTAGTAGTATTAAGAGCATTAGTAGTATTAAGAGTATTAGTAGTATTAGGAGTATTAGTAGTATTAAGAGTATTTATATTAAGAGTATTTGTAGTATTAAGTGTATTAGTAGTATTAAGAGTATTAGTAGTATTAAGAGTATTAGTAGTATTAAGAGTATTAGTAGTATTAAGAGTATTAGTAGTATTAAGAGTATTAGTACTATTAAGAGTATTAGTAGTATTAAGAGTGTTAGTATTAAGAGTATTAGTAGTGTTAAGAGTATTAGTAGTATTAAGAGTATTAGCATTAAAAGTATTAGTAGTATTAAGAGTTTCAGTATTAAGAGTATCAGTATTAAGAGTATTAGTATTAAGAGTATTAGTATTAAGAGTATTAGTATTAAGAGTATTAGTAGTATTAAGAGTATTAGTAGTATTAAGAGTATTGGTGGTATTAAGAGTAGTATTGTTAAGAATAGACATATTAATAGTAGTAGTATTTAGAGAAAAAATATTAAATAGTTTTATTATTAATAGTAGTAGTAGTTTTAAGAGTAGTGGTAATAGTAATTCTAAGACCAAGAGTATTAAGAGTAGTAGTATTTAAAGTAGTAATATTAAGAGTAGTAGTATTTAAAGTAGTAATATTAAGAGTAGTGATATTTAATGTAGTAATATTAAGAGCAGTAGCATTTAAAGTAGTAATATTAAGAGTAGTAGTATTTAATGTAGTAATATTAAGAATATTAAGAGTAGTAGTATTTAATGTAGTAATATTAAGAGTAGTAGTATTTAATGTAGTAATATTGAGTAGTAGTAGCATTTAAAGTAGTAATATTAAGAGTAGTAGTATTTAATGTAGTAATATTAAGAGTAGTAGTATTTAATATAGTAATATTAAGAGTAGTAGTATTTAATGTAGTAATATTAAGAGTATTAGTATTTAATGTTAAGAGTAGTAGTATTTACAGTAGTAATATTAAGAGTAGTAGTATTTAATGTAGTAATATTAAGAGTAGTAGTATTTAATGTAGTAATATTAAGAGTAGTAGTATTTAATGTAGTAATATTAAGAGTAGTAGTATTTAATGTTAAGAGTAGTAGTATTTACAGTAGTAATATTAAGAGTAGTAGTATTTAATGTAGTAATATTAAGTGTAGTAGTATTTAATGTAGTAATATTAAGAATATTAAGAGTAATAGTATTTAATGTAGTAATATTAAGAGTAGTAGTATTTATTGTAGTAATATTGAGTAGTAGTTTTTAATGTAGTAATATTAAGAGTAGTAGCATTTAAAGTAGTAATATTAAGAGTAGTAGTATTTTATGTAGTAATATCAATTGTAGTAGTATTTAATGTAGTAATATTAAGAGTAGTAGTATTTACAGTAGTAATATTAAGAGTAGTAGTATTTAATGTAGTAATATTAAGTGTAGTAGTATTTAATGTAGTAATATTAAGAGTAGTAGTATTTACAGTAGTAATATTAAAAGTAGTAGTATTTAATGTAGTAATATTGAGTAGTAGTATTTAATGTAGTAATATTAAGAGTAGTAGTATTTAATGTAGTAATATTAAGAGTAGTAGTATTTAATGTAGTAATGATATTAAGAGTAGTAGTATTTAATGTAGTAATATTAAGAGTAGTAGTATTTAATGTAGTAATATTAAGAGTAGTAGTATTTAATGTAGTAATATTAAAAGTAGTAGTATTTAATGTAGTAATATTGAGTAGTAGTATTTAATGTAGTAATATTGAGTAGTAGTATTTAATGTAGTAATATTAAGAGTAGTAGCATTTAATGTTAAGAGTAGTAGTATTTAATGTAGTAATATTAAGAGTAGAAGTATTTAATGTAGTATTATTAAGAGTAGAAGTATTTAATGTTAAGAGTAGTAGTATTTAATGTAGTAATATTAAGAGTAGTAGTATTTAATGTAGTATTATTAAGAGTAGAAGTATTTAATGTTAAGAGTAGTAGTATTTAATGTAGTAATATTAAGAGTAGAAGTATTTAATGTTAAGAGTAGTAGTATTTACAGAATTAAGAGTAGTAGTATTTAATGTAGTAATATTAGGAGTGGTAGTATTTAATGTTAAGAGTAGTAGTATTTACAGTAGTAATATTAAGAGTAGTAGTATTTAATGTAGTAATATTAAGAGTAGAAGTATTTAATATTATGAGTAGTAATATTTAATGTTAAGAGTAGTAGTATTTACAGTAGTAATATTAAGAGTAGTAGTATTTAATGTAGTATTATTAAGAGTAGTAGTATTTACAGTAGTAATATTAAGAGTAGTAGTATTTACAGTAGTAATATTAAGAGTAGTAGTATTTAATGTAGTATTATTAAGAGTAGAAGTATTTAATGTTAAGAGTAGTAGTATTTACAGTAGTAATATTAAGAGTAGTAGTATTTACAGTAGTAATATTAAGAGTAGTAGTATTTAATGTAGTATTATTAAGAGTAGAAGTATTTAATGTTAAGAGTAGTAGTATTTACAGAATTAAGAGTAGTAGTATTTAATGTAGTAATATTAGGAGTAGTAGTGTTTAATGTTAAGAGTAGTAGTATTTACAGTAGTAATATTAAGAGTAGCAGTATTTAATGTAGTAATATTAGGAGTAGAAGTTTTTAATGTTAATAGTAGTAGTATTTACAGTAGTAATATTAAGAGTAGTAGTATTTAATTTATTAATATTAAGAGTAGCAGTATTTAATTTAGTAATATTAAGAGTAGTAGTATTAAGATTATTAGTATTCGCATAAATATAATAATATTACGAGTAGTACCTGAAGTATAAAGAGTAATTATAGAATTAAGAGCAGCAGCGGTATAATTAAGAGTAATTAGAAGTAGTACTGTTAATAGTAGTTATATTAGAAGTATTAATACTAGTAGCAATATAAGAGAAGTAGATGTATTAAGAGTACTATTATTAAGAGTTTGTATTAGTAAGTGTAGTACTAATAGAATTAATAGTAGTAGTATTAAGCGTTGTAATAGTAATATTAAATATGGCATTATTAAGAGTACAAGTAGGAGTACAAGAGTATAAGTAGAACTCTTGCGCACATTTAAAGACTCCAAGAGTGGACACATCAGATAGAACACTACACATAACACGTTCTTGGACTCTGTGAGCTCAGACGGAAAGCCTGGAAGAAGAACACAAACCTGAAGATGGATGGGTATATATTACACTATAGTAGATATTTAGACAAGTCCATAAATGGAGTAGGCTTCCTTGTAAACAAATCCATCAATGGATCTGTGCTTGAATGCCGCCCCATATCTAGCAGAATCATCTCCATTCGTCGGAAAGCATCTCCTTTTAACATCACAATCTTCCAAGTCTATGTTCCAACTACCGACCATAATAAGGAAGAAACAGAAGGGTTCCCCAACACATTCCAGGATATTCTAAACATGGTCAGTAAAACGGACATCCTCATCATTAAGGAGAAATGAATGCCAAATATGACAAAGATACTCTCTGGACCTTCTTGCAATAAGCTTACCAATAAAAGAGGGAGACGGCTGCTTAAGTTTCAAGCTACAACAACTTGGTACTAGCCAACACACTGGGCCAACATTAAGCTTCAGGATACTGGACACGGAATGCACCAAATTGGACCCATCGTAACCAGATCGACTACATACTGGTTCAAAACCGTTACCGATCTGGCATCAATAGAGCAAACATATGGACGTTCCCAGGTGCTAATGTTGGGAGTGATCACGACCTCCTGATTATGAACATTCAAGTGACGCTGAACCAAAAAAACAGGCCAAAAACATCAAGCTCAAATTCAAATTTGAACAACGGAAGGATCCTAACATGTGCAAGTTATTCCAAACCACAATTGTAGGTAAATGTGCTCACTCCTTGTGATGATTTTGATGTTAAAGGGATGACAGACACTTTCAACACAGTCATGACAACAGCTGCTAAGGACATCATTGGCTTCCATCGCCCGAAGACTGATCCTTCAGTTACAGAAAAGATTCTGATATTCTGTTATGCCCGTAGAGACTTTAAAAACACTAGACACACAACAGTGACAATGAAGTAACGAGAAATAAACAAGCATATAAGATAAATACTTGAGAAAGCAAAAGAAGATCGGATTGGACAAAAGTGCACAGAAAAAAAGAGCAGTCTAATAAAGAATAACAGCAAATATGCATTCAAAATTGTTTCAGATCTCACCAGACAGAAGCAAAAGAGAAACATGTGGACTAACAACACCACATAATGGACTAATAAAGGATTTGCTAAGACATAGGCATTGACACTTTGTCGAGACAAGTGTAAGGAACTGGTCAGATGTTCAACAGCACAGTGCCTCGACGACCACATTAGGACAAGAGACTGATGATGATGAAGATCAGCAAGAGTATTAGTAGCATTAAGGGTAGTAGAAGTATTAGAAGTAGTAGTTTTAAGAGTAGTAGTAGTAAGAGGAGTAGTACAATTAAGAGTACCGTTAGTCTTAGTATTAGGAGTAGTACAAGTAAGAGTACCGTTAGTCTTAGTGTTAGGAGTAGTAAAATTAAGAGTACCGTTAGTCTTAGTATTAGGAGTAGTTAAATTAAGAGTACCGTTAATCTTAATGTTAGGAGTAGTTGAATTAAGAGTACCGTTAGTCTTAGTGTTAGAAGTAGTTAAATTAAGAGTACCGTTAGTCTTAGTGTTAGGAGTAGTTAAATTAAGAGTACCATTAGTCTTCGTGTTAGGAGTAGTTAAATTAAGAGTACCGTTAGTCATAGTGTTAAGAGTAGTTAAATTAAGAGTACCATTAGTCTTAGTGTTAGGAGTAGTTACATTAAGAGTACCGTTAGTCTTAGTGTTAGGAGTAGTTAAATTAAGAGTACCGTTAGTCATAGTGTTAAGAGTAGTTAAATTAAGAGTACCGTTAGTCTTAGTGTTAGGAGTAGTTAAATTAAGAGTACCGTTAATCTTAATGTTAGGAGTAGTTGAATTAAGAGTACCGTTAGTCTTAGTGTTAGAAGTAGTTAAATTAAGATTACCGTTAGTCTTAGTGTTAGAAGTAGTTAAATTAAGAGTACCGTTAGTCATAGTGTTAGGAGTAGTTCAGTTAAGAGTACCGTTAGTCTTAGTGTTAGGAGCAGTACAATTAAGAGTACCGTTAGTCATAGTGTTAGAAGTAGTTACATTAAGAGTACCGTTAGTCTTAATGTTAGGAGTAGTAAAATTAAGAGTACCGTTAGTCTTAGTGTTAGGAGTAGTAAAATTAAGAGTACCGTTAGTCTTAGTGTTAGGAGCAGTAAAATTAAGAGTACCGTTAGTCATAGTGTTAGAAGTAGTTAAATTAAGAATACCGTTAGTCTTAGTGTTAAGAGTAGTTATATTAAGAGTACCGTTAGTCTTAGTGTTACTAGCAGTAAAATTAAGAGTACCGTTAGTCTTAGTGTTAAGAGTAGTTGCATTAAGAGTACCGTTAGTCTTAGTGTTAGGAGTAGTTACATTAAGAGTACCGTTAGTCTTAGTGTTACTAGCAGTAAAATTAAGAGTACCGTTAGTCTTAGTGTTAAGAGTAGTTACATTAAGAGTACCGTTAGTCTTAGCGTTAGGATTAGTTACTTTAAGAGTACCGTTAGTCTTAGTGTTAGGAGCAGTAAAATTAAGAGTACCGTTAGTCTTAGTGTTAAGAGTAGTTACATTAAGTGTACCGTTAGTCTTAGTGTTAGGAGTAGTTACATTAAGAGTACCGTTAGTCTTAGTGTTAGGAGCAGTAAAATTAAGAGTACCGTTAGTCTTAGTGTTAAGAGTAGTTACATTAAGAGTACCGTTAGTCTTAGTGTTAAGAGTAGTTAAATTAAGAGTACCGTTAGTCTTAGTGTTAAGAGTAGTTACATTAAGAGTACCGTTAGTCTTAGTGTTAGGATTAGTTACTTTAAGAGTAGTAAGAGTAGTATTAATAGAAGTAGTTTTTTTTTCCAACCTTCAATGTTTCAGCATTTTGTTATGTTTTCTAATTTCATGTGGGGTTTTTTGTTTTGTTTTTGAAGTCATATCATTATAAACAAATGGTGTCTATCAGCCCTAACCAACTATCAAATGCTATATATCAGCCATACCTAACTATCAAATGCTATATATCAGCCATACCTAACTATCAAATGCTATCTATCAGCCTTACCCAATTATTAAATGATATCGATATGCCCTACCCAACGATCAAATACTCTCTATCAGACATGCTCAAGAATTAAATTGTCTCTAGCAGCCCCACCAGATATCAAATACTCTCTATCAGACATGCTCAAGAATTAAATTGTCTCTAGCAGCCCCACCAGATATCAAATACTCTCTATCAGACATGCTCAAGAATTAAATTGTCTCTAGCAGCCCCACCAGATATCAAATACTCTCTATCAGACATGCTCAAGAATTAAATTGTCTCTAGCAGCCCCACCAGATATCAAATACTCTCTATCAGACATGCTCAAGAATTAAATTGTCTCTAGCAGCCCCACCAGATATCAAATACTCTCTATCATACATGCTCAAGAATTAAATTGTCTCTAGCAGCCCCACCAGATATCAAATACTCTCTATCAGACATGCTCAAGAATTAAATTGTCTCTAGCAGCCCCACCAGATATCAAATGCTCTCTATCAGACATGCTCAAGAATTAAATTGTCTCTAGCAGCCCCACCAGATATCAAATACTCTCTATTAGCCTTACCCAAAAATCAAATAGCCTCTAGCATCCCTACCCAATTATCAAATGCTATATATCAGTTATACACAACCATCAAATGTTATGTATCAGCCATACCTAACTATCAAATGCTATATATCAGCCATACCTAACTATCAAATGCTATCTATCAGCCATACCTAACTATCAAATGCTATCTATCAGCCATACCCAACTATGAAATAGGGGGCCCCGAGTGGCCGAGTGGTCTAAAGCGCTGTCCGTTACGGACCACTGCCATCTCACCTCTGTCTGCGTGTGTTCGAGTCTAAGATTCGGCAAATGTAGTTATGTGAGAAAGCTTGCCAGTCGCTTCTCGTGGGTCGGTGGTTCTTTCCGGGGCTGTCCGGGTTCTTCCTCCACCATTAATACTGGCCGCCATGTATAGCCTATATTGTGCTGAAAAAATGGCGTTAAAACCATCAAAAAAAAACAAAAACAAAAAACAAAAAAACTATGAAATACTATCTATCAGCCATACCTAACTATCAATTGCTATCTGTCAGCACTACCTAACTATCAAATGTTATCTATCAGTCATACCTAACTATAAAATGTTATATATCAGCCCTACCTATCAAATGCTATCTATCAGCCCTTCCCAATAAACAAATGCTATATATCAGCGATACCCAACTATCAAATGCTATCTCTCAGCTCTAGCCAACTATAAAATGCTCTCTATCAGCCACACCCAACTATCAAATGCTATCTATCAGCCATACCCAACTTGCAAATTATATCTGTCAGCCATACCTAACTATCAAATGATATCTATCATCCCTACCCAAGAATCAAATACTACTACTACTACTACTACTACTACTACTACTACTACTAATAATAATAATAATAATGAGCACTTTGCATAGCGCCTAATCGGTAGAAGCTCTAAGCGCTTTACATCATCTATAATGATATGAATACAAAAAAAAAACCATGAAATGTGAAAACAAAAGATGCTGAATAAATTTTAGGTAGGACACATTTTTTGTCTTTAAGTTTGTTCTTGCAGTCGAGAAAGGTGAGTTTCAAGAACACTCTTGAAAGGGATCACTCTGTCTTTGTGTCTCATTTCAATGCGCAGTTCATTCCACGTTGCTGGGCCCTGGTATGCAAAAGAATGTTGTCATATGACTTAGTTTTCATAGTGGGAATAATTAGTATACGATTGTCGGAAGAGGAGCGTTAAGTATCTTGCTGAAGTGTACACATGGGTGATGTTGGATAGGTATGATGGACTGTAGTTCGTTAGTGAAACGTAGCACAGAGAACAAATGTTGTGTTTGATTGAATGGATATCCATTGTAGGGTACAAAAGAGTGGGGAGGTGTGCTCTGATCGTGGTACTCTAAATATGATCCGATCAGCTGTATTTTGAAGTTTCTGGAGTATATATTAAAACTAACCAGACAGAATGAGTTACAATAGTCCAGCTTTAAAAGTACTAATGAAACACACAAGTGTTTAAGTGGCATCAACTGAAAGACATGTGCGAATGGAACTGATGCGTCTAGCTCAAGGTATGCAGCCTTCCATATGTTGATGCCATGGTTGTGCAGTGTGTGAGTAGTCCAGAGTAACACCGAGGTTCCGTACTGACTGTGTGAATTTAATATTGGTGTTGCTGATATTTATTGTTTGAAGTAAAGAATGTGCATGAGACAGTCTTTGTGTTGTGATCAGAACGGCCTCAGTTTTAACATCATAGCCTCTATCATCCCTACCCAGCCATCAAATGCTTTATATTAGCCCTACACAACCATCAAATGCTCTCTATCAGCCATACTCAGTCATCAAATGTTTTCCATCAGCCATAGCCAACCATCAAATGGTAGCTATCACTCCTTTCCAGCTATTAAATGCTAGCTATCACTCCTTTCCAGCTATTAAATGGTCTATATCAGCTATACCCAGCCATCAAATGATATCTATCAGACCTTCCCAGCAATTGAATGGTTTCTAGCAGCCCTACCCAACTATCAAATGCTAGCTATCAGTCCTTCCCAGCTATTAAATGCTAGCTATCAGTCATACCCTACCATCAAGAGCTCTGTAACAACCCTATCCAACCATCAAGTTCCCTGTATCAGCCCTATCCAACCATCAAGTGTTCTGTACAGCACAACCATAAAGTGCTCTGTATCAGTCCTATTCAACTATCAAATGCTCTGTCATCCCTACCCGACCATCAACTATTCCATCCACATCCGTTCGAGTTTCCATTGGTCCCTCCATCCATTCTTTCATCCGCAATCAATTAGTAAACGAAACAAACACGTAGTCTGTTAATACACGCAATAGAAAACAGAAGTCAATTTTAGGAAATGGTATTAAATATCTTTCACTTGATTTAAGAGCAAAATCACCCAATAATTTTTCAAGATTCAAATTAAAAATAGTTCTTATTATGTGTTTGCGATAATGTACCGTTTTTAGAACACCGCATTCAAAGATTTCTCGGACAAATGCTAATTAAATTGAGCATGCTAGATTTGGTTAATATTTTCTAGCTCTGGAATAACATCCTATTCATATGTATCTTCACCTTAATGCATTGTGAATCCATTTATTTTGTAGATAAAATTATCTTATTTTTCCTTTTCTTTATTCTTTAAAATCTATGATTGACAGACCGGTTCTATTATTTGTACAGAAAGAAAGACTCATTATATTATTAGTACAGATGGATCCTTTTTCATTTGTTATTTGATTGGGGTTTTGTACCAAGCACGAACGGACCCATAGTGGCAGACTCATCTAATGCGCTCACAATTGCGGATTACTGCCGTCTCACCTGTCTGAGTGTGATCGAGTCTCGGATTCGGCCAATGTGGGTACGTGAAAAATCTTGCCAGTAGCTTCTCGTGGGTCGATGTTTCTTTCTGGGATTTTCCTGGTTTCTTCCTCAAAAAATATTACTGGTCGCCATGTATAGCTTATCTTGTGCTAAAACAAATGGCGTTAAATCCTACAACAACAACAACAACCAACCACAAAAGTTACAAAAATTGGTACCACAGGAAAAAAGCTCAGTTCACTTTTGTCTTTCAACATTATAAGCGCAAACCATCCAGATACGTCAATAAATAAATTCGAGTAACTTTTTACGACCATTTTACCGGAGAACGCGTATTGTATTGCATTGACATTTTAATACAGGAGAAAGTATAGTAACAGAAAATATGCGTTTTTAGGAAAAATTCATTCTATTTTTGTTCCCCTCAGGTATAGAAAGCAACAGCACACGATCATCGTTAGCCTTTTTGTGAATGGCAAAAACAACTTTATTTGACCCTAAAGTCGGGTATTCATCAACAACCATCTGCATCTTACTAACTGATAGGGTGACGCGTCACGCGTGCATTGAAGGTGTAGATCATTAAAACAAAATTAAGCTTGTTACTCACATTTATAAATTAGTTTTAGTTCCAGGTGACTTTAACCAGTATGCAATAACACTATCATTTACAAGAATAAGACTCGAACAGAAGAAAACTGATTTAACTCATAACTATTTGGGATATATTACAGCTGACGTTTTAATTGTTGATATTGATATTGAAAAGAGTGTATGATATATTACAGCTGACGTTTTAATTGATGATATTGATATTGAAAAGAGTGTATGATATATTAAAGCTGACGTTTTTAATTGTTGATATTGATATTGAAAAGAGTGTATGATATATTACAGCTGACGTTTTTAATTGTTGATATTGATATTGAAAAGAGTGTATGATATATTACAGCTGACGTTTTAATTGATGATATTGATATTGAAAATCATCATCATCATCATCATCATCATCATCATCATCATCATCATCATCAGTTACTTGACCTAGTGTGGTCGTTGAGGCACTGTGCTGCTGAACATCTGACCAGTTCCCTCCACTTGACTCGATCATGGGCAAATGCCTGTGTCTCTGCAAAACGTTTCCTGGTCCATTCTGTGATGTTGTCAATAATGTTGAAAATAGTGTGTGATATATTACAGCTTATGGTTTTTATTGATGATATTGATATTGAAAATAGTGTGTGATATTTTACCGTTGATGTTTTAATTGATAATAATGTTATTGAAAATAGTGTGTGATATTTTACCGCTGATGTTTTAATTGATAATATTGTTATTGAAAATAGTGTGCGATATTTTACCGCTGACTGTTTTATTGATATTTGTATCTTCTCTTAAACATTGAAGTAAATTGGCTTAAATTGATTTCATTGATGACACGAATTGCTCAATACGTGCATTCGTAAAGACAGCGAATAAACTTTAAATGGATGCCTTGCTTATTAAGATACTGAGTTTAGCAGACATAGAAAATTATATTAGCGTAATGTACCCTAACCTATTGTTACACACCAATTCACAAATCAACTTTCATGCTGACATGGGTTAATGTGTTTGGCTTTTAATTAGTAAATTTTTCTTCCATCCTGAAAACAGAGAAAGCCTAATATTTCGTTTATTATAGATATTAAAAGCATTCAAGTATTGACTTGCTATGTTGGCAAACATTATAATCTCCTATGTGACAAGCATACGAATATTGTACACCGTTATGACCGAATATATATATATATATATATATATATATATATATATATATATATATATATATATATATATATATATATATATATATATATCAAACGAAAAATTGTCATTTCAATATTATGAATATTTTTTAGCTATGTTGAAAACGATATTTAGTTTAAACAAAAACAGAATGTAGAGCTAGCATTCTCTTATAATAGAATCAATATTACGAATAAGAGAAAAATTGTTTCTATAATGATATTTTAAAACAATTTATCGATTGCAAAATTGTTTTCTTTATTTCAATCATGTCGAGACATTGTGTCGCCTACCCAAGTCAGATTAATAGTTCAGTTCTCATTCATATGACAAGGAAACATCCGTCCCTGCGACTCATTTCCTTGTTTGGCTTTGTAAAATTATAATTACATGTATTTGAAACTTGAGTCGAGTATAAATCAGCACTATATAATATGTTACAATTAACACTTTATCACTGTGACCTGTTTATGTGACCTCTTTTCTATGTTTGGCTATCAAATTATACAGAGCTTTTGTTGAAAATGTACACAGACATGCAATCATATTTATGCAATGTTTTACATGTAAAACTTTCTTAACACAGACACTCATCATATTTATGTCATGTATTACATGTATAACAGTCTTTACACAGACATACATCATATTTATGCCATGTATTACATGTATAACAGTCTTTACACAGACACGCATCATATTTATGCCATGTATTACATGTATAACAGTCTTTACACAGACACGCATCATATTTATGCCATGTGTTACATGTATAACAGTCAGACCTGTAGCACATTGGAAAACCCGTAACAAGAGATATGTTACAAAATATCTCTCTCTCTCTCTCTCTCTCTCTCTCTCTCTCTCTCTCTCTCTCTCTCTCTCTCTCTCTCTCTCTCTCTCTCTCTCTCTCTCTCTCTCTGCTTGCCTGCCTGCCTATCTATCTATCTATCCATCCATCCATCCATCTATCTATCTATCTATCTATCTATCTATCTATCTATCTATCTATCTATCTATCTATCTATCCATTCATTAAATCCGTCCGTCCGCCCGTCCGCCATCCCGCCCATCAATCCATCCATCAATCCATCCATCTATCTAATGATGTACTAATGCCTAATGTATACTATAGATAAAGTGCACGAATCAGCCATAACTAGGTACGTAACATGGAGATGTACCAATGGATACAATATATAAATTGCATGTATCAGCCATAGAAAGGTAAGTAACATGATGATTTACTAATGGACACAATAAAGAATACGTATCAGTCATAACTAGGTGCTTAACATTGAGATGTACCAGTCATACAACATATTCAGTGTACGTATCAAACATGACTATGTATTTACCATGGAGATTTACCAATGGATACAAAAGATACAGTTCCGTATCAACCAAAACTAGGTAATTAACAGAGAGATGTAATAATGGATACAACAGATACAGTTCCGTATTAACCATAACTAGGTAATTAACAGAGAGATGTACTAATACAGTTCAGTATCAACTATGACTATTTACCTGTATCATAATTATAGTATGCCAATTTCTATTTACCTGTATGAAAATTGCAATATGCCAATAACTATTTACCTGTATGAAAATTGCAATATGCCAATAACTATTTACCTGTATAATTTCTATTTACCTGTATGAAAATTTTGAAGTGCACATTTCTAGTTACCTCTGGTTTATTTCCATGCTCTGCATTAAATGCTACCGTTGAAATTGATGACAATACATACTAATTGGTTTGCACGAGTTAACTCCCTTACACTATAATGTCTACGAGTTCGCATATGCCACCAAAATACACCAAATTACACATTCTTGTAATTTGAATACACCTTATACAGCTTATATTGGAAAATACAAAATAGCATTAAAATTAGAATATCTTTAAACACCACGACATTTTTATATTTGGTGTTTAATATTGTCTACGATTTCTCTAAAGGTATATTTTTTATGCGTTTACGCATACCCTATTGGTACAAACTTTGTGAAACTGATTGTGGAAATAGAAATGTCATAATTATAGAACAGGGCTGCCAATAATCAAAGAAAATGTAAATCGCCTATCCAGCACAAACTTCACTCATTTTTGTGCAACTATATTAAAGTAAATTCTTTATTTACTTTTGAGCTATTCATTTCCATGGTAAAGTTTTCTTTAAATGTAAATAATTCAGCGAAATAAATCTTAAACCACACATTAGTTCGCTTTTCTTGGTTTCTAAACAGACTCTGTAAGGTAATCAAGAAGGCAGTCCTTCGTGCTGAAAAACCGTCTTTAAGTGCCCACAAGTCGAGCCCTACAGCAAACAACTCGTATATCGATCTCCCATGAAGTTCTGACTGATCAGGGTCAATGTCATTTGTTGTACTGATTACTTCAAACAAACTGCATACGCGGAGATCAGCAAGCACATTAGGAGCTGACCGATCTGGTTCCATGTATTTTACAGTAGGATTAGGCCTAAACCCGCGTAGAGAGTTTATTGTATCAATATAGGGATAAAGACGATTATTTGGTAAATAGGAAACAAACAGAAGAAAAAAAGAAAAACGTGGATTTAAGAATACCTTTGTATTTATTTAACTCAGGTGTTTATGATGATTTCAGTTCAATCATGCCTCCGCATATGTTACTCTAATTAGTTATATTCTTTGGTCTTCATGCTTGATTGAAATTTATAATAACAATTTCAGAAAACCAAAACTTTAAAAGAAACGAACTTATTATATTAAATATCAACTCACCCTTTGCCCACTTTATCTTTTTTTATTCATGCAAACTACGACCTTGACAAGGAGCGCCATGCTGATTGTTTGTAAAACAATTTATTACAGATGTTGCTTTCAGTTGAAATAAGCATAAATTGAAAACAAATTTATAGTAGTCCAGCTAAGCTAAATGTTTAGCTTGAGTTTTAGTTTCATTAAGGTACGAAAAGAAATTTAAAATATATAAATTAAAAGTTACTCCTGATCCATTATATATATATATATATATATATATATATATATATATATATATATATATATATATATATATATATATATATATGTATGTATGTATGTATGTATGTATGTATGTATGTATGTATGTGTGTGTGTATATATATATATATATATATATATATATATATATATATATATATATATATTTATATATGTATATATATATATATATATATATATATATATATATATATATATATATATATATATATATATATATATATATATATATATATATATATATATATATATATACAAGTGTAAAAAGACAAAGTGTAAAAAGACATCACTTTATTCATCACCAAATGCAATAACAAATGAATTCTTACTCCTGACTGAAACTGAGATGTAACTATAATTACAATAAAATAAACTACATGATCGCCTGGCACTATTTCTAACCATAACCCGTTATAGTCCTATTTCCTCATTACTTACTCACTGACTGATAAGGATTATATTTTACTATTCGGTTTTTCTTATGTATTACTGAGAAGGAGTATATTTTACTATTCGTTTTACTATTCTATTTACTAATAAAGAGTATATTTTACTATTCGTTTACTTATTTATTAGTGATAAGGAGTATATTTTGTTACTATTCGTTTAACTTATCTATTTAATGATAAGGTGTATATTTTATTATTCGTTTTACTTATATATTTTACTTTCTTTGGATCCTTGTATATTTTGTTCCAATTCTCTTTTTTTGGTTTTATATTTATGATTTTGACAACATCGTATTCACGATATTCTATGATAATGATAACCTTTTTTGCTTTGATGTATCAATTACTTTATTGAAAGTAAATGGGACAAAGATAAGTTCTGACGTATTTTAGACTCATCCATTTGTCAATTTTCAAATGAAGGGAGATACAAATGTTAAAATACAGACAAGATCAATGTTCTTCTTTAATAAACTCTTGTTATACTTTTCTTTGACAGCAATCGTTTTCCAGGACTATGTATTATTTTCTATTTATTCTTAATCAACATAACGCTGGATACCTGCTTCAATGTCTTCATTTGCTCCATAATTGCGGAAAATCATTTTAATTACATTCTTTCTGTGTCTGCTGAGATTCCTTAGAAAATAACTCCAAACCCACCAGCTGTCCAATACGTGGTGGAAAATATAATTTGTACATTTAATTGAAAAAATAAATTCATGAAAAGGCGTACACCTTATGAACCCGAAACATTATTGACAAGGAATAAATTTACTTCGTGACATCTTTTTTTGAATAACAGAGAAGAAATTAAAGTTCAGTGATGGTGGCTCTCATGTGCGGAAATGATACGGTGTACACATGCGCCATATCCTGTATTCCTAGACTTAGAATCAGTTTTAGTATAGAATTTATAAATACTGTGAACATGGCTACAATGACTGTATATAAACAATTGCTGGTTTGGTTGTCCAGCCATTGGTACGTGAGTGTGCTTCAATTTGTTTCTGAAAACAAGGACTCGACTGGATCGTGTCGCACGTTTTGAAGAGGACTCCATCAAACCTTTACTGGTGTGGTCAGTCTTAGAATTAACAACATTTGACGAACTCCCTAATTCCAAAACTTTAAAGGATTTTATGTCTTTTTGTATTCTCCCATACTATATATGTTGGGTTTTTTTAAATTAAATTTGAATTTCATTTTTAAAATATTTTGATTTAGCGTTTGTACACCTCCCCAACTAGTGTACCGCTACTCCTCAACTCTGATTAGTCTTGGATTTATTTAAATTAGTGATCCATGCCAATGGATCTATTGTGTCCAGTGAATGCTAAAGTGTATGTTGCTATATTTTATAGTAAGTTACTTTTTGTATATATGTGAGGACTGGCCTTAAATCAAATTTCTTTTAAGTTGTTATTTATTTATTTATAAATCTGTGAATTTTAGAAGCATTTTATAGCATGTATGGTATTAGTACGAGTATATTTATTTTGTATCGAGTTCATTATTTTAATATTAATTCAGTAAAGTCTAAAATCGAGAAGTTCGAATTATAGTTTTTCTAGGAAAGTCGAGTTAAATGATATGAATGGTTATTAACTAATTAGATCTTATTTCATAAATTATATTTAAATTCAAGGTGTAGCATTAGTGGTGTGATATTACAGATTAAATTAGTAAACTCGTGTAGTATTTGCTCTCGGCCATTACATCTAGGTATCTCGTTTTGCAGGCTTTTATCTTGTTGAGTTCTGATAAGTTCAGAGTATTTAAAAATGCAATTATAGAGATGTGTGGCAATCTTAGAAGCCATTCTTTAATAGTTCATTACTTCCAACTGAGACATTTCTAAAGTTCAAGACTAGTCGCATATCCATCTTTTTCCACAAAAAATTTTCCTCGATCTTTTGAGACTTCAGTCATCTAACTTATCCATCTCTACTTCACGGTACTCAATAATTACTAGTACTTTGACTTCAGTCGAAGATAATCAAGAAATTTTCATTTGCTCTTTCAAACTCCATACTTTAATAGTTCATTTAATTTTAGGTGAATACATTTATTAATAGTTCTTAATAAGTCTCATCCATACAGATTTCTAACAAAGATACTTGCAAAGTTCGAGAGTAATCGCATATCCATATTTTTTCACGGGAAAGACTTTCTTCGATCTATGGAGACTTCAGTCATTCAACGTATCCATCTAGTTTTCACGGTACTCGATAATTCCTAGTGCTTGAGACTTCAGTCAAATATAATCACGAAGTTTACATTTACTCGTTCTAAGGTCCATACTTTGTTGATAGTTCATTTCATTTCTTGCAGAGTTCGAGTAAACAATTCTATGTGAATCATTTGTTTAAAATTCATTTCAATTCCATGTCAGTTGCGTTGTGTGAATATTATATTACATTAAAGCTCAATTCCAAAATCGTATTCCAAAATCAGTAGTCCATTTCTTTTGTTAAAAAGTATTTTCCATTTAGCCGACAAAGCATCAAACCATCAAACCATGTTGCACAAGGACTCACTTGTTAATAAAACTGAAAATGACGCATGTTGGTGTATGCGCATTCTTTAACTAGGTTAAGCTCTTTCTGTTCTCTTCGAGCCATTATCAATAGAATTTACAAAACAGACACAAACAAGACAAACAACAAACGAAAAAGAAATGTTAATTTACAATTATTTCACCTTACTGGATTAAATTTCAGCGAAACAACAACTAGTAATTCTTGCAATTAAACTGACGATTTGAGTCTTCATGAATTAATTTGTCTGGTTTCAGGAAATTTCCTTTTCATTTCTAGTATCGGAATTCCAGTTGCGGTTGTGGGCAGCTTCAGTTAAAGTCACCAGAAAATATGACCAACATAAGGAAAGTGTTCAGCTAATAGTTTTCTATTTGACTGCTTTTTCATTAAGTCATTCGTGGTAACGCAGCGGAGATTGGCATTTGTGTGTGATTTTTAGGTTTTTGCGAAGTACTAAGGGCCGCATATCGTACACATTACGAGAAAATTGACATTCACTGTACGCATTTTTTTTGGACCCTGTATGTTTATTTGCATGTTAGTAGCTGAGTTTTGATTAGGATCTGTGAGATCTTTGAGGTTTCTTGGTCTTCTGTAGGCTACTGTTTCTTCAAAAGGAATAAATATGGCGTGTCACGTGATTCTACGACAAACTAATATTCCTGGATGATTTGGCGACGTTTCTCATTATCCTGGATGTCTTGGCCAAGTATTTCGTTATCCTGCTAGAACCCTCAAATATAAACTAGTATTCCCTAATTTTAAGGTAAAGAAAAACTCGAAACAAATTGTCAAAGACTAGAAGAAAAAAATTGCCTGACGAGAATTAAAAAACAGCACTATTAGTAGGTATAGTAGTAATTGTTATTGTTTTAGTAGTACTAGTCGTAGCTGGAGAAGGAATGGGTACATTTGTTTGCAAACAGATCATAAAACAATGTAAAGCAACTAATAAAAATAATCGCTGAACGTGAAAGAGTGAAATAATAAAAACATGATATTAATCCTCAACGTAATCATCGTCATCATCATCGTCGTCATTATCATTTTTTGTTTTATCTTTAGCAAGGCTGCTTGATGTGAAACATATTTTCCAACAATCATCATTGCCTTCTTTGCATGATCAAAATTATTATTATTATTATTATTATTATTATTATTATTATTATTTAAAGAAAGTTTGAAATTGCATATGGAACACATGCATGGCCAACATTTGTATCGACGACCCACTCATTTCTGTTTCTTGCCACAAAACAATACCTGTATATATGCAATCAAGTAAACCGAGACAGTTATCGGACAGGTGGTATTGGGGAGCGGTTCTTTCATTACCTCATAACTGGAGATTTATTGCAGATTAAACAAACATAAAAAATTTCATGACATTTTCGGAGATACACTGTGTGAGTGTGTGTGATTCAAACTTATGTATAAACCACTCACAATTGTTTCTGCTGTATGCAAAACTTTGTTTATATCGGAACGTTCTAACATGGATGATGGTACGAAAGAGAAATTAGTGGAAGCGACTGGTTTGCATGAAGATAATTTTTTTTCTTTAGTTTAACAAAACCCAATGTGTTGCAATCTTTATTTACAATGTTATTAACAAAAATAATAGGTTTAATAATTGACATTTCAAATAAGTACCTAAGTCAAAGTACCACGCATCAAGTCCTTACATCAACTTAATGATAATCAGTGGTATAGACCATTGGCGATATCCTTATTGGCGTCACGTAATCATTTCATACATCCACCTCCGTACCAATTTCGTCGAATCGTTGGTCCATCCTTTCATTGCCTCGATACGACATGCTTGTTTCTTGTCTGAAATGTCAATATCATTATATATTCAAACCGACTAAACCATTGCATTCCATTTTCTTTTTTAAAGTTAGGATAAATACTATTAGCAGAGTTATCATACTAGACAATAATTTAAAAGTGAATTCAGTTATTTTTTTCTTCTTCTAAACTCCCATGAAAATTTAATTTAATGATGGATAAAGCCTGATAAAGTTATAGATAACAAAAAACAGATACGGCATCTATAGTGTTCACACTTGAAACTTTATCCCAAATGTTTTATCACTAAGAAATAAAAGCCTGTTAGTCCATTATGTATATTATGCACACCATTCGTAATGTCTCTATTAACAACCTTAAGTGCATACCTTTAATATGTATTCTTCGCCTCTTTCTTTTTCTCATTTATCTTCAGATGGAAATATCAAACGACTTCATTACTTACGGGTAATACATTGGTCGGCGATGAACAACGAAGCATGACAATTTAATAACTCCTTCAATTGCAATATTCCGTTCTTTTGAGAAAGAAATACTTGCATTTCGTAGTAACCTCCTGGCCACAAGATTTAATGTTCCTATAAACATAGCATCGGCTGCATTAAGGACGTCATTATCGGTAATGTTCGAACCCAACGTGTGACTGATCGCATTTCAAGTCCTATGTGTATACAAAAAGACAACAAAAGGAAAATTTGAATAATTGGACATAGAAGGTGCCTCATTACCCCAAGTATTAAAGACTGATTTTCGTCACTCTATTATATCTATATCCCATGGGCGCAATAATAGAATAATATCAACGCAAAGGATGCAGTTGGAAAAAAAATCAAAATGAAGGCAGTATAATACTAAAACCTATATTCATGGAAGGCGAAACGATCCTAATATCTTTGTTTACGTTTTCGCAAGAAACGCATTTGCTTGTGATGCTATTGTAATTGTTAAATTAAGTGTTGTCTGATGGCTCTAGTTAGCTGAAGGAACAAAAGTGATGCACTGACTAAGGTGCTGAGGTCACTACTGTCATACAGTAGCATTGTTATCCCATGCACATTGAATCTATGCTGCGTGTATAGTTTATGGACGAACATGCACGTTTCTTTCGACCATGCACGTTCAGCCAATTTTGTGTATATACTTTTCTATTATTCGTTGAATAGTTTTGGTTAACAGGAATCCATTACTTACCTAAAATAAAAGAATTTGTGAATTATATTGAAGCATTGGTTTCTAATACGGGCATAAACTACTTCAGATTGTCCATGACTAGTTAAAAACGGGATTCGATCCATATTAGTTTAGAAAAGGACCCAATTTCATACTAATTTAAAAAGAGACTTAAACCATACTCATTTTAAAGAGACTTATTCCTTACATGATTAAAATGAGACTTCAGCCCTCTAGTGTAAACGAGACTCAATCCATACTAGTTTAAAGAGAGACTGAATCCCTCAGTGTAAAAATGATAATAAATCTCTACCAGTTTAAAAGGAGACTTAATCCATACTGGTTTACTCAATTCATAGTATAAACGACACTCAGTGCATACTAGTTTAAAAAGACACTTAATCTATACTAGTTTAAAAAGAGACTCAATCTCATACCTAGAAAATCACCCTCGTTTGGCGATTGGTTTTATTTATTATCATGCATTTATCGTACAAAGTCGCTAACAAAAGGTAATGCGTTTAAGATCTTTTATATTGTTGTTTTGAGGTCCAGGAAAATGAGGAATAACACGGATAATAAAGTCACTCTCACGCCATGTTTAATTCGCTCGGTAAGAAACCCGTTGAGTATAACAAGGAAGCCGTTTTCGGTGGCAGTGTTGAGGCTTGGACGGTGTTATTGCCCAGATAGAGTACTGTTAATGGAAAGTTTGAAACTTACAGGTGGAATAAATAAAGTCTGAGCAGACATATATATATATATATATATATATATATATATATATATATATATATATATATATATATATATATATATATATATCATAAAGGTATATATATATATCATAAAGGTATATATATATATATATATATATATATATATATATATATATATATATATATATATCATAAAGGTATATATATATATATATATATCATAAAGGTATATATATATATATATATATATATATATATATATATATATATATATATATATAATAAAGGTATATATATATATATATATATATATATATATATATATATATATATATATATATATATTAAGATATATATATATATATTAAGATATATATATATATATATATATATATATATATATATATATATAGATATATATATATATATATATATATATATATATATATATATATATATATATATATATTAAGATAGAGAGAGAGAGAGAGATAAGAGAGATAGAAAGGGAGAGCCAAAAAAAGATAGAGAAAGAGGGGGAGAGAGACTGAAAGAGAGAGTCTCTGTGCCCAATTTTTGTTGGACAATTCTTTCCTTGTTTCTCAGCCCTGGTATGCAAAAGAACATTGTCCATATGACTTCGTTTTCATAGTAGGAATAGCGAGTATATGATTGTAAGAAGAGGCGAGTAATTATCTTGCTGGTGTGTACACATGGGTGAGGCCAAATAGGTATGTTGGACTGGAGTACGTCAGTGAAACGTAGCATAGAGAACAAATTTTGTGTTTGATTCCGGATCGGATGGATACCCAGTGTAGGGTACAGAGCAGCGTAGCGGTTTGCTCTGATTGTAGTACTCTAAGGATAATCACTCTTTCAGCTAATAACGTGGACTGCTAAGATTTCCGGATAGGTTTTATTTAAAACGAGGAGTTTTCGAGTAGAAAACACGTCCCTTTATTCAGCCTAAACAAGTCAGGATTAAATATGTCAACCGCCTTTTATTACCAGGCGCCGAAATTGGCGGTCAGTATGATTAGGTTTCCAAACAACTGTTCGGTAGATTTTCAATTTTGACATTTTTCGATACAGAAAATCAAAGTTAAACTTTCGTTAGACTTGTCTGAGTCAGTTAAATAAACGAGGGCTTACATAAGAATCACTTCCACTTCCGACACAGACCTTAGGAATCAATGCAGTCTAGCGATTTCACAAGCACATGTCCCCCATACAACTAAATAATTGTTTTCTGGCTCAAACTAATGTTTTAATTATGGATCAACAGAACTTTTCACACATACATGTTAATGTTGATTATCATCTTACACATTAAAAAGTAGCGTAAGGCTTTTCGAATTGGGAACTAGTGGAAAAACGTGACCTTATGAAGGTGCAAGGTTCTTGGGATGTTTGCTTCTCGCCTCGAAACATTCATTGCATGAAAGAAGATCCATTTTTGTTGTTGTTGTTTTTATTCAATTATATGTGAGCAGATATATTTCTTTATGATCCTATGCTGTTTAAGGTTGGATATTCTTTTTCTGGGGGATAGGGATGGCGTAGAATGGAGTATAGCCTTGGGGATAGAGGGCAGTGAACTAGAGAGAAAAGAAAACTAATTTTGTCTAGACTAGACACAAGGTGAGCAGAACTGCATTTTCAGTGAGAGAAAATGCGATGACTGAATTCTCGTCTTCTAAGGCGATTTAAAATGACCTTTTGCATTTAGGTTATGTAAATTTATGCTTTAATGCGTTTAATCAACAAAAGAAATACCTTAAGAAAACGCTAAAAATTGATATCGCTCTTACTAGCTTTCTAGTCCTGTGGAGTGATTTCCAAATTTATTTTTTTACATCTGTGGACACTCTTGGAGTGTAATCATTAGCAGACAAAATAATCGCATTGTCAGAAAAGAAATACATGATTGATCATAAAGGTATCATAAAGATATCATAAATATATCATAAAGGTATCATAAAAGTATCATAAAGGTATCATACAGGTAGGTATCATAAAGGTATCATGAATGTAGCATAAGGTATCATAAAGGTATCATAAGGGTATCATACAGGTATCATAAAGGTATCATAAATATATCATAAAGGTATCATGAATGTAGCATAAGGTATCATAAAGGTAGCATAAAGCTATCATAAAGGTATCATACAGGTAGGTATCATAAGGTAGGTATCATGAATGTAGCATAAGGTATCATAAGGGTATCATAAAGGTATCATACAGGTAGGTATCATAAAGTTATCATGAATGTAGCATAAGGTATGATAAAGGTAGCATAAAGGTATCATAAAGGTATCATACAGGTAGGTATCATAAAGTTATCATGAATGTAGCATAAGGTATCATAAGGGTATCATAAAGGTATCATAAAGGTATCATACAGGTATCATAAAGGTATCATAAAGGTATCATACAGGTAGGTATCATAAAGGTATCATGAATGTAGTATAAGGGTATCATAAAGGTATCGCCTGGTTATAACGATGGCCACTGGTACTGGTAGTAGCGCATAAAGTGTTCATATCGATACGAATGTTCCGTGGGCTGTCTAAAGGCTACTCCTACCGCCAGTACCACCCATTGCCATATATCATAGAACTCGTTTTAATACTAGTGTAATAATGTAAACCCAATAAACCTGCTTTAGGCGCCCAGAGTGGTATATAACAGTGCGAAATTTGAAAATTATGATCAAAATACATGTTTCTCGAAAATCCTTGGGATGGGGAGTAGGTCTCCGACCCATACCATTGTCAAAATAATAGACACTATTATCATGGCGTAATGTGACAAATTAAGCACAAATATGAATAGTTTTAAGAGAGAGAGAGAGAGAGAGAGAGAGAGAGAGAGAGAGAGAGAGAGAGAGAGAGAGAGAGAGAGAGAGAGAGAGAGAGAGAGACGCAAAGCTTGAAGCTTCCTTAACCAAATAATACCAACAGTTTCATTCGCTCTCTAGTTCATTTGGATGAGAATATTAAGGTAGATGCTTTTGATGGTTCATAACCATTTGTCTTGAGTATATGACCCATTTTGAGCACTGTATCATGATACGCCCTACAAGTCTTTACGGAACTTGAAAACCAGTCTGATAAAAGTCAAGTTTGAAGGCCAATCAAGAGATTCCTTAGATTTTTTTTTAGTTATTATCGGCGTTTATTAGGTCTATATGCCACACTAACTACACTAACTTTGGCGTTATCTGATTTCCTAGAAAAGTACTGCAATGACACAAATGATATACACTAACTTTAGCATTTATTAAAGAAGAGAAAACAGATTTTGCATGAGTAGACAATGCTAACATCTCGAAAGTGCAACGAAACCTTCTAAACAGTTCTAGGCTAGTTATCTTTCCGATTTCTTATGATGTCCACAAGGTGAAAATGTCAAATGATATCTAACAGTGATACGAGTGTATTATTTAAATTTGTATCGTAACTTTAACAATTTTTCTGTCATATAGATGCGATATCTGCAGTGTAGATATGTAGCATCATGTCCCACCCAGTCATTATTCTGACAACAGGCGGACCAGTCCTAAAACTAACCTCATAATGCTGAGTACCAAGCGAAACAGATGTAGGTGCCATTTTTATGTCTTTGGTATGACTCGGCCGGGGTTCGAACTCGCAACTTCCTGCATCCGAGGCAAACGCTCTGATCACTTATCTCAACAGAGGTCAATCAACAGCGATAAGAGAGATGTACCTCAGAGTTAATGCCAAATTGTATACTCTCCTACCAAATTTTCAAGTAATGCCAAGTTGTATACTCGTCAACCCATATTCAAGTAATGCCACATTGTATACTCTCCAACCCAATATTAAGCAATGCCAAGTTGAATAATCTCCCAAAATTTCCACCCATAAATATTACACTTAATTATATGGAAATAAATTTTATTTTAACTTAGATCTACAAGGTATCATTCAAAATAAGTAGGATTACCAGAAATTAACAAGCAGAAAATAATTTGTGTTTTAGCATATTTCATTTATTCATCTATGTATATGTATTTCTCGATAAATTGGTACATTATTGTTGATAACATGCTCGTTACCAAACTTGCGCATTTTACACAGCTGCAATGTAATGAAAGTGTGTGTGTGTGTGTGTGTGTGTGTGTGTGTGTGTGTGTGTGTGTGTGTGTGTGTGCGCGCGCGATATTCGGGGGTGGCACTTTGGGTCCTATTAATATTGATCTGTGGGTAAAATTCATATTTTTTTAGATGGACTATTACAAGTTTGCGATTTAAATTTTTCAGCAATAAAACCAACTTTATAGCGTGTGTTAACATTTATTTGATCTGTACTGTCCCATTTATTTGATCTGTAATGTCCCGTTTATTTGATCTGTACTGTCCCGTTTATTTGATCTGTACTGTCCCGTTTATTTGATCTGTACTGTCCCGTTTATTTGATCTGTACTGTCCCGTTTCACAGTTGTTAAGTACTTATTAAAATGGTGAAGGTGAAGCGTCAGGTATTTACAATAAGCAGACCGGAAAGAATATTGGTATACTTCTATGCTGTTTTCATGTGCTGTCACTGAAATTTGTGTATATGTTGTATTAGATGAACAACGCGTCGCCTAATGCAGACATTTGAACAAAATGACTTTTTCGATGTGATCGAGAAAGGAACTCTTAACTTGTTCAAGGTCAATTAGTTTAGTAGTTATTAAATAAGGCTATTAAATTGTACTATAGTAAGTAGTGCTTGCTGCTGTCAGTACAATAAATGAAACACAAAATATGATAATTTAAAGTGCAGGAAGTGGATCTGGCCAAACGAAGCTAGCAGCCTGTCGAGAAAGGCATATCCGACGTCAGACCATGCTGTACATCCTTCATGTCATATTAAATCCACCAATAATACACCGAAAGAAAATGAAATTAAATTTCCTTTGAACAATATATAAGATATACCTGCTCTGTTTTAAAAAATAACGATTTCAGGTGAGAAAACTACAAGAAATTCTTTACTATTAAAAATCAAATTACATGTAATAGTACGAAACTATAGATCGGAACCAAACAGCGACCCCATGAAGCCAGAAGGAATACCAAATACTTGGAAAATATGCAATTACGTGATTAAATAAGTTTTAAATTCACGCAAATACATCACCATGATTCAACTAAACGTTGAAACCTTTCATGAAAACATTTTATAAATTCCCCAACTTCAAAACGTACATACCCCATTTTATGTTACCTCTTCAAGATACTTTCCAATTTACATCTCGAGTTACAACAAATTCAGAATAAATTACAAACGTTGACATTAATATCATTCAGGTGATAAAAATTCTGTTTCACTACTTCCTTCAAACGTTGAAGTTCAGGTGAAGAAAATATATACAACTGAATACATTTATAAATAGAACTCTGCAGTTGAATATGATAATATGTAGACAAATGCAATTGAATAGGATAATACATAGAACTATGCAATTGAATAGGATAATACATAGAAATATGCAATTGAATAGGATAATACATATATGCAATTGAATAGGATAATACATAGAAATATGCAATTGAATAGGATAATACATAGAAATATGCAATTGAATAGGATAATACATAGAAATATGCAATTGAATAGGATAATACATAGAAACATGCAGTTGAATATGTTAATACATAGAAATATGCAATTGAATAGGATAATACATAGAAATATGCAATTGAATAGGATAATACATAGAAATATGCAATTGAATAGGATAATACATAGAAATATGCAGTTGAATAGGATAATACATAGAAATATGCAATTGAATAGGATAATACATAGAAATATGCAATTGAATAGGATAATACATAGAAATATGCAATTGAATAGGATAATACATAGAAATATGCAATTGAATAGGATAATACATAGAAACATGCAGTTGAATATGTTAATACATAGAAATATGCAATTGAATAGGATAATACATAGAAATATGCAATTGAATAGGATAATACATAGAAATATGCAATTGAATAGGATAATACATATAAATATGCAGTTGAATAGGATAATACATAGAAATATGCAATTGAATAGGATAATACATAGAAATATGCAATTGAATAGGATAATACATAGAAATATGCAATTGAATAGGATAATGCATATATGCAATTGAATAGGATAATACATATATGCAATTGAATAGGATAATACATAGAAATATGCAATTGAATAGGATAATACATAGAAATATGCAATTGAATAGGATAATACATAGAAATATGCAGTTGAATAGGATAATACATAGAAATATGCAATTGAATAGGATAATACATATATGCAATTGAATAGGATAATACATAGAAATATGCAATTGAATAGGAAAATACATAGAAATATGCAATTGAATAGGATAATACATAGAAATATGCAATTGAATAGGATAATACATAGAAATATGCAATTGAATAGGATAATACATAGAAATATGCAGTTGAATAGGATAATACATAGAAATATGCAATTGAATATGATAATACATAGACATATGCAGTTGAATAGGATAATACATAGAAATATGCAATTGAATAGGATAATACATAGAAATATGCAATTGAATAGGATAATACATAGAAATATGTAATTGAATAGGATATTACATAGAAATATGCAATTGAATAGGATAATACATAGAAATATGCAGTTGAATAGGATAATACATAGAAATATGCAATTGAATAGGATAATACATAGAAATATGTAATTGAATATGATAATACATAGAAATATGCAATTGAATAGGATAATACATAGAAATATGCAATTGAATAGGATAATACATAGAAATATGCAATTGAATAGGATAATACATAGAAATATGCAATTGAATAGGATAATACATAGAAATATGCAGTTGAATAGGATAATACATAGAAATATGTAATTGAATATGATAATACATAGAAATATGCAATTGAATATGATAATACATAGAAATATGCAACTGAATATGATAATACATAGAAATATGCAATTGAATAGGATAATGCATAGAAATATGCAATTGAATAGGATTATGCATAGCAAAATGTCATTGAATATAATTATACATAGAAATATGCAATGGAAAATGATTATATATAGAAATAATTATGATTTTAAAGAAATATATGCGATTGGATTTAGCTTTCCCCTTGTAAATGCTTCGTTGACAGATGTCACATGACTTACTGTATCTGATAATATCAGCAGAAGATAACGGCCAATAAAACTCAAATAACACCCTTCAATGGTTCTTCCTTTTTTTCGGGGGAGGGGGGTGGGTGGGGGTTGGTGGGTTGGTGGTGAAATTGCTTTCTCTCGGTTGATCTTTTCAGACCATCTGGGGAGGCACTCTTGCCGTAATATTTGTTACCTCAACAAGCATGTTTGCTACAGGTTTTGAAAAATATAATTTGTATAATTTTATTTTTGTATAAACATTTAATTCAGAAAGATTATATATATATATATATATATATATATATATATATATATATATATATATATATATATATATATATATATATATATATATATATATTGTGTTCCTCTAGGTATTCGTTGTTGGCCAACATTTGGATTTCCATCATCTCATACTCGACTTGTTAGTCTTCTGTTTTTCTTCCTTCATTCTATTTCTTTCCAAGTGATACTTTTCTTCAAACATTTCTCCATGTTCCTAATTTGTTTTTTGTGTTTCCGACATTTTTTCCCTTGCTTGCCTTCCTTTGTCCGTGATGGTTGACTACAGCTCACTTCTTACAGCGATCTTCTTTTAACTTCTTTAAGTTATTTCAAATATTTTTTAGTTGTCCCGATTCAAAAACATCCTTGTTCTGGCATTCACTTCATTTACGTCCCTTGTTTCGTACATGCCATTGTGATTATAAACGCTTAGTTTACTTCTCAACAACAAGTATTAGAATGGTTCATCGAACTGGTTTTAGATCCTGTCCCTAGAAATTGTACGCCTGACTACCAAAATTTTACGTTACATATGGTTGCTTTATACAGACCGGTTGCACGTCAAACGAAGTGCACGAGCTCCTCGCCTGGTGTGAACTATTACACCACTATAAAGATCATATTGCTTAACAATACAGTGAACTTATGATAATGCGTTTTAGCACAGTCGACATCAGATAATATAATTTCAGGTGCGAAATTATTATACTAAGAATCTAAACTTATTTAATGCATAAATACAAGAAAGGAATAATTTTGTCAGTGTGTTACATGGAGATAAGCAATTGAATATAATTATAAATAGATATATGAATTAAAGCAAACCAGTAAACAAAGATATGAAATGGAATACGATTAAAGATAACCTTATAACCCATTATATTTTGCTATGTGATATTTATGAAATCTACTGAAAAGGAACTTAACCTTATTTACCCAGTGTTCATAACGCTGGGTGTGTGAGATCAAGGGACTGTACTCTCTTCTTTTTTGGAAAATATTCTTCTCCAGTGTTATACATTCGGGTAAAACACACAGCCGAAGGCAATAATAAACAAAAGTTATTTAGTTTATAAAGCTTTTTTAAAACAACTGAATTACCTAATGTCAATTTGAATATGAAAAATATTTTACCACCAGTCATTTTTAAGAGAAAATGGTCCCACTAAACTAAATTATACATTTCCAAGGACTGGGATGTTGCATTGCAAAGTAGTGTTATGCAATCGTCTTGATTTATATAACGGGAAGAACATGGAAATAAGTAGTGTTATGCAATCGTCTTGATTTATATAACGGTAAGAACATGGAAATAAGTAGCGTTATGCAATCGTCTTGATTTATATAACGGGAAGAACATGGAAATAAGAGGAAGGTTGGTGGTTACATTTAATTATCACACACTAACGCCGTACATAAAAAGGAATACATTTTCAACACGTATTTTCAAACAAAAAATAGTAGTGCCTGTATTGTTGTTTGAACGCAAATGCCACTAATAATTGTCTTTTCTATGCAAGCACAATCCTGCTAAAAAAATGAAGGAATTGTATTGGTCTTTCTCTTAAGGTTTCAAATTTGTCATACATTATTGATCACTGATTAATAATAGAATTGCCATATCGTCATATAGAATTGCCTATTTGATTTCATCGATAAACCTTTATGTTTAACATTAAACCTCTTTTAATTTACTGACACCACCATACATTATTCTTGTCCGAAACATTAAAAACATTGTCAGTTTAGGTGAACAGCCAACATTCATCCTTAATTTTAAGACACGTGTGGTACCAGATTCTACACGGGTCAATGACATGACAATGATTATTGGATAATAAATGAAATTTCTAATGAAAATCCGGGAACCCGTCAGAAGTTATCGATAAACGGGAATCCACTAAGCGTGCAAAATGATTGCCTGCCCCAGTATAGGAAATGCGCATATGGTACTTTTAAAGCCTCAATGAGTCTCAGGAGGATTTTGAAACTTTTAAAAACCAGTTCGGGCATCAAGTACTGTCTGCGAGCACACCAATTTATTTCGCTATTAATTAAATATCGCTTTAGTGATTTTCACTCAAACGTAGGAACCAAAATATTAGCTTTACGGAGATAATATAAAATTAATATAAGTAAAAATGTACTGCAACACACTGGGGAAATGCCTTAGGACTTTTCTACATTGTATTAATAAATAATGCAAATAAAAAAGAATGTACAAGAGCTAGAATTTTGCAATTTTTGTATGACTCATTTTTCAAATTGTATGTCTAATTATCCAGTTGTATGACTCATTATGCAAATTGTATGACACATTATGCAAATTGTATTGTCTCAGTATGCATATATTACAACTCATTATGCAAATTGTATGTCTCATTATGCAATTGTATGATTTATTATGCAGACTGTATGAGACAACATGTATATTGTATTGTCTCAGTATGCAGATAGAACGGCCCATTATGCAGACTGTATCACTCTTAAGCAACAGATCCTAGCATTTATTAACATTTTATTGGCACCTCGCATTATGTTTTAATTTTGATTTGACGACAAGACTTAAATACTCGTTGCTCAACACATACTTCATTAACGTAGACTAGATGAGTAGGCGGAAGAAAAACATGTAAAGTACTAAATATTTATGTTCTGAAGGGTCAGATATATGGAACTTAGAATTCAGATATGTTTAACGGGTGAAAACATTTTGTTCATAATGAATTTAGTTTGCAGGAATCTCAGGTTGATCTGGATAGAGTTGGTGGAAGTTGGAGCTGGCGCGCATAGCCTTTCCACCCCACCCCACCCCCACCCGCCCTCAAGAAGAAATACAAACATCGGCGCTAAATTAAAACGTTACCTAGAGCACCTTTTTTTTTATACAATTTAATGGTTGCAATTATATTTTCTGATCCCCAACAGCAGTTCCATCCTGAAGACACTACTCGTTTACAGCCCCACCTCTAGATAGTCCCTGATTCATGCAAGGCATGAGAGGGTGGGGGTTGACGGGCTTTGTTTAGCAAACAGAAAATAGTATTTTCCCCTATTTATTTTACTGTTTATCGATAGGAATATATTTACAGGCTTTTTGTCATGAAAGGAACAAGTTTGTAAATACAAGTTATACGTGTAAATACAATGTATACGTGTAAATACAATTTATACGCGTAAATGTTCTTGAAAATCATTTGATTATCAATTTATTTAATATGAGTGGATGCTTTTTTTCCATGGTTGCTACATACACGCTATGTGTGATGTAATGTTCTACAAGTTTTTTTTATTCTTAGTCGTGTCGCTACATATGTGTTATGTCGACTGTATTGAGTTTCAAGTTGGGTTTCGACAGATTTGACTGTATTTTGATTGTGTGTTCTAACTGTGTTTTGACCGTGTTTTGACTGTGTTTTGATTGTTTGTTTAGACTGTCTTTTCACTGTGTGTTTCGATTGCGTGTTCTGACTGTTTTTGCTGTGTTTTCACTATGTGTTCTCACCGTATTCTGATTGTTTTGAATGTGTGTTCTGACTGTGTGTTTTGATTGTGTAGTTTGACTGTGTTTTATTGTGTGTTCTGACTATAGTTTGTGTGTTTTGAGTATGTGTTCTGACTGTGTTTTGACTGTTTTTTTTATTGTGTTTTAACTGGGTTTCGATTGTGTGTTCTTACTGTGTGTTCTGACTGTGTGTTCCGACTGTATTCTTACTGTCTTCTGACTGTGTTTTGACTGTGTATTTTGACTTCAGTTTGAGCTTGAAAGGTCAAGGTAATAAAATCTCTAATACCTGAACTTACAGAAATAAAAAGCCATGTGTTCTTTCTTCATGTACCTTTCTTAAACGGTTAAATATCAATGAGTTGGACGAACGTCTATTATCCTATATTAATTTGGGATTTTAAACCTAATTGAAAATTGATTTTAATAATGAAAACGTTTTCAGAAAACAGGGTCTGGTCCCGTATTCTAAAAATGGAATAAACATAAATTAAACATATTAATCGGTTTTAAATTCACTTCCAGTTCGAAATTTGTCAAACATAATCCAGATAATATTATTCATTGTATTTATATCAACATGCCAAATTGTTATGCCAACATCAACATCATATCAGCATGTCAAATTTATGTTAAGTGACTTTAATTCATTTTGGAGTTTTATGTTTGAATTATGAAATTTCGTCAAAATATCGATTTGATTTTGATAGTTAAGTTGAAAGATCAAAGGCCATAAGACGTATAAACAGGCAATTTGCGACCATTTTGTGAAATATATATATATATATATATATATATATATATATATATATATATATATATATATATATATATATATATATATATATCACAAATACTCGCTTCTCTGTAGCCACATATTAAAACTGTGTTATTTGAAGTACAGAAGTCTGACTTTTAACTCTTCATACGGCAATCTTGACGTGGGACTATACATACGCACTGGTCAAATCCAGGCCATTCCTGTTCCCGTCAATCAGAGTTTGGGATAGAGAGAAAATGGAAATGGATGCGTTACCTGATCACAATACTAATGATAGGTTCCATTGAAATAAGAACCATTTTATCATTTGGACAAATAAAAAATAAAAAAATAAAAAATAAAAAATCAAATAAACACCGACCGACACGGAGATATATGTAACTTCTAATAGTATGGAAAAAAGATCCCCAGTATTTTCTTCCGAAATGCATAGGAGCAATGCATATTATCATCATTTTTATCACCGTCATCATCATCAAGCATTTTTTCATCATATTTCAAGTATGTTCACCTTTTCTAAACATTTTATGTTAAACCATATTTCAGGTTTAAACTTTAGACCAATCTAAGGAAACTGTTTATAACATGAAGAAAGATATTCGGATGCCCATAGTCGTAACAGCATTTCTGAAACACTGACTAAAATACCCTTTGTTATATAATAGTAAACACGCTGATGAAAATAACATTAGTTATGTCATAGTAAACACTCTGATGGAAATGCCTTTTCTGGTGTTATAACACACTCATGGAAATACCTTTTGCTACATCATTGTAAGTACAGATAAAATACTTGTTGTTGTGTCATAGTGAACACTGATGGAAACACCAATTGCCATATCATAGTAAACATTATTATGGAAATAACATTTACTAAGATATGTAAAGGTAAACACTGATAACTGATATAAATACTCTTGGCCATGTCATAGTAAACACTCTGATGGAAAGGAAATACCCATTGCCATGTCATAGTAAACACCCTGATGGAAAGGAAATACCCATTGCCATGTCATAGTAAACACTCTGATGGAAAGGAAATACCCATTGCCATGTCATAGTAAACACTCTGATGGAAAGGAAATACCCACTGCCATGTCATAGTAAACACTCTGATGGAAAAGAAATACCCATTGCCATGTCATAGTAAACACTCTGATGGAAAGGAAATACCCATTGCCATGTCATAGTAAGCACTCTGATGGAAAGGAAATACCCATTGCCATGTCATAGTAAACACTCTGATGGAAAGGAAATACCCATTGCCATGTCATAGTAAACACTCTGATGGAAAGGAAATACCCATTGCCATGTCATAGTAAACACTCTGATGGAAAGGAAATACCCACTGCCATGTCATAGTAAACACTCTGATGGAAAGGAAATACCCATTGCCATGTCATAGTAAACACTCTGATGGAAAGGAAATACCCATTGCCATGTCATAGTAAACACTCTGATGGAAAGGAAATACCCACTGCCATGTCATAGTAAACACTCTGATGGAAAAGAAATACCCATTGCCATGTCATAGTAAACACTCTGATGGAAAGGAAATACCCATTGCCATGTCATAGTAAGCACTCTGATGGAAAGGAAATACCCATTGCCATGTCATAGTAAACACTCTGATGGAAAGGAAATACCCATTGCCATGTCATAGTAAACACTCTGATGGAAAGGAAATACCCATTGCCATGTCATAGTAAACACTCTGATGGAAAGGAAATACCCACTGCCATGTCATAGTAAACACTCTGATGGAAAGGAAATACCCATTGCCATGTCATAGTAAACACTCTGATGGAAAGGAAATACCCATTGCCATGTCATAGTAAACACTCTGATGGGAAGGAAATACCCATTGCCATGTCATAGTAAACACTCTGATGGAAAGGAAATACCCACTGCCATGTCATAGTAAACACTCTGATGGAAAAGAAATACCCATTGCCATGTCATAGTAAACACTCTGATGGAAAGGAAATACCCATTGCCATGTCATAGTAAGCACTCTGATGGAAAGGAAATACCCATTGCCATGTCATAGTAAGCACTCTGATGGAAAGGAAATACCCATTGCCATGTCATAGTAAACACTCTAATGGAAAGGAAATACCCATTGCCATGTCATAGTAAACACTCTGATGGAAAGGAAATACCCATTGCCATGTCATAGTAAGCACTCTGATGGAACGGAAATACCAATTGCCATGTCATAGTAAACAATCTGATTTAAATACATTTTGCTATCTGATTATGTCAGCACTCTAATGGAAACACTCATTTCCATATCATAGTAAACACACTGATAGAAATTATCATTTGCCATATCATAGTAAACATTTTTATGGAAACACCATTTGCTGAATATAAACACTGATGAAGATACCCTTTGCCATGTCATAGCAAACACTGACGTAAATACCCTTTGCCATGTCATAGCAAACACTGACGTAAATACCCTTTGCCATGTCATAGTAAACACTGACGTAAATACCCTTTGCCATGTCATAGTAAACACTGACGTAAATACCCTTTGCCATGTCATAGCAAACACTGACGTAAATACCCTTTGCCATGTCAGAGCAAACACTGACGTAAATACCCTTTGCCATGTCATAGTAAACACTGACGCAAATACACTTTGCCATGTCATAGTAAACACTGACGTAAATACCCTTTTCCATGTCATAGTAAACACTGACGTAAATACCCTTTGCCATGTCATAGCAAACACTGACGTAAATACACTTTGCCATGTCATAGTAAACACTGATGCAAATACACTTTGTTATGTCATAGTAAACACTGACGTAAATACACTTTGCCATGTCATAGTACACACTGACGTAAATACACTTTGCCATGTCATAGTAAACACTGATGCAAATACACTTTGTTATGTCATAGTAAACACTGACGTAAATACACTTTGTTATGTCATAGTAAACACTGACGTAAATACACTTTGTTATGTCATAGCAAACACTGACGTAAATACACTTTGTTATGTCATAGTAAACACTGATGCAAATACACTTTGTTATGTCATAGTAAACACTGACGCAAATACACTTTGTTATGTCATAGTAAACACTGACGTAAATACACTTTGTTATGTCATAGTAAACACTGACGTAAATACACTTTGTTATGTCATAGTAAACACTGATGTAAATACACTTTGCCATGTCATAGTAAACACTGACGTAAATACACTTTGCCATGTCATAGTAAACACTGACGTAAATACACTTTGTTATGTCATACATTCGTATGGACATATCCTTTGCCATCTCAGAGTGAACACCAAATACCATTTGTTATGTCACAGTAAACACTGATTAAAACATCCATTCCCATATACCTTTTGTTATCTCATAGTAAGCACTTTGATAGAAAACTCCATTGCCAAATCATAGTAGACACTCTGATGGCAATACCCTTTGTCATCCATATTAAAGGTTATATATATATATATATATATATATATATATATATATATATATATATATATATATATATATATATATATATATATATATATATATATATATATATATATATATATATATATATATATACCAGGAAGGAGAGTGGGGTTTTCCTCCTGTGTATAATAGGAAGGGTGTAAGGGATGGGTCAATTGTGTAATATTTATTTAACTAAGTTACTAATATGTACAATGCAAATTTTCATAAAAAGTATATACTAGAGTGTACATTTATACTTCTTCCAAATACTGCATCAATTTGTACCTGTAATGCAGATGCTTCACAAAAACAAGTGAATCCCAGGCATGCGTGATAAATGTTGCCAACATAGCAATGCCATTTAAATGTAATTTGATAGGGGCAAAAATAGCGTGCGAAATAAAAAATAAAGTATTAAAATTCTGCGAAACATATTTAAACTACAAAATAAAGACAACACGTAAAATTCTTAAAACATGTGATTAAATATTTTATATAAATGGTAATCCATTATCATACACCTTCTATGCAGTTCGCGTCAAATTACTTTTTCTCAGGGTCGACACACCCGACAAGAACGTAGACCACTATAAATGAACACTGTTCATCTTTTTGTAGGTATGCATATTCCAGGAATGTGTCCGATATGCGATTTTCACAATGCCACTGTATATCTGCCATTTGTTCTATGTGAAGGAAGCTACTCTTAGTTGGTCGACTTAATATTCAATACGAGGGGTGCAACATTTACAATAGTGGGGTTTAACGTTCAACACGAGTGATTCTACTCTTCAATGGTGGGTTTGGTGTTCAACACTATGAATGCCACTCTTGTATAGTGGGTTTGGTGTTCAATGCGAGGGATGCCATTTTTAAATAGTGAGTTTGATGTTCAATGCGAGGGATGCCATTTTTAAATAATGAGTTTGGTGTTCAATGCGAGGGATGCCATTTTTAAATAGTGAGCTTGGTGTTCAATGTGAGGGATGCCATTTTTAAATAGTGGGTCTAGAGTTCTGTACAAGAAATGCCACTTTTCATTAATGGGTTTATTGTTCGATATGAGGGATGCCACACTATGATAGTCGGTTTGCTGTTCGATATTGGGAATGCCACCTTTCAACATTTGGTTTGTTGTTCAGGACGAGGAGTGCTACTTTTCAGAAATGGGTTTTCGTGTTCAATACGAGGTATACCACCCTTTGATGGTGGGTTTGGTGTTCGATATGAGGGATACCACTTTTCAGTACTCAGTTAGATCAGTGGAGTTTGTTACTCAATATATATTGCCAAGTTTGAAGAACAAACAGATTTAAACATTATTTTAAATCAGTTTCTATAATATTCCGATTGTACATGCGCTAGCATAGGTTTGTGGAAGAAAAAATGGTTTGTAATATCTTTGAAGAGGGGAAAGAAGTATGAATAGTGCATGGTTTTATAAAGAGAAATGAATTTCACCTAGTTTCGCCAACATCAAAGTCATTAAGTTTAGCAATTGAAATGTGAAGTTTAGCAATTAAAATGACGTTTACTAATTGAAATGCAGTTTAGTAATTGAAATGCAGTTTAGTAAATGAAATGCAGTTTAGTAATTGAAATGTGAAGTTTAACAATTGAAATGAAGTTTAGCAATTAAAATGACGTTTACTAATTGAAATGCAGTTTAGTAATTGAAATGCAGTTTAGTAAATGAAATGCAGTTTAGTAATTGAAATGTGAAGTTTAACAATTGAAATGATGTTTAGCAATTAAAATGACGTTTACTAATTGAAATGCAGTTTAGTAATTGAAATGCAGTTTAGTAAATGAAATGCAGTTTAGTAATTGAAATGTGAAGTTTAACAATTGAAATGAAGTTTAGCAATTAAAATGACGTTTATTAATTGAAATGCAGTTTAGTAATTGAAATGCAGTTTAGTAAATGAAATGCAGTTTAGTAATTGAAATGTGAAGTTTAACAATTGAAATGAAGTTTAGCAATTAAAATGACGTTTACTAATTGAAATGCAGTTTAGTAATTGAAATGCAGTTTAGTAAATGAAATGCAGTTTAGTAATTGAAATGTGAAGTTTAACAATTGAAATGAAGTTTAGCAATTAAAATGACGTTTACTAATTGAAATGCAGTTTAGTAATTGAAATGCAGTTTAGTAAATGAAATGCAGTTTAGTAACTGAAATGTGAAGTTTCACAATTGAAATGAAGTTTAGCAATTGAAATACAGTTTAGTAATTGAAATGCAGTTTAGCAATTGAATATACAGTTTACCAATTGAAATGTAAATTTAGCAATTGAAATGTGAAGTTTAGTAATTGAAATGTGACGTTAAGCAACTGAAATGCAGTTTAGTAATTGAAATACAGTTTACCAATTGAAATGTAAATTTAGCAATTGAAATGTGAAGTTTAGTAAATGAAATGCAGTTTAGTAATTGAAATACAGTTTACCAATTGAAATGTAAATTTAGCAATTGAAATGTGAAGTTTAGTAATTGAAATGTGACGTTTAGCAATTGCGTTGAAGTTTAGTAATTGAAATGCAGTTTAGTCATTGAAATGCAGTTTAGTAAGTGAAATGCAGTTTTGCAATTGAAATGTAAACTTTAGCCATTGAAATAAAGTTTAGGAATTGAAATGAAGTTTAAGAATTGAAATGTGAAGTTTAGTAATTCAAACGCAGTTTAGTAATTTAAATGTAAACTTTAGCAATTTAAATGTAAACTTTAGCAATTGAAATGCAGTTCAGCAACTGAAATGTAAAGTTTAGAAATTGAAATGACGTTTAGGAATTGAAATGTGAAGTTTAGCAATTGAAATGAAGTTTAGCAATTTAAATGTGAAGTTTAGCAATTTAAATGTGAAGTTTAGCAATTTAAATGTGAAGCTTAGTAATTGAAATGTGACGTTTAGTAATTGAAATTTGAATTTTAGCAATTAAAATGAAGTTTAGAAATTTAAATGTGAAGTTTAGTAATTGAAATGTGAAGTTTAGCAATTGAAATGAAGTTTAGTAATTGAAATGTGACGTTTAGTAATTGAAATGTGAAGTTTAGCAATTGAAATGAAGTTTAGAAATTTAAATGTGAAGTTTAGTAATTGAAATGTGAAGTTTAGCAATTGAAATGAAGTTTAGCAATTGAAATGAAGTTTAGTAATTTAAATGTGAAGTTTAGCAATTAAAATGAAGTTTAGTAATTTAAATGTGAAGTTTAGCAATTGAAATGTGAAGTTTAGCAATTGAAATGAAGTTTAGTAATTGAAATGTGAAGTTTAGCAATTTAAATGTGAAGTTTAGCAATTTAAATGTGAAGTTTAGCAATTGAAATGAAGTTTAGTAATTTAAATGTGAAGTTTAGTACTTGAAATGAAGTTTAGTAATTTAAATGTGAAGTTTAGCAATTGAAATGAAGTTTAGCAATTGAAATGAAGTTTAGTAATTGAAATGTGAAGTTTATCAATTGAAATGAAGTTTAGTGATTTAAATGTGAAGTTTAGTAATTGAAATGTGAAGTTTAGCAATTGAAATGAAGTTTAGTAATTGAAATGTGAAGTTTAGTAATTGAAATGTGAAGTTTAGTAATTTAAATGTGAAGTTTAGCAATTTAAATGTGAAGTTTAGTAATTGAAATGTGAAGTCTAGCAATTGAAATGAAGTTTAGCAATTGAAATGAAGTTTGGTAATTGAAATGTGAAGTTAAGTAATTGAAATGTGAAGTTTAGTAATTTAAATGTGAAGTTTAGCAATTTAAATGTGAAGTTTAGCAATTGAAATGCAGTTCAGCAACTGAAATGTAAAGTTTAGAAATTGAAATGAAGTTTAGTAATTGAAATGTGAAGTTTAGTAATTGAAATGTGAAGTTTAGCAATTTAAATGTGAAGTTTAGTAATTGAAATGTGAAGTTTAGCAATTTAAATGTGAAGTTTAGTAATTGAAATGTGACGTTTAGTAATTGAAATGTGACGTTTAGTAATTGAAATGTAAACTTTAGCAATTGAAATAAAGTTTAGGAATTGAACTGTGAAGTTTAGTAATTCAAACGCAGTTTAGTAATTTAAATGTAAACTTTAGCAATTGAAATGAAGTTTAGGAATTGAAATGTGAAGTTTAGTAATTCAAACGCAGTTTAGTAATTTAAATATAAACTTTAGCAATTTAAATGTAAACTTTAGCAATTGAAATGCAGTTCAGCAACTGAAATGTAAAGTTTAGCAATTGAAATGTGAAGTTTAGCAATTTAAATGTGAAGTTTAGCAATTTAAATGTGAAGTTTAGCAATTGAAATGCAGTTCAGCAACTGAAATGTAAAGTTTAGAAATTGAAATGAAGTTTAGTAATTGAAATGTGAAGTTTAGTAATTGAAATGTGAAGTTTAGCAATTTAAATGTGAAGTTTAGTAATTGAAATGTGAAGTTTAGCAATTTAAATGTGAAGTTTAGTAATTGAAATGTGACGTTTAGTAATTGAAATGTGACGTTTAGTAATTGAAATGCAGTTTAGCAATTGAAATGTAAACTTTAGCAATTGAAATAAAGTTTAGGAATTGAACTGTGAAGTTTAGTAATTCAAACGCAGTTTAGTAATTTAAATGTAAACTTTAGCAATTGAAATGAAGTTTAGGAATTGAAATGTGAAGTTTAGCAATTGAAGTACAGTTTAGCAGTTGGAATGCAGTTTATAAATTGAAATGCAGTTTCACACGCAAAGAATAGCCTTCCACTAAGTGACATGAACGGATACAAATTTGACTGAGTCTTTTGTCCAGATAATATAATCCGCATTACTGTTGAATTATATAATGCATTTGACAAAGACAACTTTGAGAATTTTATGATATGAAACGTAATTCGTAAGGTGTGTCACTTTAGTGTCATTGGAAATCCCAGTCAGAAAGGTCGTGGATCACTTTGGCGTCAAAGAGAATTTAACATGGGGAAATGTAACATGGAGTGAATCGGGAATCGAATATAGCGACAAGGGATTGGACCGCTTTAGCGTCAATTAGACCATAACGTTAAAAATTGGGTGTATCAAAATATATTGTAGAAATCACATGTTGGAATAGAAACTTAGTAGTTTAAGACCTAAAAAGTTGTAGTCGTTATAGGGTTTAACATCATTTTTCATCACAAGATAGGCTATACATGTCGGCCAGTATTAATGGTGAAGGAAGAACCCGGAAACCCCGGGAATGAATCACCGACCCACGAGAAGCTATTGGCAAGCTTTCTCACATACCCACATTGGCTGAATCCGAGATTCCAACCCATGCAGACAGAGGTGATTTGGCAGTGACCCGTAACGGACAGCGCTTTAGACCACTCGGTTACTCGGGGCCCCTAAAACAATGTTGCCAGATATTTTCTTCAATTCCCGCCCGTGTACCTTTAGAAAGCAGCCCCAAAACCGCCCAATTTATATATTAAAATATGAAGAGTAAATAACAACCAAATACAATAAATTTAACAATATTATAACACTGATAAAGTGATAATAGTGCCTCCACCCTACAGGCTACAGTTACCAGCATAGATATGCTATTGATATGCTTCCTAAATAAAATTTGGAATTAGAAGCGTGCTTCGTTCTTCATGTTCCGGAATTTTTAAAAAAAATAAGTAAGTGAGATACATTTATGGAGATACATCCAGAATAATGGATTTTTAGATATTATGGTCTTAAGTGCCAATTTGAAATTGAATGCGGAGAATTTAATAGCAATTTGATGCAGCCCAAATTACGGAGACACGAAGCAGAAACCAGCCCAAAAAACCGCAACCCGCAATCTAAAAAACTTTCACGCAAATAAATTTCGAAAGAAGCCCAACTGGGCGAAAAAAATGCGTATCTGGTTGTTGTTGTTGTAGGGTTTAACGCCATTTTTCAGCACACGATAGGCTATGCATGGCGGCCAATATTGTTGGTGGAGGAAGAACCCAGAGAAAACCCCCGAAAAGAACTACCGACCCACGAGAAGCTACTGGCAAGCTTTCTCACATAACTACATTAGCCGAATCTTAGACTCGAACCCACACAGACAGAGGTGAGATGGCAGTGATCCGTAACGGAGAGCACTTTAGACCCCTCGGCCACTCGAGTATCTGGCAACTCTTCCCTAAAAAGAAGTAATACTTTGTCCATTTTATTTGTAAGAAACGTTTCTCCTGCTATTTCCTTCCTAGTCTTGGAGTTATTCGTTAACAATGATTCAATTTTACAACAACATATAGATGAAACCTTCCTTTGATTAAGGGAAGAATCATTTTGATAAGAAAATATATCTCCATAAACGTCTGTTAGACTGACGTGTTTGTAGAAAATATAGATAAATTTCATTGGTACTGCAGTAAAATAATGAGTTATTTGGGAATAAAGCACTGCAGTATCTTATCTGGATGTACAATTATCTTTCATTGAAAGATTTTATGTATCTCATAGACGCAACATCAAATCCGGTAAGTTACGATGACTACTACTAATACTACTACTACTATTACTACTACTACTACTACTACTACTACTACTACTACTACTACTACTACTACTACTACTACTAATAATAATAATAATAATAATGTCTTAGATTTTAGACAATGGGATCTGCTAACCCCCCAAAAAATGAGTTCTTTCAGTTTCTTTGCATTAGACACGTTACGCATTAATAGGGGCGTCATTAGACTCAATTACATTGATACAATCCCTTTTGTTGACTGGTAGATCATTTAAGCGAGTCAGTTTACCCCCTGTTGTAATGAATAATTTTCTTCATTGTTACAAATCAGGCTGACATCTCAAGTCTGTTTAGGAAATAGGTAGAAAATTAAATGTATTTGCAGCAATTTGATCACTGACATCAATTGTAAAAAGGGAAATCGGTAGCGACTGTAGCACTTAAGGCGATGAAATCTACTCGATTAGAATCCATGTAAGGAATGTCAAACGTCTAGATGAGTTGTTTTACATAACTTAGAAATACAAATGCTGTTAACAATTCATTCGATGTACTGAATTTATAGTCCAGATTGATAGTTAACATGGCTAATATCGGCTAAGATTTGTATAAAATAGCTGATTTAGAGAGAAACACATGCAAATGTCTTAGATTCGATTCAATTCAATTGTCCAACTTCCTGTTTCCGGTAATATGACTAGTTCTTTGCACGGATGACGCATTAATCCCAGAATAATTTTCTAAAATGATATTACTGTTCTTTATCACACGAGAAGTAAACGGATTGTTTTTCAACATGTTCTGAAAGCATGGTAAAATTCCGAAATGTTTCGACTACATACAAATAGTATTTATAAACTAGAGTGGCTTTTAGACGGTATCTGATGAATCGAGTAGCTCGAACCAATGTACTGAACTAGAATAATGATGATGATGATGATGATGATGATGACAAAGATGATGATAATGATGACGACGATGATGAGAATCATCATGCTGCTGCTAATGACGATGATGATTATGACAATGACGACGATGATAATGATGACTATGACGACGATGGCGATGGCGGCGATGACAGCAATGACGATGATGATAACTGAGCAACTTGTTTTACTGTTCACGTATCATCGACGTTTTCGTTATTGTAATGGAAAATACTAACAATATCTAATTTAATGCATGAACTTCAAATAAACTAACACGACTTACACTTTTTCATTCTTTATCTTCAAATAAAGAATTTACTTTACCGGTACAATTATATTTAAGTTAAAGATGACAATGGTGTGTGTGTGTGTGTGTGTGTGTGTGTGTGTGTGTGTGTGTGTGTGTGTGTGTGTGTGTGTGTGTGTGTGTGTACGTGTGCTGAAAAATGGCGTTAAACCCTACAATAACTACAACAACAACAATTTTTCAGTCCGTCATATCGCTACGCCGCTTGCAATGCGGCAGTTTATAGTGATGTCTAGCAATGGGGCATCATGCCGCAGACATGTAGCATGATGTCCCACCCAGTCACATTATCCTGTCCTAACACTAACCTCTTAATGCTGAGCGCCAAGGGAGGCAGCTGTAGGTACCATTTTTGTAAGTCTTTGGTATGAATCGGCTGGGGAGCGCCCCCGTTACCTCCCACTTCTTCAGCGGACGCTCTAACCACTATGCCACCGGAGCAGTTGTATGTAGAATATGCACTGACTTGATGTGTTTATCTTACATTGACTGTTGTATGTAGAATATGCACTGACTTGATGTGTTTATCTTACATTGACTGTTGTATGTAGAATATGCATTGACTTGATGTGTTTATCTTACATTGACTGTTGTATGTAGAATATGCATTGACTTGATGTGTTTATCTTACATTGACTGTTATGTTCAATACACAATGAATGTTGTTGTGTACATCATGAATTTAATGTTGTGGTCGTGCATTGAATTGTTGTAAATATCATTTATTGACTTCTTAGTGTGTTCATCATGCATTGACTGTTGCTGTCAACACGCATTGACTATTTTTTGATCATCATCCATCTGTTGTGTACATCATTAATTAAGAGTTCTTTCCTTTAGGTGTTGACTGTTGTATTCATCGCGCATTTACTGTTACAGTGTAAAACTATCAATGACTGGTGTTGTACATTGACTGTTGTGTTCGTTACACATATACTCTTGTTGCGTTCATCACGCAATGATAAGGTGTGTACATCAAGTATGGACTTCTTGCTTTTACATCAAACATTTAATATGTTGTTGTCTTCTGCACGCATGGATTGCTGTTGTCATCATCACGCATTGTATATTGTCATGTACATCATCCATTAACTATTGTTGTGTACATATTGAATTGGCCGTTGTCTTCATCTCGCATTGACTGTTGCATTCATCACACATTTTCTGCTGTTGTGTACATCTAGCATTGACTGGTGTTGTATTCATCATGCATTAAATGTTGCGTTCATCATGCATTGGCTGTTGTATGCATCATGAGTTGCGTCTTGTATTCGTCATCGTGCATTGACTTGCCATGTGTGTCGTTCATTGTACATAATGAATTGACTGTCGTTGTGTACATTATACTTTGACTGGTGTGTTCATGGTGTGTTCCTGTGTATGCATCGTGAGTTGACTCATGTGTTCATCATACATTCACTGTGCACCTCATGAATTGACTGTTATGTTTACATATTGCTTTGACAGTTGTTGCATTTATAATGTGTTAGCTGTTGTGTTCAACATGCACATACTGTTGTTGTGTTCATGTATTAGCTGTTGTTGTGTTTATGTGTTAGCTGTTGTTGTGTTCATGTGTTAGATGTTGTGTTCATGTGTTAGCTGTTGTTGTGTTCATGTGTTAGCTGTTGTTGTGTTCATGTGTTAGCTGTTGTTGTGTTCATGTGTTAGCTGTTGTTGTGCTCATGTGTTAGCTGTTGTTGTTTTCATGTGTTAGCTGTTGTTGTGTTCATGTGTTAGCTGTTGTTGTGTTCATGTGTTAGCTGTTGTTGTTTTCATGTGTTAGCTGTTGTTGTGTTCATATGTTAGCTGTTGTTGTGTTCATGTGTTAGCTGTTGTTGTGTTCATGTGTTAGCTGTTGTTGTGTTCATGTGTTAGCTAGTGTTGTGTTCATGTGTTAGCTGTTGTTGTGTTCATGTGTTAGCTGTTGTAGTGTTCATGTGTTAGCTGTTGTTGTGTTCATGTGTTAGCTGTTGTTGTGTTCATGTGTTAGCTGTTGTTGTTTTCATGTGTTAGCTGTTGATGTGTTCAGTATGCATCGACAGTTGTTATGTTCATAATGTGTTAGCTGTTGTTTTGTTTGTCATCCGTTGCCTGTTTTTATGTGCATCATTCATTGACTATTGTAAGGTTTATTATGCACTGACTTGTGTTCGTCAGGCATAGACCTTATTGCGTTATTCATGAATTTGCTGTTGTTGTATACATACTGTTGTGTTTATCGTGTATTAGCTATTGTTGTCATGCATTGACTGATGTTATTGAGTACATCATGTATTGACATGTATTGCTTCTTCATTCTTGTTGGTAGCATGCGTTGACTGTTATTTCGTTCATCAAACATTGCCTGAAGGGAAACCATTAGAGATGAGCTTGTCAACACAATTTCAAACCACTCATCTTCAACACATCCTCTCTACGGAGTTTTTACTTGCAATGCTGCTAAAGAGTATTTCAAATTCATGTAACTTGATCCGATTCCGTCATCACTGCTGCATGAGTGCTTAGATTCAATATTACCTTCATTAACAAAATTTATTAATAGTTCTCTCTCATCTGGCGAATTTCCATCATGTTGCCAATCTGCCATTATAAAGCTTCTGCTGAAGAAATCAACGGTTGATTATAACGATTAAAAGAAAATACCGCCCGTTCATGTCAAAAGTATTAGAAACGTTCTTATGTTCCAGCTTGTACCCTATCTGGATTTAGATAGTCTGTTTAGCAATGTCTGAATATCATCCTCGCGTCAGTAGTGAAACCACTCTTCCGAAACTAATTGACATCTTTCTATCTCCTTTGCAAGTAGAAAGACTTCAGTCCTCATCCTCCTTGAATTGACCGCAGCAGTTTACACAATATACCATGCTATATTGCTTAAACGTCTACAACGTGTATTTGACATTATTTGACATTCGCAAGTAAACCTTACTATAAATGTTTCCAGTCATGTTTAGCCGACAGGACGCAAATCGTATACTTAAATGGAAAGCCTTCTAGCCCAATTGATCTATGTTTGTGTGTTCCATGTAGGTTATGTTCTACGAACAGTTCTTTTAATTGTATTCGCTGAGCCAATATCAAGACATAGGTTGTCATCTGGTCTGTAGCCAATTGTACAGTGATGACAACCAAATATGCAAATCTAGCCACCCAACTGAACTTGAGGCACCCGTCCAAGGCGTTGAGAGGTGCATTTCCAATGTGGACTCATTGATGATATAGAACAAACAGCAGATGAACGAGGAAACATCCCTAGGCCATTTACATACCAACAAACCATCCAAATGCAAAGCAACAAGTATCATCAATACTATCAACCATTAAGGATCCATGGTGTAACTCTCTCAGTACATCACCGTGTCATGGATGTGAACGCTGCATTTCTGTAGTAGAGATGCATCGGCTCCATTAGCAATTTGCAACACTTGTGTAATCCTTAGTCTTTCCAGGACTGGACAATTTTAATTCTCTTTTATCTGCCTCACATCATTGCATGTTATATAATCTTCAAAATGTTTAAAACACAGATGATCGGATCATCCTTAGGATACGAAGAACCTAGTGCTCCTCATTGCTCTGTACCCTCCACTGGGTAACGTTCACTTTAGAATGTAAGACAAAAGTTATGTTCAATACATTAATCTGGTATTGTGTGCACACTGTCGCTCCTCTTCCGACCCTTGTATTAGTATCGGACTCACCCATGTTTGCATTCCTTTTGGACATTTAATCTCGTCTTCCAACACTTGTAAACGTATTTGACTTCACCCATTTGTACACCCCTTCGAGCCACATATTCTACTCGTCCAACACTCGCCTTTGCATAATTCCCACTATCAAAACCACGTTATACTGACGACGTTCCTTTGCATAGCAGGGGTCCAGCGACCTAGAACGAATATTCTGTGAAATTAAACACAATGACAGTGTGATCTAATTTAAGAGTGCTAACAAAACTAGCCTATTTCGACATCAGAAGCAGACTTAGGACTCTACAATGTCTCATTACGTGATTTTTTTCAGCCTATTGTTGTTCGTAATGTCACTGTGTTCTTGTAATCTTGTCTGCATGTATGCCCTTGTGTGTTAGCTAAATTATTATTATTATTATTATTATTATTATTATTATTATTATTATTATTATTATTATTATTATTATATTATAATGTATTATTATTATTATTATTATTATAATGTATTATTATTACTATTATTATTATTATTATTATTATTATTATTATTATTATTATTATTATTATTATTATTATAATGTATTATTATTATTATTAGTAGTAGTAGTAGTAGTAGTAGTAGTAGTAGTAGTAGTAGTAGTAGTCATTGGAAAGTATAAGAATCAGGTAAGCCTTAAACACGGAAATGTACAAATATTATAAAAAGGTATACGCGGTGTTATTTTCCACCTCATTCGAAATCAAATTTGCGAAATCAAATTTCCTAACTAAAAAAAATACTGCATGATAGCGTTTCGTTTCTTGTACAGATTGATTCGGATTTGTCAAAAGACTTTCCATGCACTGATTTTTCTCAACAAATGAAGCTTGTAATTCATTTTCTTTGATTCTTTCATGAATAGCTTGAATAAGCAAAAACTTCCATCAGTCACTGTAGATATTTACATTAGCAAAAACGGTTGTCTTAATGCGGATGGTCGTAATAGTCATTTCGCTTTCTTTATCAAATTAAAAATGTCTCTTTCTGAGGCACGTGCATCCATGCCACCGCAACACTTAATGTTGTTATCTGCAAGTCAAGGTCTATCGTTATTTATAGACTAAACATTATTATGGATATTGCTATTTATAGGCTGGTATTATTATGGATATCATTATTTATATGATGTCATTATTATGGATATCATTATTTATATGATGTCATTATTATGCATATCGTTATTTATATGTCATTTTTATGGATATCGTTAGTCATATAATTTAATTTTTATGGATATCGTTATTTATAGGCTTGTATTATTATGGATATCATTATTTATATGATGTCATTATTATGGATATCATTATTTATATTATGTCATTATTATGCATATCGTTATTTATAGACTAAACATTATTATGGATATCGTTATTTATAGGCTGGTATTATTATGGATATCATTATTTATATGATGTCATTATTATGGATATCGTTATTTATATTATGTCATTATTATGCATATCGTTATTTATATGTCATTTTTATGGATATCGTTATTTATAGGCTGACATTATTATGGATATCACTATTTATATGCATGCTGTATTAGGGCAGTCGCTATTTATAGCTAGGCAGTATTAGGGACATCATTATTAATAGACAAGCAGTCTTATGGATATCGCTATTTATAGACAAGCAGTCTTATGGATATCGCTATTTATAGACAAGCAGTCTTATGGATATCGATATTTATAGACTTGCAGTATTTGAGATAATTGTTTGTGAAATATCAGCGTTTTTAAGAAAACAAATCTAAAACTTTAGTGATTCAGAAAATCCAAAATAAGATGGATTTATATGTCTAATAGTCCAGCCAAACCAAACTCAAAGCAAATTTAATTGTCTAACGGTCCAATCAATCCATAATCAAAATAAATTTGCATATATAATGGTCCATACAATAAAATTAAGTTTATAACAGGCTATTGGGTATATGTGAATTCGAGTTGAATATATGTCCTCAGGTTAGGTGCTAAAGTCAGTAATTAGCCCTTACATTGTATATGAGAATCATATTTTTAATTAACATGAATGAAACATTTACATATTCTCCTAGTTGTGTTTGCCAGCACGACCGTTAATTAATTCCCATCTTATGTTATCAATCAAAGTTTTAAAACGAGAAATGAAAATGTACTCATTGTTTATAAGACTTGAAAACGCCTTGTCTAATTCGTGACCACTTTTATCCCGTACTTATCACAATTGCACCAAATGTTCTATCTTAGGGAAGCAAAAGTATTTAAACCTTTTCCAAAACGTCGTTTTGTTTTGGCTTATAAAAACTCTTTCTTTAATTATTTTCAATGCTTCTTATCGATTTCTTTTCGAATGGAACATTCGTTTGATGCTTAAGAGATTTAGTTTGATTTTCAGATTTTATGATCTTATTTGGCCAGTCCGGTTTCAGAAAGATTGTTTATTGTTTCTGACTTCTCTTTGTGTCACAAATGATCAGAGAACCAAAATATTGATTGAATTGATAATATTTCGTGTCTAGAAAAATAAAAGTTTCATTACCGTATATCATGCAATATCGAGTAAATTAGTGCTGTGTGGCAGGCTTCTCTGGCTTTTCCTCTTTCAAATCTAGTATGAAAAGTCAAGTCATGAAAAGATAATTCTTATTCTTTGAATCAAATAGAACTAGCTATTAGCATTAATCAGCGTGGAGCCGTATTTAAAAGAAATTATGGATAACTTCCGGACTTTAAAATTTATTTAAAATCTTTTAATTATAAGTAATCAATTCACACATTATTCTTTGACAAAAGTATCTTATTGCAGATATTTAAAAGAATTTTTTGAAAATCATCCTATTACATACACCTAAACAAAATTGTTTTGTCAAAACTATCCCATTACAGACATGTAAAGAAATTTACTTGGTCAAAATTATCCCATTACAGACATGTAAAGAAATTTACTTGGTCAAAACTATCCCATTACAGACATGTAAAGAAATTTACTTGGTCAAAACTATCCCATTACAGACATGTAAAGAAATTTACTTGGTCAAAACTATCCCATTACATATGCTTAAATGAATTTGTTTTGTCAAAACTATTGTATTACTGACACTTAAAAGAATGCGTTTTGTCAAAACTATCCCATTACATACACTTAAAAGAAACTTTTCGTCAAAGATATCCTATTAAATACACTATAAATTAATGATTTCAACACGAAGTATTCTATTAAATACACTATAAAGGAAAGATTTCGTCAAAGTATCCTATTAAATACACTATAAATTAATGATTTCGTCAAAGTATCCTATTAAATACACTATAAATTAATGATTTCGTCAAAGTATCCTATTAAATACACTATAAATTAATGATTTCAACACGAAGTATTCTATTAAATACACTATAAAGGAAAGATTTCGTCAAAGTATCCTATTAAATACACTATAAATTAATGATTTCGTCAAAGTATCCTATTAAATACACTATAAATTAATGATTTCGTCAAAGTATCCTATTAAATACACTATAAATTAATGATTTCGTCAAAGTATCCTATTAAATACACTATAAATTAATGATTTCGTCAAAGTATCCTATTAAATACACTATAAAGGAAAGATTTCGTCAAAGTATCCTATTAAATACACTATAAATTAATGATTTCGTCAAAGTATTCTATTAAATACACTATAAATTAATGATTTCGTCAAAGTATCCTATTAAATACACTATAAATTAATGATTTCGTCAAAGTATTCTATTAAATACACTATAAATTAATGATTTCAACACGAAGTATTCTATTAAATACACTATAAAGGAAAGATTTCGTCAAAGTATCCTATTAAATACACTATAAATTAATGATTTCGTCAAAGTATCCTATTAAATACACTATAAATTAATGATTTCGTCAAAGTATCCTATTAAATACACTATAAATTAATGATTTCAACACGAAGTATTCTATTAAATACACTATAAAGGAAAGATTTCGTCAAAGTATCCTATTAAATACACTATAAATTAATGATTTCGTCAAAGTATCCTATTAAATACACTATAAATTAATGATTTCGTCAAAGTATCCTATTAAATACACTATAAATTAATGATTTCGTCAAAGTATCCTATTAAATACACTATAAATTAATGATTTCGTCAAAGTATCCTATTAAATACACTATAAATTAATGATTTCGTCAAAGTATCCTATTAAATACACTATAAAGGAAAGATTTCGTCAAAGTATCCTATTAAATACACTATAAATTAATGATTTCGTCAAAGTATTCTATTAAATACACTATAAATTAATGATTTCGTCAAAGTATCCTATTAAATACACTATAAATTAATGATTTCGTCAAAGTATCCTATTAAATACACTATAAAGGAAAGATTTCGTCAAAGTATCCTATTAAATACACTATAAATTAATGATTTCGTCAAAGTATTCTATTAAATACACTATAAATTAATGATTTCGTCAAAGTATTCTATTAAATACACTATAAGGGAATGATTTCGTCAAAGATATCCTATTAAATACACTATAAAGGAATGTATTAATCAATATTATTCCCTTTCAGCAGCAAGTATTCGATGTTCAAAGAGTTTGTTGAATGTAACCCTGATGAGACAAACGCTGGCGTAGAAACTTAATCAAATGACAATGAAAAGAAGCGAGACAAAGAAGTTAGATTGTGTGAAACATACTTTTAAAAAACTGAATTTAAGTCCTGTAATTTATTCATTTGTTCTTTATTATCTCCCTAAGAGATGTTCAGATATGTTAATGTTAAGCACGTGAAAAGAACAGAAGTAATGTACAAACATGAAAAGTAGGACGTAAATACAGTAACACCCTAAGAGGAACAAATGCGGATGACTAACAGTAAAAAAAACATGCTAGAGTAAATACAGAGAATATGAACAAACCAAAAAATTACATTCAATCAAAACATATGTATAAACCATGAATATACGCATGTGCGTCATTGCTTTCATATATTTTAAGGGTACTTGGATGTTTAATGTATTCATTTTATCGTCAGTGAGAGGGGCCATAACTCCAGCTTTCTATACTTCATGCTCTCTTTCCTAACACTATGCCGATACAAGAAAAATGTTATCGTATGAGAGAGGGGCTATAACTCCAGCAGTCTGTGTCGCATGCTCACATCCATAGCTTTAAGCCCATACATGATAATTTTGTCTATGCTTGTCACAAGCCTCTGCACTTAATAAATTGTGATCGTAAAAATATTTATGTTTAAAACTTTAAAACAAACATTCATCGAGACCAAAAGATCTTTAAATTATGAGTTGCTATACTTTTGCTTGGCAAGCAAATGACATTCTTCAAGTTCATGACATCACTAACACTTAATAATACAAATTTAATGTAAGAACCTCTCTTATTCCACAACCGCCTAACACCCACTCACCCCGGCAAAAATATTTTAATTTTTTAAAAGTTTAAGTTTTATTCCAACACAACTAAATTGTTGCTAGAAACAAAACTTATATTTACTGGCACCAAAACATTCATCATAATTTCATATGATTAAAGGAACTCAAATATGTCGTTAGCTGACAGCTTGTAACGCCAAACGTAAAATAGTTTTTCTTTTGTCCTTTCTTTTTTAATTTGGTTGCGCTCTACAGTGTTGCGCTTTAATTTATAAAGAAAAGGTTTAGCAGGTTTACCGTAATGGTTACCTTGGTTATTTAAAGCAATCATTGTACATACAAGATATTAAAATAACATAATTCCATTTATTTTGGTGTATTATTGAATTTGTGCTATAGAGTATACACCTTGATCTAACTTCAGATACGCATCTCTCAAAAGACTGCTAGTTTCGCTTAGTCAGTTTCACTTCCTGGACATTAAATTCCGAAAAAAGGAGCTGATAACTTTTTATATATTTTATAATTCATTTTGATCACTGTCTAACATTGCAAAACTGATTTTACCTATTATTAACAACTGCATATATTTGGAATGGGAGCAGTCATTTTGATATCTGTCTGCTGAACATTGTGCACAGTTTCAATAATTATAACATGAAAAGAAATTCCATTCAGAGTAGATGGTAGCAGCCTAGAGGTATGCCGACATTCTCTCCACTGTACGTGTTGTAAATGCAGACAACGTCAGAGTATACTTGTCCTTCTCTCATAAATAGATAATGACTGCAGAATGGTACCGTTATTTATTTCCAACAGAAGGAATGTCATCCATGAACAGCTTTCTTACTTTTTAAAATCCGATAAATCATCCAAGCTAAATAATTCTTAATTCTTCCACAAAAATAGAACTTAACCCACGTCTCCTTGGCGCACTTCACCCGTCGCCAGCCTGTACGTATCAACTTCCAAATACGTGCGTAGCAGATACACTGGCATGACGAAGGGTTTCGTAACCCACAGAGACCAGGGCTGGATTCTCTGCTGAGGAATAACTGATATTTCTTTAACCAATGTGTAATGCCTGTAAAAGATAAGGGTGGGGGCTATGTGTTGAATTTGACATATTCTCTTAACCATGTTCACCCTCCTCTTGCGATCTTTAAAATTTTAAAACATTTATTATTTATTAACCGTCGAAGCAACTTAGTTATTTTGATATTTGAGAAACTGCAACAATAGAAGATGGCATGCCCATTGATACCATCAATCATTTGGTTTAATTGGACACCCTCTATTTTTAACGATAACCTTCTTCACCTCGAACTGATACACACATGCAAAAGCTTTTTGATAAACATTAAAATTGTGTCATTTGTCACACTAATCCTCATCTCTTTGGCACGTATAGTTGACTGCTAGGATGTTTATTTCAATGACAAGATCGACCGAATATGAAAGCAATTTACAATGAAGAGCGCGAGCCTGTCAGAGGGTATAACTAAAAAGAATCAGCGAAGCATGAAAGTTATTCTATCTTCCAATGTAGGGAAAAGGGCATATGGCGTTTTAAGAGTCGCAATGGGTCCCAAGGGGCAAGTTTGAAGAATTAACTACGAGAATTCATCAATTTATTTCACCATTAATTAACTGTTGCCTTAGTAGTTTAACGCAGTCTAAAACTGGCTAGAAACACAATTAGGGTGATGAGAGTATTGACTTTACTCATGTAATAGGACATTAATTTGAACAATAGGGACCCCCAGACCTTGTCAAATCATTTAGAACAGTCAAGCTTCATTTCGTTATAAATGTGAAGTTCAAACTTTATTTCGCTAAAAATATGAGAAACGCAAAATGATCAAGAAATCAATTATAAATCAAAGGAAACTTTTCTTTGTAAACAAACTCAGCATAGGCGTAAGTATGCATGCTAATTACCTTAAAGCTAATTAGCATATTTTACTACCTATTTCATGATATAGGATGCGTGGGTAATTGCGTTCTTTTGTTTTCTTTAGTGCATCATACGTATTCCTAGAAAAGAGAAACTTTTTTTTATAACTCATAACTAACAGTCAATCTTGAATTTCCTATTGTTTGTGAATTTGCAGTAATATTTATACAGTATCTATATTGTTTTTATATAAATGTAAAGCATGTTATACCATTTGTAATGAATAAATGAATATATCATTGTCAAAAACGAACAGTTATACCGTTGTCAGGAATGAATTAATATACCATTTTTTAAAGAACCAAAGGTTATGGCATCGTAAAGAATGAATGTTATACCATTGTAAAGAATGAATGTTATACCATTGTAAAGAATGAATGTTATACCATTGTAAAGAATGAATTTATATACCGTTGCAAATAATTGTAAACAAGATGGTAAGAAAGCATTGTAAAAAAGACTCAAAGGTTATACATTTGTAAATAATGAATGGTTATATCATTGTAGTGAATGAACGTTTATATCATTGTAAAGAATAAATGGTATACCATTGTAAAAAATAAATTAATAATTTGTACATACAATGTAAGAATGAACAACATGGTAAATAATGAATTAATATACAATTGTAGAGAATTAATTAATATGCCATTGTAAAGAATGAATTCATATGAAATAGTAAATAATTAATTAATATGCCATTCTAAAGAATGATTGTTATACCCTTGTAAAGACTGAAAAGTTATAACATTATAAAGAATGAATGAAAGTATACTATTGTAGGAAATTCATGGTTATACAATAGTAAAGAATGAATGGTTATACTTTTGTAAAGAATGAATATTATAACATTGTAAAGAATGAATGAATATACATTGTAAAGAATGAAAATGTTATAACATTGTAAAGAATTCATGAATATACATTGTAAAAAATGAATGTTATACCATTGTAAATATGGACTAGATTGACAAATTTGAAATACGTTGTACTCTTGGTAGGTAAAACGTTTTGATTTTTTCATTATTGTTTAAATACAATTGTATTGGCTATCTATAAAACATACGTTCTAAAGGTTGATTCTGTTTTGTATACCGTAATGTCGTAAGAATGCATGCTAATTACCTTAAAGTTAATTAGCATATTTTACTACCTGTTTCATGCAATACAATAAGTGGGTAATTGTGTTGTTGGGGTTGGTGGTGGAGGTTTCGGTGGGGTAGCTGGTGCATAAATTCATACGTATTCCTAGAAAAAGAGAAGCTTATTTATAGCTCATAATAAACAGTCAAACTAGACACGTGAATTTCCTATGGTTTGTGAATTTGCAGTAATATTTATTCATTATCTATATTGTGTTGATATCAATGTAAATGATGTTATACCATTTGTTAAGAATGAATGATTATACCATTGCCAAGAATGAACTTTTATAACATTGTAAACAATGAATGGTTATACCATAGCAAAGAATGAATGGTTTTACCATTGTCAAGAATGACAGGTTATAGCATCGTAAAGAATGAAAGGTTATACCTTTGTAAGTATGAATTAATATACTGTTGGAAAGAATTTTTGGTTTTGTTTATGTTGTCATTGTCGTAGGGTTTAACGCCATTTTCAGTACACGATAGACTATACATGGAGGCCAGTACTAATGGCGGAGGAAGAACCTTGGAATAACCCGGGAAGAACGACCGACCCACGAGAAGCTACTAACAAACTTTCACATATACCCACATTCGCCGAATCTGAGACTCGAACCCACGCAGACAGAGATTAGATGGCAGTGATCCGTAACGGAGAGCGCTTTAAACCACTCGACCGCTCGGGACCCAATAAATAATTGTTAAAAAAGATTGTAATAAAACATTGTAAAACAGAATCAACAGTTATACAATTCTAAATAATGAACTGTATAACATTGTAACGAATGAAAGGTTATACCATTGCAAAAATGAAAATATATACCATTGTAAAAAATAAATGTTATACCATTGTAACGAAAAAATGAATATACCATTGTAAAGAATAAATTAATACATAATTGTAAAGAATTAATGAATATGACATTGTAACGAATGAATGGCTGAACCATTGTAAAGAACGATTGGTTATACCCTTTTAAAGACTGAAACGTTATACCATTGTAAAGAATGAATGAAGTATGCTATTGTAAGAAATGAATAATTATACAATAGTAAATAATAAATGATTTTTATACGTTTGTAAAGAATAAATGTTATACCATTGTAAAAAATGAATTAATGTAACATTGTGAGGAACGAATGTTAACATTGTAAAGAATGAATGTTATACCATTGTAAAGAATGAATGATGATGCATTGCAAAGAATGACTATTATACCATTGTAAATATAGACTAGGGAGACAAACTTTAAATACTTTGTATTCTTTGCAAGTAAAAGTTATTGATTGTGCCATTATTTTTTAAAATAAAATAGTATCAGATGCCTAAAAAACATACTTTCTAAAGGTTGATTCTATTTTGTGATGCGTAACACCAATTTTCAGTTATTTAATCCATAGCTTTTATATTCAAGATTGTGCCTTTCAGCCTTATACCTAAATGCAACCCCTAAAAAGATATTTGTTTCTGCCTGCAAAATTAAATTTAAAACAGTCAACAAGGTCACCGATTATTGATGGGCACAACACAGCCTGACTGTATAAATGTTTTAAATTAGGATGAAAGCATACACCTTTAGTTGCAATCCACATACTGTATTCATAGTTAATTTGCTGTTGCATTCAAGAAGTTACATGATACTATATAATCTATATAAAACTGATATAGCTTGAGTCGTGGCGAGATTCAATGGCGTAATAACGATGTTTAATTAACTTTAAATCTACACAAGGCATTGGAATTTTTGTAACGGACGCAATACATTATTAATTGCCAATAATTATAACGACATGGAGTGTTTTCAGGCAAGACATTTGCCCGAAACGACTTGGCTTTTCAGAAATTTTCCATAGGGAATAAATACATTACCATGAACATATTGAGTTTTGCTACGATAAATGTATAACAGCCTCATCATACAGTCATTACATTAACATGGCAATTTAGAATTTGGAATGGACGCTACGTGCTCTTGACTCCAAAGGCAACACTCCCTGTCATCCATATTTACATAAATGCAACACTGACAGATATTCGGGTGTCAAAATAACAAAGTATGGCATCAAATTTATATTATTAAAAGTTGATAACGGGGACTATACAAACTATTCTCTTTAACTAAAAGTATAATAAATTTGTATAACAGTCGTACACAGGGCTGGGTGGTTCTCATAAAGCATCTGCTAAATTCCCAGAGGATTCCAAAACACCCAAACACAATAGATGCATGCGGCTCTGCCAGCCTAAGATGGAAGCATAACGGCTGCGGGTTAATACTAACATTTTATCTATAAAGCTATTTAATGATTTGTATACTTGTTCAATGGATTATTGTTTTCGTTACTTTTGTACCTCTGGAGGTGACGTCATTTTCAGCCTTGCTGATGGTGACTTGTGGCATTTATGTTGCCAAGTAGGTCAGCAATAATAACTGATATTGGGGGCTTGTGGAATCCGCAGGTCTGCGATGGTGTTAGTAATACTGTTGAGTTTTGAAATGTAGCATGGTAAAGTCAATTGGCGTGTATCCGTCATAACTCTCTGTAATGAACCACCTCATATCATCAAGTCACAATAAGGCGTGCAATCCAGCTCTTATCTACATCTAAGAGTTTACATGTACCACTATCGGTCCCTTGGCCTCGGAAAGTTTAAGCAGCAGCTTTGGAAGTGCCACTTTAATCTGATTTGAAGCCATATCAAATACGTACAGGTCTTGTACAATCATTAAGGCGCACACGTTTGGGGCGGAACCATTTTTCTAAAGCCATTGAAACGACACAAGCACTCTGGCATTGTACCATTCATCACAGTAGAGGACATATCAAAGGTCAATTGCGAGACCCCTTAACGGTTTTTGTATGCATTTCTGCAGGTGGATTGCCTCCCGTTTTCTCCACAGCTTAACATTGATATTTAGTTTTAATTTGCATGTTAAATACTTTAAATATTTATCTAGATGGGTCTAAAAGATGGTGCCGGATGACACGGATTTTACGGCTACAACTATTAACGTTGTTCCGAAAAGGAGATTCTTAATTGTTTACTCAGTTTTCCATTATTTAGTCAGAGGATGTTACGGCCAAAAAATGGAGCGAAAACCCTCTGCTGTTTGTTCAAAATAAAAATATTTTCGTTATTTGTAACGTCATAAAAGGTTGTGAACATTTGGCCCAGGCCAACAACGAAATATATTTTGATGCGCGGCGTCTTTCGATTGCATATGTACTGTCAGATACACTGCATATTGGTTGCAATATAGTTTATATAGCCCAGTGATATTTCCCGACACGCTTTCTTCACAACTATTAGGTTTATTACTGCTTTGATCAGGTAACTAAGTTCTAACTTTCATGCAAAGATTAAATTCTGTTAAGGACAACTCGAATATAATTTGTCAATGGACATATGTTATTAATTAGTCAATGGATATATGTCATTAATTCGTAAATTGAAATGTGTCATTCATCTTTGTTTTCATTCAAAAGAACCATAAATAAATCATGATTTTACACGTTCTTTGCATTGCTCCATCTGCCACAGAGTTCATATCTCCAATTATGTTGATTCTCAGCATGATAATAATGAATGGGATGGTGAAATACATAACTACTTCCATGGCTCTCCGCAAATACCTGCGCTTTTTATACATTTCATTTTCCCGGACCAGATTCCGACGTCCCTTTCATGTGTCTCCAAGCTATTAATATTTCAAACCGTTGCCTACGTTATGTTTTCTCCTGCAATTACTTAAAAAATAATCAATATTGTAATTAAGTTTTTAATGTTTTTGACCATTGAACTATTCACGGGATCCCGATCATGGAGGCCCAATATTAAGTACTTCTACAAATTGGTATCAGCTAGGAAACCTCAAAATCCAATTTGTATAAGACGGTTGAGAAGGACAAAGATACAGACATATTAGTTAGTCTGACTTAAGCAATGGCTTGTTCCTCGCCTCAGGAAAGTCCCATATCTTCAATCAGTCATCGCTCTTTTTCGTCATGTTATGTCTCGTTTTCTTTGGCCTTTCTACAGATAGATGAAGGGAATTACAATTTACCATCCCCGCTTAAGCGAACGGATAATTATGATCATAAAAATGACGATGATCATGAGGATGATCATGGTGGTCGTCGTGATGGTGATGATGATAATGATGATGACTTTAATGACGATGATAATACTGATGATTTGCGATCAAGATATAAATTATTGAGTGATTGTTTGATTCGTGATTTGAAAATCCATATCAGAACACTAAGGATGCAGTTATGCCTTGACAATTTGATTAAAGTGTGTTTCCCGGACCCAGATTGGATTTGACAGAATTCTAACCCACAACTTTTGTTTCGTGAGTCCCGTACACTTACCAGTGAGATATTGCGGCTGCTTAGTGAAATGACGAAAGAGGACAGCATCAGTAATGGCAGTCGTTGCTAATGATGTAGCAATTGCTGTAGTAGCAGTCATACTGTTGTAGTAGTGCGTGTTCTAGTAGTAGTACTTGTAGTGTTCGTGTTACGTGTTGTAGTAGTATTAGTACGTTTTATAGTAATAATAACAGTTGTAGTATTGTCCCAGTAGTACGTGTATTAGCAGTGTTAGTACGTGTTGCAATACTATTAGTACGTGTTGTATTAGTAGAAAGTATTTAGTAGGTGTAAGCATTGTAGTAGTAGTAGTACATGGTATAGTAGTAGTGTGTGCTGAAGCACTAGTACGTGTAATAGTATGAGTCGTACGTGTTGTAGTAGTAGTATGTGATGTATTAGTATTGGTCCGTCTTGTAGAAGTGGTACGTGTGGTAGTAGTAATAAGTATTGTTGTAGTATTACGTGTTGTAGTAGCATTACATGTTGTATTAGCATTACGTCTTGTAGTACAAGTAGTATGTTTGTAGAATTAGTCCGTGTTGTATTACTAGTATTACGTGTTGTAGTAGTATTACGTGTTGTATTAGCATTACGTCTTGTAGTACAAGTAGTATGTGTTGTAGAATTAGTCCGTGTTGTGCGTTGTACTAGTATTACATGTTGTAATAGCATTACGTCTTGTAGTACTAGAAGTATTATGTGTTGTATCAGTACAACGCGTTGTTGTAGTCAATTTGTTGCAATAGTAGTAGTACGTGTTGTAATATTAGCATAGTATGTGTTGTATCAGTAATACGTGTAAGTAGTACATGTTGTAGCAGTTGTACATGTTGAAATCGTGGTAGTACGTGTTGTAGCAGCAGCACAAGTTTTAGTAGTAGTAGTAGTAGTAGTAGTACGTGGTTTTTGTAGTAGTGGTACGTGTTTTAGTAGTAGTAGAAGTAGTAGTAGTAGTAGTAAGTGATGTAGTAGTTATAGCATGTGTTAAAATAGTGGTAGTACGTGTTGTAGCAGAACATGTTGTTATAGTAGTAATACATGTTGTATTTGTAGCACGTGTTGCAGCAATAGTAAGAGTAGTAGTAGTAGTAGTAGTAGTAGTAGTAGTAGTAGTAGTAGTCGTAGTATTAGAAGTAGTACGTCTTGTAAACGTTGTAGTATATGTAGTAGTAGTAGTACATGTTGTAATAGTACTAATACGTATTGTAATAATAATATTATGCATTGTAGCAGTAGTAGTACGTTCTGTTATAGTAGTAGTACGGGTTGTAGTAATAATACGTGTTTTACTAGTACTACGTGTTCTAGTAGTGGTAGTATGTGTTGTAGTAGTACGTGTTGTGTTTGTACTACTTGTTGAATTAGCGGTAGTACGTGTTGTAATAAAAGTGTTGTAGTAGTAGTACTACGTGTTGTAGAAGTATTACGTGTTGGAAAAGTGCTATTATGTTTTATAGTATTAGTAGTGAGTGTTGTGATAGTACGTGTTGTAGCTATAGTACGTTTTTTGTGTTTGTGTGTGTGTGTGTGTGTGTGTGTGTGTGTGTGTGTGTGATTAGGAGTTTTAACGCAGCTTAAACAATTTTTCAGTAATATCACTGCGATGTCTGCATTGAGGCAATTTATAATTATGTCTTTGTAGAGTGATGTCCCACCCAGTCACAATATTCTGACACCAGGCCGACCAGTACTAAGACTAAACTCTTAATGCTGAGCGCTAAGATTCTTTGGTATGACTCAGCCGAGGATCGAACCCACGTCCTCCTGCTTCCGCGGCAGACGTTCTAAAGACTAAGCCACTAAAGCTGTCTGTATTACGTTTGTAGTAGTAGCAATAATTGTACGTATTTTGTACTAGTAGTAGTAGTACGTGTTGTAGTGGTAGTACGTATTGTAGTGGTAGTACGTGTTGTAGTGGTAGTACGTGTTGTAGTGGTAGTACGTGCTGTAGTGGTAGTACGTGTTGTAGTGGTAGTATGTGTTGTAGTGATAGTACGTGTTGTAGTGGTAGTACGTGTTGTAGTGGTAGCACGTGTTGTAGTGGTAGTACGTGTTGTAGTGGTAGTACAATTTGTAGTGGTAGCACGTGTTGTAGTGGTAGTACGTGTTGTAGTGGTAGTACGTGTTGTAGTGGTAGTACGTGTTGTAGTGGTAGTATGTGTTGTAGTGGTAGTACGTGTTGTAGTGGTAGTACGTGTTGTAGTGGTAACACGTGTTGTAGTGGTAGTACAATTTGTAGTGGTAGTACGTGTTGTAGTGGTAGCACGTGTTGCAGTGGTAGTACGTGTTGTAGTGGTAGTACAATTTGTAGTGGTAATATTAGTATTTGTTGTAGTAGTAATAGTAGTGCGTTTTGTAGTAGTAGAACATGTTGTAGTGATGGAAGTACGTGTTTATTTAGTATTAGTAGTTGTAATTATTGTAGTAATAGTACGTGTTGTGGTAGTAGTAGTACGTGTTTTTATCAGTGGTACGTATTGTAGTAATGGTAGTTGTAGAAGTAGTACGTTTTGTTATAGTAGTTTAATGTATTGTAGTTGTATGATGTGTAGTAGTAGTAGTAGTAGTACATATTGTAATAATAGTGGTAGTAGCAGCAGCAGTTATTGTTCTTCTTATTATTTCACTCTTTACCATCGATATGACGGTCTAAATTAAAAACCTTTCACTGTATTGGCCATATTAACAGTATGATAATTTTTGGTAATTGTTTGCAAAGCTTGCTTCTGAATTTTCACAACTTGCAATTTAAGCTACTCGTATATCTTTCACATTGTGTATTTATTGTGAAAAAGTAAAATCTTTTGTACTGAAGTATGGACTGGTTCACCATTTAAATGAACCAATCTATCAAAGGTAAGATAAATAAAATATTAAAGACAAATTAATGCACAATTCTTATGAAGCAACATTTTTATGTAGAATGTCTGTCCTATGATTTATGGTTGAAATGTTTAGATATTCGCGACCTTTTTTATCTAACCAGATCCCATGTTGCAAAAAGAGTTTAAAAATTATAAGTCGAGGCATATATCTTCATATTGTATCAATGTGTCATGCCCCCAATCCTCATTAATGGTACACCAGTCCATATTCAGAGCAATGTATCCCTCCCTTCCTTCCCGTCCCGTCATATTCCTTCACGTCCTCCTATTTTGTCTCGTAATATTGAGTCCCGCCCTCCTCTCGACTCCGGTCATATTCCGTCCCTTTTCAAGGACTATATGTTTTAAAATAAATTTCGTGTCAAGCATTTCACTAAGATGATCAAAGCCTGGCTGGACTTCTCCTATCCCCTCAGAATAAATGAGGAGTTATTACCTTTGAACTACATTATATTGCTCGAGATATCACATTCTTATGTCACAAGATCTAAAACAAATAACACGTGACTAACACAGTCTCATTTTTTCCCGTTTTACCTTTAATAATGAAATATAACTGTAATGTTATTAGGTAATATATATAGATCGTTTTGAATATTTCAAAAATTTCAAAAATTGCTGTGAACAAAATCAATGCTGCTAACTAGAAATAGATTCCAATAGATACAGATGTTCCTATGACACATGAATGTACACTGTCAGCTAAAATGATTTTTTTTATTATTTTCGTGGCGTTCATAACTAAACATAAAGTAGAATAGGCAAATGAAAAGCACAATTAATAAATCTATTTTTTCAGTATGCGTTTATTTATACGAAATCATCGAGAATCGAAACTTATCAGTACAAATTGACACTCAATTGTACACGGTGTAATGTATGTAAAAAAAAGCCATTACTTACCAAATCAATGTATATACTGCATCAAAACAAAGCAATAACTTACCAAATCAATGTAGCTGTATGTACTGCATTACGATAAAGCAATGACTTGCCAAATCAATGGATGTACTACATTAAAATGAAGCCATTGCTTCTCAAATCAAGGAATGTACTGCATTACAATAAAGACATTACTTACCAAATCAATGTATGTACTGAATTAAAATAAAGCCATTACTTACCAAATCAATGTATGTACTGCATTACAATAAAGAAATTACTTATCAAATCAATGTCTGTACTACATTAAAATAAAGCCATTACATACCAAATCAATGCATGTAGTGCACTAAAATAAAGCCATTACTTATAAAAGTCAATATCTGTACTTAATTAAAATAAAGCCATGACTTACCAAATCAATGGAGACGCATGCACTGCATTACAATAAAGCCATTACTTACCAAATCAATGCAGACGTGTGTACTGCATTAAAATAAAGCCATGACTTACCAAATCATTGTACGCACTGCATTAAACTGAAGCCATTACTTCTCGAATCAAAGAATGTACTGCATTACAATAAAGCCATGACTTACCAAATCAATGTATGTACTGCGTTACAATAAAGCCATTACTTATCAAATCAAGGTATGTTCTGCACTACAATAAAGCCATTATTTACCAAATCAATGTATGTACAGCATTAAAATGAAGCCATTACTTCCCAAATCAATGAATGTACTGCATTTCATTAAAACCATTACTTACCAAATCATCTTATATACTGCATTACAATAAAGCCATTATTTTCCAAATCAAAGTATGTACTGCATTATAATAAAGCCATTACTTCTCAAATCAAGTAATGAAGTAATGAACTGCATTACAATAAAGCCATTACTTACCAAATCAATGTATATACTGCATTACAATAAAACCATTACTTATCAAATCAAATCAACGTATGTACTGCAATAAAATAAAGCCATTATTTACCAAATCAATGTATGTTCTGCATTACAATAAAGCCATTACTTACCAAATTAATGTAGTCGTATGTACTGCATTAAAATGAAGCCATTACTTAACCAAATCCATGTATGAAATGCATTACAATGAAGCCATCATTTACCAAATCAATGTATGTACCGCATTAAAAAATGAAGCCATTACTTCTCAAATCAATGAATGTACTGGATTTCATTAAAGCCATTACTTACCATATCATCTTATATACTGCTTTACAATAAAGCCATTACTTCTCAAATCAAGGAATGAACTGCATTACAATAAAGCCATACGTACCAAATAAATGTTTGTACTGCATTAAAATGAAGCCATTACTTACCAAATCAATGTATGAAATGCATTACAATAAAGCCATTATTTACCAAATCAATGTCTGTACTGCATTAAAATAAAGTCATTACTTATCAAATCATGGCGGACGTAGAGAATGGGGAAAAGCAAGAGGATATTTGCTTACACGACAGTTCTCTGGTGTTTTGCCTAACACTATTGGTTGCCGAACAGGACTTTTACGTATGGTTTTTTAGTCTCCGGACAAAACTTTTGGTGTTTTGCTTTAGACGTTTGGTTGCCGGGCAGAACTTTGGTGTCATGCCTAAGACATTTGGTTGCCCGTCTAGGTTGATGTTATTTGTATTGTATAATACCTGTGTAATGAGATATCGTAATATCTATCTACGATCATTCTGTTTTTAAGTTTTCAGTGCAGATTAGTTCTGTGAATTTGTTCCACTGCCTAATGTCCTTCTTTAGAAACACTAATTTTTCTCTCTACGTTACTACAATAAATATAATGTTTGCAAAGTAACTTTTTCTTGGATGTTTTTTACCATATTGCAATAAATTGTCACCAAATCCAGTGATTAACAAATTCTATTGAAAGTGAAATTAATTCACTTGGTGCTTTCACCTGATAACGATACGATTTCATGTTAATTTCAGCAACATTGTAAAACCTGGACTGAAACACGCGACCGGATGAACAGTTGGCTCTTATATCAGTAATCCGGAAAACGAAAGTGTTTCTGACAACCTGTAAAAATAATTAAAGCTCATTATGGGTACCTAATCTATATTTTTTCCTGATAATTAATTCTTAGAGAAATTGGCGTCTGACGCATTCAGATTATCAACTAATAATTCAAAACAGTATAGGGTATATGAGAATATGAGACTATACTTAGAACAAAATCTAACTGGATATAACAGATCAAAATACTCATGTATATCATGCATTTAGTTCTAAAACAAATACGAAAATATGTACGAATATTGGTTACTCATATCTTTCATTAATGTTTTTACATTCCCTGACATGTATTCCTTCTATTCGTAAATATTACACAATAAAGCTGTTTCATTCCTGAATTTGTCTCTGTTCATAAATGATACCTATCAAAGTATTTTATTTGTTTACATTCCTGACACTTATACCAGTATATTCGTAAATATTTCACACTCAAGTTTCAAAGGTATAACTTGAAAAGTAAGAAGAAAATGTGGAGATAAATCAGCTGATAAATTTTGCGATTTTAAAAACAAGATTCTTATTTATACATCTCATAAAATTGTTCAGTTCTTATAACAGCATTCTGCATTCTATTGTTACAAAGGAAGTTTTGGTAAATAGCAAAACAAACTGAATAAAAGGTCCTAAACCTCTTCTTAAGTATTTAAGCAGTCTTTGATCCAAATGGAGTAAAAGCTACATGTTCCACTTTGAATGTACACTCTGCTTCAACATTTGTAACGTGCCCTCTGAAAAATAATGTATAGCTCTTTTTTAGAAGCACATTTAGAAACGTAAAACATTGTTTGAGTTTGTTATACAGACAGTAGAATTTTAGGGAGATTAATATGAAATGTGATACCCGAACTGTATAACTGTACTTACTGTACAATTGTGATTACTGTATAACTGTTTACTGTATAATTTTGATTACTGTATAATTGTGATTACTGTGTAGTATGCACACTGTAGAATGTTTACTGTATAACTGCTTACTGTATAATTGTGATTACTGTATAACTGTGCTTACTGTACATTTTTACTGCATAACTGATTACTGTACATTTGTGATTACTGTATAACTGTGCTTACTGTAAATTTTTACTGCATAACTGATTACTGTACATTTGTGATTACTGTATAACTGTGCTTACTGTAAATTTTTACTGCATAACTGATTATTGTACAATTGTGATTACTGTATAACTGTGCTTGCTTTATAGTGTTTACTGTAAAACTACTTACTGTACAATCGTTATTACTGTATAACTGTGCTGCTAACTGTATATTTTTACTGCATAACTGTGCTTACTCTCCAAGTGTGATTACTGTTAACTGTTTACTGTATAATTGTGTTTACTGTATTACTGATTACTGTATAACTGTGCTTACTGCCCATGTGTGATTACTGCATAACTGTTCACTGTATATCTGTTTACTGTATAATTGGGATTACTGTATAGTGTGCTTACTGAATAGTTTTACTGTATGACTACTTACTGTATAATTGTGAGTACCTTATAACTGTGCTTACTGTATATCTTTTACTGTATAACTGCTTACTGTACAATTGTGATTACTGTATAATTGTTATTACTGTATAGTCGTGATTACTGTATAACTGTGCCTACTGAATATGTTTTACTGTATAACTGCTTCCTGTACGATTGTGATTAGTGTATAACTGTGTTTACTGCATAAATATGCTTACTGTATAACTGTGATAACTATATAGTTGTGATTACTGCATCAGTATGCAAGTTTATTTGAGTCGGATAGTGAATATTAGGTTTCTCGCTGTGTTTTGTGGACATGTAAACATATCACCGTGCCGATTGTATCGAGTCATCTCTGTCTCAAGCTGATGGATACAGCGTTGCTTTGAACTACTAAATAGACACTTACACCGAGATACTATTTCTATTTGAACTACTAAATAGACACTTACACCGGGATACTATTTCTATTTGAACTACTAAATAGACACTTACACCGGGATACTATTTCTATTTTAACTACTAAATAGACACTTACACCGAGATACTATTTCTATTTGAACTACTAAATAGACACTTACACCGAGATACTATTTCTTGCCTTAAGAACATAGAGTCGGTAAACTATGCAACCTTGTTGTGCAACATCATGATATCAGCTTCCTACAACAAGCTGGAGACGTTAAAAAAGCCATTGAAAACAAACCAGAAATGAAACTACTTAGTGTATATTTAGCACATATGTTCCTGTGTCATCAAATATTAAACATTATAAAAATAGTGCATGAGGAAACTACTTCGTGTATGTGAAACACATATGTTCATGTGTTGTCAAATATGTCAAATTTACAACTTAACATTACAACGATAACACACGTTTTCCATCAACTCACACAAAACCTTCTACAAAAAAAAAGCCCAAACGTTTTAAAGACTATTTGCACAGCCTGTACTTTTTTAAAAAAAAGCACAAATACGTTTAACTAACATAATTCAAGTGGTTTTCAACATAGCTTTACAAAACACGTTTTCTGTCAGAACAAAATAACTTTAAAAATTGGTAATCAGTTCATTTGTTTTGCAGGAAACTCTATTCTAAACGTGTCTCCGTCAAGACTTCCCTATTCGAATTATTTTTAACAATATTTCTACAGACGTAAGATAATTCTTGTAACTTGGGCATTTAGTTTATTTCATAAATTTTGAACTATTCCAGAGAGTATAAGGTTCTGATGGAATGAACGGTTGCTTATTCATGATATCATATTTTAACAGCATTACATATATTTTAGAAAGCTTAGTCATTCGAAAATTCAGATTCGACTATCAGATGGGAAAAAAGTATATGTGATTTTGTATTCATAAATATACAAGATTATACAGCTTGATTTGATATTCAGGCAAATAAAGTCATTTTAATAAGATAAAGTTATTGTAGCTTATTGTACTAGACAAATTATCCAAGATCTGAAGATCGATATAAAAATTTATTTGTATTTCAGTGACGTTGACAAGAACTCTGATCATTTGTTTCATTGGAATTCCAATCTAAGATTTTGTTTGATGCATTCTTGAATAATTTCAGATTTATCAAAATGGGATGTATTCAGGTAGATTTAAACCTGCCTAGTCTACATTTTCTTTCTGTCTTCCACAAGTAGCAATAATTATTTTCTGTCTACTTCCCGACAAATCACGTCTTTGACTAAGAAGACCTCTCCCCGTGTGTGTGTGTGATTGAGAGAGAGAGAGAGAGAGAGAGAGAGAGAGAGAGAGAGAGAGAGAGAGAGAGAGAGAGAGAGACAAATCACGTCTTTGACTAAGAAGACCTGTCCCCGTGTGTGTGTGTGTTTGAGAGAGAGAGAGACAGAGAGAGAGAGAGAGAGAGAGAGAGAGAGAGAGAGAGAGAGAGAGAGAGAAAGAAAGAGAGAGAGACAGAGAAGGAGAGAGAGAGAGAGAGGGAGAGAGGCTGAAGGGGCGACTAGTGTTAATTATAAGAGACTCCATTTTACAATAAATACCAGCAACACCAACATTAAATTCAGTCAGTACGAAAAATAGATCTTATTCGATGCAGTACTCTCACATTGCACCCACATGTCATGGACATATTATGCAAGGGTGGATATCTTGAGCTAAGACGCATCAGCTCCATTTGCGAATATCTTTCAGTTATTCCACTAAAACACTTGTGTGTTAATTGATCTGGTTCATCGTAATATCTGCTACAGAAAAACGTTTAAAACACAGCTGATCGGACCATATTTAGAGTACCACGATCAGAGCACATCTCCACTCTGCTATGTACCCTTCACGGGCTATCCATTCGATCCAGAATCAAACAAAATTTGTTCTGTGCTACGTGTCACTGTCGGACGACAACATACCTATCTGGCCTCACCCATGTGAACACACCAGCAAGATACGTACGCTCCTCTTCTGACCATCGTATTCTCATTATTCTCACTACGAAAACGAAGTCTTAGGACAACGTTCTTTTGCGTATCAGGGCCCAGCAACGTGGAGCGAATTGCCCATTGAAATTAGACTCAAAGACACAGTGATCCCTTTTAAGAGTGCTCTTAAGACTCACCTTTATCAACTGCAACAATAAATTTAAAAACCTAATAATGTTTCCTACCTTAAATATATGTTTAGCATTTTTTATGATTTTTAATTTCATGTTCTTATTTTGTTGTTGTTGTAATAGTATAAATATATACGTTGCAAAGCTCATAAAGCTTCGAAAGATTAAGCACTATACAAATGTTCTCATGTTTATGTTTCTTATTATTACTTGTAATAATTTGAAGAAAGAAAAAAAATGGTTTTATTTTGACAAATATACAAATAAACAGTACTTGGAACAGCCTTGCCATTTTCAAAACAAACTGCATTATTCATATATATATATATATATATATATATATATATATATATATATATATATATATATATATATATATATATATATATATATATATATATATATATACATGTGTGTGTGTGTGTGTGTGTGTGTGTGTGTGTGTGATTTATGTTTTGTGGTCTGTAATGGCAAGTCCGGCTTCTCATATTTCAATCCTAAAGAAGAAAAAGTTAGTACCAGTACACATCCGTACGTTTTTGATATACTATTTAACATTTCAAACGACACAACATAACTAATTGACTAATTAAAATTAAGTATTAGATACCAGTTTACTTATTTCAAAGAATATTAATATCAAAATTATATTGTTGCTGCTTTTCTCCCCCTCCAAATTGTTGATTTGTCCACTAGTGTCGAAAAGTGGCTAACAAAAATAATTTATTACCTGGCGAAAAAGTAAAAAAGCTGAAATTTCAATTTTTCTATGATTTCATGCATTTAACCTTATAAGATGTAATGAATATAAAACCATTAATAATGACTCTCCGGTAGCTTTTATTTCCGTGCGTCAAAATCACGTCTTAAAATGAACGGCAGTATTCTTCATGTTCATTTCCTGTTATTCTAGTCAGGTTCCCTTGATGGCGGAGAAGCGGAAGAGGCAAAATACTTAATGCCTTACTTAAAGGATACCTTCATCAAATTCAAAATCATACCTTAATTCACTTATATATCCTGTCTTATTAATAAGCCGATAAAAAACCTGATTATTGTAACAAGATAACCGGGTTGGATTTCGGATTTACAACAACACAATTGATGGTCATACAATTACAATGTTTAATTACAAATGATTTGAATGAAAAATCAATGAAAAATATGTGCGTGTATACGATCCAAATGTTGGATCAATTAACATAAAACGCACGGACCTAATGAATGAAAAAAAAAATAAACGACCTCACGGTACAATGACAAGGGGTGAAGGATTCACTGAAATCACTACAAATAAAAAGCATTTTACTCAAACAGCAAAAAGTTTATTTTACTCATATAGGAAGATTATTAATAGTGAAATCATGTAAATAAAGGAAAATATACAAATTATCTCTACAGTCCCAAAACATACTTGGTTTTACGAAACCCCAAAAATTAGCCCACGGCTAAAAGATTACATGTATGAGATTATACACTCCGTCACCAGCACACTTGGCTACCAGTCACACTGGCCAATCAATCCGTCTGCATTCCAGGTTGGTCAGTGAAGCAATCAGCTCCCATCAATCTCTGTCAGCAACCAAGGAAGTTAATAGAAATATAAAATCACCTAGGTGCACAGGATATGAACCAACAAAAAAATAATCAAATACTGACAAACAGCTTTGGAAAATACATAGGACCCTTCCCAGATAACATAAATTGCTACAATTGTAACACCCCAGATTATGTACACCACATCTTCAATGATTGTAGAATAATAAAGAAGGAAAGGGACAAATTCATATCTGCACAACTATACATAGCCGCTCCTTATATATACCCAGAAATAATCCAAATAACAAGCAACAACCCCCTAACAACATTCAAAAACATAATAGAATTTCTAAAACCATCAGGGCTACTAGAAAAAGTTTAGACAATAGACAAATAAAGAGTAAATAGGAAAATAACAACAAATAAGGAAAAAACCTAGTACTAGCTAAAACCATAGGTAATCATCAAAAATGAAAGCCTCTTTAAGGGATGGAAGCACCACCAGGAACGAGCAGGTAAATCTCAACCTATTGTGGAACCGCCTGCACTATACGAGATGACCAAGGCTCGTGCACTGAGCAACCAGACCGAAAAATAAAGACGCGAGTAATCCTTGAAACAAACATAGGGAACCAGGAAAAATTACTCAAAGCTCGTTGAGTAATAAAAATACTCCGGGAATAACAACAAGTCAACACAATAGATGAAAAGATAAAGTAATAGGGGTATACAAATCACAACGAACAGATATTGAAGACAATTAGGGAATAAAAACACACGATAAAAGACAGAAAATAAATAAATAAGAACAAAATAGGTTAAACAACAGCCCATTAAATAAGTATAGGAACCTATCCTATCCTCATTCCGCTTACCTTCTCTAACTCCTATCTCAATACAGCCTCATTGACAGCACATATTAGTTATTAATCCATCTTAAATTCAAACGTCAGAAAGCAAAAAATTAAATATAAGTAGATGGTCTGAGACAGACTCATAAAATTTTGTCCCGATATTATGGTCCTAATTTAGACAGTATAAGGTAGTCTAAAAGCCCAAAAGACTACCAGGCCCGTAGCACAAATTTGCAGTTCAATTTTATCTAACTTTAAGCATACAGACCCCAAATTAACACTATAGGGTAATCAAAAACCCAAGACTATCATGCCCAGTAGCAAAAAGTTGCATACTAAACTAAGGAATAAGACCTAGGGATAAAAATAATGAATTATTGGGTTTCTTTGTAGTACTTCGTTAAAACTACCTGTACATTGCAATGTACAAAGATAGATTTATATCAGGCACTGAGTTCATTTTACCTGTACATTTGATTCTACAAACATGGGATTATATTTAGTACTGAGTTCATTTTATCTGTATATTTGATTCTACAAACATGGGATTATATTTAGTACTGAGTTCATTTTACCTGTACATTTGATTCTACAAAATGGGATTATATTTAGCACTGAGTTCATTTTACCTGTACATTTGATTCTACAAAATGGGATTACAAACATGGGATTATATTTAGTACTAAGTTCATTTACCTGTACATTTGATTCTACAAAATGGGATTATATTTAGTACTGAGTTCCTTTTACCTGTACATTTGATTCTACAAAATGGGATTATATTTAGCACTGAGTTCATTTTACCTGTACATTTGATTCTACAAAATGGGATTATATTTAGCACTGAGTTCATTTTACCTGTACATTTGATTCTACAAAATGGGATTATATTTAGTACTGAATTCATTTTACCTGTACATTTGATTCTACAAAATGGGATTATATTTAGTACTGAGTTCATTTAACCTGTCCATGTCAATGTCCAGATGGGTTTATATTTAGAACTGAGTTCATTGTACATGTACATTTCAATGCAAAAAGATGAATTTTTATTTGGTACTGAGTAAAGACCTCCTGTACATTTTAATGTACAAAGATGTGCTTATGCTTAGTACCGAGTTCAAACTACCTGTACATTTCAATGTAAAATGATGGGTTTAAATTTATTACTGAGTTCGTACAAATATACATTGCAATGTATTGTGAAGGTCGTTTATCATTGTAATAAGTCCTCGTGCATTTCTATTCCATTGCAAAGAGACGATCTTATCATAGAGATCCATTCCTTGAGAAATACAACAACAACAATAATAATAATAATAATAATAATAATAATAATAATAATAATAATAATAATAATAATAATAATAATAATAATAATGAGGACTTTGTATAGCGCCTATTCATTCGAAGCTCTAAGCGTTTTACACCATCAATAATGATATGACTACACTACAGAACAACAAATGACAAAAAGAATGAAATTGGAAAACATAAAAACATGCTGAAAACATATAAGATACAAAACATGATTAGGTCGCTAAGTTTGTCCCTGCAATCGAAACAGGTGAGTCTTAAGAGCACTCTTAAAAGGGACCACTGTGTCTTTGTGTCTAATTTCAATGGGCAATTCGTTCCACGTCGCCGGGCCCTTGTGTGCATACGAACGTTGTCCATATGACTTTGTTTTCACCTTGGGAACAATGAGTATACAATTATCAGAAGAAGAGCGTAAGGATCTAGCTGGTGTATCCATATGGGTGAGGCTGGATAGGTATGTTGAACTGGAGTCTGTCATTGAAACATAGCACATAGAACAAATTTTGTATTTGATTCTGTATCGAATTTATAGCCAGTGTAGGGTAAAGAGCAGTGGTGAGGTGTGCTCTGATCGAGGTACTCTAAAGATAATCCGTACAGCTGTGTTTTGAAGTTTTCGAAGTTTCTGGAGTAAATATTGTGACAAACCAGACAGAATTGAGTTACAATAGTCCAGTCTTGATATATATATATATATATATATATATATATATATATATATATATATATATATATATATATATAACCACTGCTAAATTTATCTTAGTTTTATTGCATTAGATTTTAGCATGGCGCCTCTCTTGTACCGATAGATTGCTGATTTGTTGCAAAATGTTGGTGAGATTTGTTGTAATATATTTTGTGAGTTGTTGTAATATGTTTGTGAATTGTTGTAATATGTTTGTGCTTTGTTCTAATATGCTGACGACTGGTTGTAATATGTTGGTGATTTGTTGTAAGATGTTGGTGATTTGTTGTATTAGCAGTGGTGATTTGTTGAAAGATGTTGGTGAATTGTTGTAATATGTTGGTGATTTGTTCTAATATGCTGATGAATGGATGTAATATGTTGGTGATTTGTTGTGTTATTTTGGTGATTTGTTGTAATATGTTGGTGATTTGTTGTATTATGTTGGTGATTTGTTCTAATATGCTGGTGACTGGTTGTATTATGTTGGTGATTTCTAATATGCTGGTGACTGGTTATAATATGTTGGTGATTTGTTGCAATGTGTTGCTGATTTCGTGCAATATGCTGGTCATTTGTTGTAATATGTTGGTGAATTGTTGTAATATATTGGTCATTTGTTGTATTATTTTGGTGATTTCTTGCAATATGTTGGTGATTTGTTGTAATATGTTGGTGTACATCTCTATAAACGTAAATATGGATGACTCCTAATATTACAATTAGAAATAAGAATGCACTTAATAAGCATTAAAATAAATTTCACTTATAAATGACTTTGAAGCTGTATGTATGTATGTATGTATGTATGTATGTATGTATGTATGTATGTATGTATGTATGTATGTATGTATGTATGCATGCATGCATGCATGCATGCATGCATGCATGCATGCATGCATGAATGTATGTATGTATGTATGTATGTATGTATGTATGTATGTATGTATGTATGTATGTATGTATGTATGTATGTATAAAGAATTGGAAAATATGTTTGGGAAGATAAACATTTTGAACTAAGAGTAAATGTGAGTGGTATACATGTCAAAATCTTGTAAAACTATACCACTAGAAATAAAGATACCAAAATATATAATATCTGTAAAATGTTGTGCCAAAAAGATCTCTCTCTCTCTCTCTCTCTCTCTCTCTCTCTCTCTCTCTCTCTCTCTCTCTATATATATATATATATATATATATATATATATATATATATATATATATATATATATATATATATATATATATATATATATATATATATTATACACACACTTATTAGGTCGATACGCTCAACAATAATGAATTTCACTCTTATTAGATATGCATCGATTCAGGTCATACATTTCTTTTTTAAACCAATAAACACAATCTCATTGTACGTATGTTGAAATCTTTAATACGATTCTTAAACACTCTGAGAGAGTTACGCATCATTCATGATGTTGTTTTTTATCCATCTTTTTCTTCGGGCTTATGAAGCAAGTCAACATTCCACTAGTCCCCATGGATAATTTGCCTACTTGCTCCACTCCAATCTACATTTTAAATTTATTCTGGATAAGTGTGAAACAACCTGACTTATATTTGGTTTTTTGCTGACTCAAATCGAGATGAAACAGGAAATTGACAGCGGCTGTGGAACATTTTAATAAATTTGTAGCATCATTTGAGTTGCCAGTGAAGGATGGACAAAGGACTTGAGAATCGCAAGCGTCTTTACGATATGATACGAGACACTTATGTTATGGCCATATAACTATAAATAGCTTACAGCATCAACCACGCAAGCGTCTTTAGGGTATCGTACGAATCACTTCCGTTATGGCCATAATATTATACATAGCCTACAGCATCAACCACGTACGTGTCGCGCCACGTTACTGATATAAAGAAGTAAAATGGACAAACCTTACTGAATCCAAACAATCGTCATTTATTTATTTTTTGTCTTGAATCCAACAGCATCTAGTATGTATGTATTCCATTACTTCCATCCTTTTACAATGTCTAAGCCAGTGGTTTCCAAATATTATTTTTGTTGCGACACCAAATTTGCAACCAACAGGAATTCCTGGCCCACATGCGTATGATATCATTTACATGTATCAAAATACATTTTCACTTGTCGACCCTTTGCAACGTAACTCAGGCCCCTACGCGATTTGACTGACGCGATTTGACTGAGGACCTTTCGCGGCCTAAGTCATGACACCACTCGACATGTGGTAGGGAAGCGCTGTCTAGCTAGATTACAAGACCATGTGCAATGTAACAAGTTATAATATGTATTCAACAATGGCTTGGTTCAAGTCGGAAGGAGAAAATATGTATATTCTTCATTAGCCTCTGATTTGAAATTTAAAGAAATATAAGTTAAAGATAAGTTAATGATGATGATGATATTTTAATAATATTTGATATTTAGATATTTAAAACAAATAAAGCATTTTAGGTAACTAATACAATTCTTCGATAATGCATGGTTAATAACACGACTTAGGCAACTCGTAAATTTGTCAATGGACGCGTTTAAGTAACAGTACATTTTAATTTAGGTCTATAAATAACTAATTCAAACTGTGGAAAGATGAATTTATTTTGGTCACGAGAAAGCGGAAGATCATCTTGGAACACTCACGTGCCACTCTGAAACGATTAAATGTATTTCATTTCTGGCACGTGTCCAATTCACGCACCGGTATAAACAAAGATTATTTCCGTAGAAACCGCATCCGAGTGAATGACACATTTCAAACTCATTGTAATGAAACATAATTGTCTTTGGCTTTTCGACAATGATCAAAATATTGTTTTCAACAACAACCCATATTATCTCAATACAATAAAATATAAGGACATAAACCATTTATGGAATAAACGGATATTAGGTTTCCTGTCTACAGAATGGCACTGTCATACTCAGTGCCTAATTATGCTGCCGTAGTTGGGAACTGAACCACATAGAAAACAAATTAAGTATAAGAGGAAGCTTAATACGCTACATTTGAGGTCAAAAACAGGGTCAAAGTTCATAAGTGGATTTGAGATGAATATTGATATATCATCTTAGTCGTCGTTTTCATCACCATCATCATCGTCGACGTCGTGATCATCATCATCAGCAGCAACAGCAGCAGCAGCATCAATCTCTTATCCCAGTGCTGTCCAACTTGAGGCCAGCGGGTTGAATTTAAATAGCCTGCCAGAGCTCGAGCAATTTTTGTGCATTTATGTAAACAAAAATCCATGGCCTACTTTCATGGTATATCTTTTTAACCAGGTACACACTTGTGAATAATTTTTATAGTCGTTGCTTTTAAATTTTCTGCTGCGGCCCTCGGCTTCAAGAAACATTTTTTCAGTTGCCCATGGTATCAAAAGGGTTGAACAGCAGTGCTATAACCCAAGAGGTCGTTGAGGCCCCACCCAAAGAGTACTGCATTTAGTTATTGAAATTAATAAAACTTACAAACATAACGGTTTTTGAAAAGGGGCACACCTTATGTCCAACTTATGCTATTCAATCTTTATCATATGTTCATCTAAATTTTTTGTCACTTACTGTGGCCACAGCCAAATAATGTCAATATCTTTTCCTGACAGAATAAAGCTGCTACTACAACAGTCCGGAGCCTACACAGTTTTACCATTGGACGATGCTAAAAGAATTGTCCTGGTGAACCCTCTTTCTAAACATAATTGAAACATTGAAATATCTCACAGCTTAGATTACAAATTCATTTAGTTTCTTTGAGCTTAAGGAATAAGACAATTTTACTGCAATCCCATGAATAATTCACCTAATTATCCCCAGCTTGAAATCGTAAATTTGTTTCGGAAATGGCCAGAAAATGGAATGCTTTTTCAGCAACTGGATCACCTAAATCTGGAGGAAACAGGAAATTAACAGCAACCGTTGCACTTACGGCGATCCAGCACATTCGATAAGTTGCCAATTACGGAAAAGAAAACGCATCAACGAGCAGATTTACTAATTAGGAAACTCACACGTTGTTAGCAACGAACTGAACTCCCTTTATTTGTGGTCAACAGTTACAGTAAATATTATGATGGTAAACTCAAACATGCTGATTTAGAAAGGGTGTTATTTAAAGAGAAATAAATGAAATATCTTTAAATCAATTTGATTGTCCCCCTTGTGCTTCCTTATTTATGTAATCTGTGATGCTGATTTGTCTCAGGTCTAACGTACTCTCCGTTACAGATCAGTCACAGCACGAATATGTACGCGTGAGTTCGAGTCTCCTCGACGAACCTGAGTATGTAGATAAGCTTGCTAGTGATGTTCCGTAGGTCGGCTGTTCTTTTCTAATCTTCCTTAGTTCTTTCTCCACAAAATATACTGGTCGCAATGAACCTCACATAATCAGACCAAAATTTGTTTCACGTTTGATTTTTAGAACGTTAATGATAATGTATAAGGAATATACAACGTACAGCACGCTATCAGTCAGAAGCTAATTGTCAGCAATGCGTGTACTATAATAGCTCTTTTTCAATTATTAGACATAGACAGGACTTTATCAAGGTTCAATTACCCCCAAGGGGACAACTGGAATCGTCCATGCAGAAGTAAATACGTGAAAATGGAAGAATTTATTTAGCTATACATGGCGATTTTTTTGCGGAAGACCATAATGTGTACGCGAATCATTAATTGAACAAACAGAAAATATGGTGTAAAAATAACTCATTAGCTGTTGTAAATGATATTGGAATTTCATTTTTATTTGATTGGCGTACTCTTTGCCATGTGTTTGTCTGCAAGGCTGAACCTGGATAATGACCATGAAGACAATGTGGTTGGTCCAGCATTTACCACGTTTTACGGCTTCAGACATTCTGCCTATCTCTTCTGATGATGATGACGTAGTCAGTGAGACGTCAGTAGTAGGACCGTGGGAACATGTAATAGATCTTAAGATTTCGCAGGCAGCCGATTGTGCTGGTGATTAGGAGGTAGTCACATAATAAAGGCATATACATAATTTATATCCAAACAAAGACATTTATGTCAGATAGATATAATTTATATCTAAATACAAACTTTTATACCAGATAAACTTAATTTATATCCAAGTACAAACCTTTATGCCAGATAAACATAATTTATATCCAATTATAAACCCTTATGCCAAATAGACATACTTTATATCAAAATACAACCCTTAAACCAAATAGACATAATTTATATCAAAATACAAACATTTATGCCAAATAGACATAATTTGTATCCAATAAAAACCATTCTACTAGATTGATATAATTAATTTATATCCAGATAAAGACCTTATGCCAGATAGACATAATTTTATATCTAAATAAATACCTTTATGACATATATACATAATTTATATCCAAAAAAAGAACTTTATACCAGATAGACATAATTTATATCTAAATACAGAGTAAATACCTTTATGCCATATATACATAATTTATATCCAAATAAAGACACTATTGCCAGATTGACATGTTATATCCAGATAAAGACCTTTATGCCAGATAGACATAATTTATATCTAAATACAGAGTAAATACCTTTATGCCATATATACATAATTTATATCCAAATAAAGACATTATTGCCAGATTGACATGTTATATCCAGATAAAGACCTTTATGCCAGACAGACATAATTTATATCTAAATAAATACCTTTATGCCATATAGACATAATATATATCCAAATAAAGACCTTTATACCAGATAGACATAATTTATATCTAAATACAGAGTAAATACCTTTATGCCATATATACATAATTTATATCCAAATAAAGACATTATTGCCAGATTGACATGTTATATCCAGATAAAGACCTTTATGCCAGACAGACATAATTTATATCTAAATAAATACCTTTATGCCATATAGACATAATTTATATCCAAATAAAGAACTTTATACCAGATAGACATAATTTATGTCTAAATACAGAGTAAATACCTTTATGCCATATATACATAATTTATATCCAAATAAAGACATTATTGCCAGATTGACATGTTATATCCAGATAAAGACCTTTATGCCATATAGACATAATTTATATCCAAATAAAGACCTTTATACCAGATAGACATAATTTATATCTAAATAAAAACCTTTATGCCAGATAGACATATGTTATATCCAGATAAAGACCTTTATACCAGATAGACATAATTTTTATAAAATTATATACCTTAATTCCAGATTGGCATAATTTGTTACAGACTTTCAATTGAAGAGGCTTTATTGTTAGTTTGGTTGAAATTGGTACATGATACTATCTTTTTGGACATTAGCACTGCAAACATTATTAGATGACGGGTGACGCACACCTGATGCAGTGCAATACAAAAGCACACGTAGTGTTACGGCTATTGGATTTAATTAATTTATTTTTTTAATTGTTAAACCCAAATTTATTATTTAGGATTTAATATTCATTAATTGGGAAATTGTTCTAGAAAGTTCAGCTTAATCACTTTCTGTAAATAGGCTGACTTAGATTGTAAACATGTTTTGACCTTGGCTTACAATGGTCTAGTTCCTGACCTTGCTTTAGACATTGTCAACAGGTCTTCAATTTCATTGGTTAATTTTAGGGACAACATTCTATTTTTAGTTCTTAGGGGTAAGAAAATCTAGAGTATGTGATTTTTAGGGAAGGTAGTGACCTTCCATGAACTTCTATCAATTTCTAGAAAAGCGCGTGATCACTTGTTTACTTCAGAAAAACAATATATATAGCTGTATTTTAGAAGCTGACAGTAGTAGAATCTCTGGGCTTAAAGATTAGTTGTGTATATTTATTTGAGTTATAATTATTCTGGACTTTGTGTCAATACATTGAAGAAAGAGGATTTATTATCTATTTGGAGGAGAAAACATGTGCTCATAATTCATTTGGATGATTAAAAACAAGAACTGTACCACGTGACATTGTCAGCCATTTTGGATTATTACATCGTCAAGATTCGAACCTGGAACTATTAGAACATTTATTTATTAGGACTTGAAATTCCATTAGTGGATTATTTTGTGAATTCTATATTTGTTGGATTTGATTCTCTAAAACCGTAAGTTTATTTATTTTATGAAAATAATTGTACTTAATAAAATCATTGTTAAAGTTTTACAAGCTTGTTAGTTTTCACTCTTTCTGTGTTGCTGCTTATTCGAGCCTAAGCACGTAACAGTAGTCACATGTGAGCTACAAAATAGGACCCAGGTGCTGACTGTCATATTCAATATCTGAATATGGCATGAACAGTTTCTTTAAAATACCATTTAAATGCTGGTTATGGCAAATGTTTTATATGATTATACCCTAAATACTAAACTTTTAAATTCGGATACAATTTGTGCATTAAATATTTATAAAAAGCTATCCAAACAAATATTAATTTCTAACTTGATTACCTAGCAATAAACTGTTATTCATGTACCTTTAATACATTTTCTTTTCTAAAAATGAACATAGCAACCTAAAAGGTACACCCACTTGGTTACATAGCATCATTATGATTAAACAGTATTCACGGATTCTAATCAAATGTGAACATATCCTAACAGAGCTAACAGGGAAAAATGTAATTTCAAACTAATTTAATTTCAAATGCGTATGTCACGCTTAATCTTTTATTATGTTAAAGTCAATGTTTTATCAGCATAAAGTTGATGTCTACTGAGCTACAGCAACATTCAATGATTAAATTACGGAAGTTGAATAACACTGATTTATATCTAGGTGCTATGCAATTTGTTAACGGAAGCAATCAATTATTTATTTATACTGGTTATAAGTGAAATGAGGCAGAATGAGAAAAATATGGTGAACGATAGTCACATACTGTTAATAGAAAACAAAGCTTGTACTCGATAAGAGAGTACAGAGGGATTTCGGTTTTAGTGAGATCTCATCGTTCTGACATCGAATTAAATAAGGGACATAACACTTAAATAAGGGACATAATACTTAAATAAGGGACCTAACACTTAATTAAGGGACATAGCACTTAAATATGGGACATAGTACTTAAATAAGGGACATAACACTTAAATAAGGGACATAACACTTAAATAAGGGACATAACACTTAAATATGGGACATAGTACTTAAATAAGGGACATAACACTTAAATAAGGAACATAACACTTAAATAAGGGACATAACACTTAAATAAGGGACATAACACTTAAATATGGGACATAACACTTAAATAAGGGACATAACACTTAAAAAAGTGCATAGCACTTAAATAAGGGACATAGTACTTAAATAAGGGACATAACACTTAAATAAGGGACATAACACTTAAATATGGGACATAGTGCTTAAATAAGGGACATAACACTTAAATAAGGGACATATCACTTAAATAAGGGACATAACACTTAAATAAGGGACATAGTACTTAAATAAGGGACATAAAACTTAAATAAGGGACATAACACTTAAATAAGGGACATAACACTTAAATAAGGGACATGGTACTTAAATAAGGGACATAGGACTTAAATAAGGGACATAACACTTAAATAAGGAACATAACACTTAAATAAGGGACATAGCACTTAAATAAGGGACATAACACTTAAATAAGGGACATAACACTTAAATAAGGAACATGGTACTTAAATAAGGGACATAGGACTTAAATAAGGGACATAACACTTAAATAAGGAACATAACACTTAAATAAGGGACATAGCACTTAAATAAGGGACATAACACTTAAATAAGGGACATAACACTTAAATAAGGAACGCAACACTTAAAAACTGGACACAAAATTTACGGAAGATGCTAGTTCATCATTTCCCTGCCGGTTCTGCAATTTTGTTCCAATCAAAGGTAATAATCATTATTTTGAGGTGACGTGGCGATATTTATATTGGAAATTATAAGGCCCTTAACAAAAAAAACAGTATAACAAGCTTTGTGTTCCAAAATAAAAACACAGAAATGTCATGTGTGCTAAATAGGCACTAATTGCTCACACGGTTACATTTTAAAGCTATATTTTCTTCTCGAGTTAGCGTGGACAAAACTGTACATACCCAATTTTCTATAGCAATAATCGATAATTTATTACAGTCATATATGTCTTAGAAAGGTTAAAAACAAATCAAATATAATTAACGTAAAATTTACGTAATGGTGCTTATGCATAATAAAACTGTATTCTATTTTTAAACTAACTGCGCATTTAAAATAGTCTTCCCACAACAATTATAGAAGATGTCCAGTTTTGTACGCCTATTACTTATGCAGATAAACCTTTTGCACAGAAGAAATATACTATGTAATTAGAACCCGCTACTTTTTTGGTTTTTAAAACGAGGTTTAATTTGACATGCTATTCGCTGAAGACACTTTCCAAACTTATGTACTTGAGGAAATTAATTTACAGCTTGTAATTTATATATTTAACAAAACTGAATCAATGTCTAATGTAAAACAGCAAGAAATTAACAAACAGAACGAATAACTTTGATGAATTCATATTTTAGTCAATTGTCCACAACCCTAACGCAGCTAAATCTATGCCCAAATGTTTACCTTAATGCAAACTATAGCTGTTCCTATAGGATGTGTCACTATGGATTCATATAGCTGTTCCTATAGCATGTGTCACTATGGATTCATATAGCTGTTCCTATAGGTCGTGTCACTATGGATTCATATAGCTGTTCCTATAGGATGTGTCACTATGGATTCATATAGCTGTTCCTATAGGATGTGTCACTATGGATTCATATAGCTGTTCCTATAGGATGTGTCACTATGGATTCATATAGCTGTTCCTATAGGATGTGTCACTATGGAGTCATATAGCTGTTCCTATAGGTCGTGTCACTATGGATTCATATAGCTGTTCCTATAGGATGTGTCACTATGGATTCATATAGCTGTTCCTATAGGATGTGTCACTATGGATTCATATAGCTGTTCCTATAGGATGTGTCACTATGGATTCATATAGCTGTTCCTATAGGATGTGTCACTATGGAGTCATATAGCTGTTCCTATAGGATGTGTCACTATGGAGTCATATAGCTGTTCCTATAGGATGTGTCACTATGGAGTCATATAGCTGTTCCTATAGGATGTGTCACTATGGATTCATATAGCTGTTCCTATAGGATGTGTCACTATGGATTCATATAGCTGTTCCTATAGGATGTGCCACTATGGATTCATATAGCTGTTCCTATAGGATGTGTCACTATGGATTCATATAGCTGATCCTATGGGTAGTGTTACTATGGATTCATATAGCTGTTCCTATGGGTTGTGTCACTATTGATTCATATAGCTGTTCCTATAGGATGTGTCACTATCGATTCATATAGCTGTTCCTATAGGATGTGTCACTATGGATTCATATAGCTGTTCCTATAGGATGTGTCACTATCGATTCATATAGCTGTTCCTATAGGATGTGTCACTATGGAGTCATATAGCTGTTCCTATAGGATGTGTCACTATGGAGTCATATAGCTGTTCCTATAGGATGTGTCACTATGGATTCATATAGCTGTTCCTATAGCATGTGTCACTATGGAATCATATAGCTGTTCCTATAGGTCGTGTCACTATGGATTCATATAGCTGTTCCTATAGGATGTGTCACTATGGATTCATATAGCTGTTCCTATAGGATGTGTCACTATGGATTCATATAGCTGTTCCTATAGGATGTGTCACTATGGATTCATATAGCTGTTTCTATAGGATGTGTCACTATGGATTCATATAGCTGTTTCTATAGGATGTGTCACTATGGAGTCATATAGCTGTTCCTATAGGTCGTGTCACTATGGATTCATATAGCTGTTCCTATAGGATGTGTCACTATGGATTCATATAGCTGTTCCTATAGGATGTGTCACTATGGATTCATATAGCTGTTCCTATAGGATGTGTCACTATGGATTCATATAGCTGTTCCTATAGGATGTGTCACTATGGATTCATATAGCTGTTCCTATAGGATGTGTCACTATGGATTCATATAGCTGATCCTATGGGTAGTGTTACTATGGATTCATATAGCTGTTCCTATGGGTTGTGTCACTATTGATTCATATAGCTGTTCCTATAGGATGTGTCACTATCGATTCATATAGCTGTTCCTATAGGATGTGTCACTATGGATTCATATAGCTGTTCCTATAGGATGTGTCACTATCGATTCATATAGCTGTTCCTATAGGATGTGTCACTATGGAGTCATATAGCTGTTCCTATAGGATGTGTCACTATGGAGTCATATAGCTGTTCCTATAGGATGTGTCACTATGGATTCATATAGCTGTTCCTATAGGATGTGTCACTAAGGATTCATATAGCTGTTCCTATAGGATGTGTCACTATGGATTCATATAGATGTTCCTATAGGATGTGTCACTATGGATTCATATAGCTGTTCCTATGGGTTGTGTCACTATTGATTCATATAGCTGTTCCTATAGGATGTGTCACTATCGATTCATATAGCTGTTCCTATAGGATGTGTCACTATGGATTCATATAGCTGTTCCTATAGGATGTGTCACTATCGATTCATATAGCTGTTCCTATAGGATGTGTCACTATGGAGTCATATAGCTGTTCCTATAGGATGTGTCACTATGGAGTCATATAGCTGTTCCTATAGGATGTGTCACTATGGATTCATATAGCTGTTCCTATAGGATGTGTCACTAAGGATTCATATAGCTGTTCCTATAGGATGTGTCACTATGGATTCATATAGATGTTCCTATAGGATGTGTCACTATGGATTCATATAGCTGTTCCCATAGGATGTGTCACTATGGATTCATATAGCTGATCCTATGGGTAGTGTCACTATGGATTCATATAGCTGTTCCTATAGGATGTGCCACTATGGATTCATATAGCTGTTCCTATAGGATGTGTCACTATGGATTCATATAGCTGATCCTATGGGTAGTGTTACTATGAATTCATATAGCTGTTCCTATGGGTAGTGTCACTATTGATTCATATAGCTGTTCCTATAGGATGTGTCACTATCGATTCATATAGCTGTTCCTATAGGATGTGTCACTATGGATTCATATAGCTGTTCCTATAGGATGTGTCACTATCGATTCATATAGCTGTTCCTATAGGATGTGTCACTATGGAGTCATATAGCTGTTCCTATAGGATGTGTCACTATGGAGTCATATAGCTGTTCCTATAGGATGTGTCACTATGGATTCATATAGCTGTTCCTATAGGATGTGTCACTATCGATTCATATAGCTGTTCCTATAGGATGTGTCACTATGGATTCATATAGCTGTTCCTATAGGATGTGTCACTATGGATTCATATAGCTGTTCCTATAGGATGTGTCACTATGGATTCATATAGCTGATCCTATGGGTAGTGTTACTATGAATTCATATAGCTGTTCCTATGGGTAGTGTCACTATTGATTCATATAGCTGTTCCTATAGGATGTGTCACTATCGATTCATATAGCTGTTCCTATAGGATGTGTCACTATGGATTCATATAGCTGTTCCTATAGGATGTGTCACTATCGATTCATATAGCTGTTCCTATAGGATGTGTCACTATGGAGTCATATAGCTGTTCCTATAGGATGTGTCACTATGGAGTCATATAGCTGTTCCTATAGGATGTGTCACTATGGATTCATATAGCTGTTCCTATAGGATGTGTCACTAAGGATTCATATAGCTGTTCCTATAGGATGTGTCACTATGGATTCATATAGATGTTCCTATAGGATGTGTCACTATGGATTCATATAGCTGTTCCCATAGGATGTGTCACTATGGATTCATATAGCTGATCCTATGGGTAGTGTCACTATGGATTCATATAGCTGTTCCTATAGGATGTGCCACTATGGATTCATATAGCTGTTCCTATAGGATGTGTCACTATGGATTCATATAGCTGATCCTATGGGTAGTGTTACTATGGATTCATATAGCTGTTCCTATGGGTTGTGTCACTATTGATTCATATAGCTGTTCCTATAGGATGTGTCACTATCGATTCATATAGCTGTTCCTATAGGATGTGTCACTATGGATTCATATAGCTGTTCCTATAGGATGTGTCACTATCGATTCATATAGCTGTTCCTATAGGATGTGTCACTATGGAGTCATATAGCTGTTCCTATAGGATGTGTCACTATGGAGTCATATAGCTGTTCCTATAGGATGTGTCACTATGGATTCATATAGCTGTTCCTATAGGATGTGTCACTAAGGATTCATATAGCTGTTCCTATAGGATGTGTCACTATGGATTCATATAGATGTTCCTATAGGATGTGTCACTATGGATTCATATAGCTGTTCCCATAGGATGTGTCACTATGGATTCATATAGCTGATCCTATGGGTAGTGTCACTATGGATTCATATAGCTGTTCCTATAGGATGTGCCACTATGGATTCATATAGCTGTTCCTATAGGATGTGTCACTATGGATTCATATAGCTGATCCTATGGGTAGTGTTACTATGAATTCATATAGCTGTTCCTATGGGTAGTGTCACTATTGATTCATATAGCTGTTCCTATAGGATGTGTCACTATCGATTCATATAGCTGTTCCTATAGGATGTGTCACTATGGATTCATATAGCTGTTCCTATAGGATGTGTCACTATCGATTCATATAGCTGTTCCTATAGGATGTGTCACTATGGAGTCATATAGCTGTTCCTATAGGATGTGTCACTATGGAGTCATATAGCTGTTCCTATAGGATGTGTCACTATGGATTCATATAGCTGTTCCTATAGGATGTGTCACTATGGATTCATATAGCTGTTCCTATAGGATGTGTCACTATGGATTCATATAGCTGTTCCTATAGGATGTGTCACTATGGATTCATATAGCTGTTCCTATAGGATGTGTCACTATGGATTCATATTGCTGATCCTATGGGTAGTGTTACTATGAATTCATATAGCTGTTCCTATGGGTAGTGTCACTATTGATTCATATAGCTGTTCCTATAGGATGTGTCACTATCGATTCATATAGCTGTTCCTATAGGATGTGTCACTATGGATTCATATAGCTGTTCCTATAGGATGTGTCACTATCGATTCATATAGCTGTTCCTATAGGATGTGTCACTATGGAGTCATATAGCTGTTCCTATAGGATGTGTCACTATGGAGTCATATAGCTGTTCCTATAGGATGTGTCACTATGGATTCATATAGCTGATCCTATGGGTAGTGTCACTATGGATTCATATAGCTGTTCCTATGGGTAGTGTCACTATGGATTCATATAGCTGTTCCTATAGGTAGTGTCACTATGGAGTCATATAGCTGATCCTAATGTCCCCCATCGCTTAAAGGGCTGGAGGCAGCTGCTATGGATTTTTCTCATGCTATATGTATTTGCTGACTGTGTTGATGTCATTGTGCATTGTCATATATTTGTTGACTGCTGATCATTAGAGTATATTGGTGTCATCCATGGACTATTCTGTTCTAGTGTGGTTCTTCCCTATGCTTGTTTTATGGGGGAGAACTGTACGAACTTTTATTAGTCGTTGTGCTTAACGTGCACATCAACCGTCTTTTGTTTTTAACACGATGTCAACATGTTATGCTCGCCTGTCAACCGGTTTATCTCACAGTCGAAGCTAACTATTTGTATTAAACAACGACTCCTGGGCATAATATACTACATTGTAGACTAGATTTGACAATCTACTACTTCTTTCGTTTTTACATAAAGGAGACTAGAAATTAATGGAAATATGGCAGCCACCCTATTCCAAATCACAAATGTCAGCCGCCCTATTCCAAATCGCAAATGTCAGCCACCCTATTTGAAATCACAACTATCAGCCACCCTACTTCAAATCACGAATGTCAGCCACCCTATTCCAAATCACAACTGGCAGCCACCCTATTCTAAATCTCAAACGTTAGCCACCCTATTCCAAATCACAAATGTCAGCCACCGTATTCCAAATCGCAAATGTCAGTCATCCAATTTGAAATCACAACTGTCAGCCACCTTATTTCAAATCACAAATGTCAGACACCCTATTACAAATCACAAACGTCAGCCACCCTATTCCAATTCACAAATGTCAGCCACCGTATTCCAAATCACAAATATCAGCCGCCCTATTCCAAATCGCAAATGTCAGCCACCCTATTTGAAATTACAACTGTAAGCTATCCTACTTCAAATCACAAATGTCAGCCACCATATTCCAAATCACAACTGTCAACCACCCTATTGTAAATCACAAACGTTAGCCATCCTATTTCAAATCACAAATGTCAGCCACCCTATTCCAAATCGCAAATGTCATTTAACCAATTTGAAATCACAACTGTCAGCCACCCTATTTCAAATCATAAATGTCAGCCACCCTATTTCAAATCACAAATGTCAGCCACCCTCCTATTTAAAATCAATGATGTCAGCCGCCCTATTTCACATCACAAACGTCAGCTACCATATTCCGAATCACATCAGTCAGCCACCCTATTCTAAATCACAAACGTTAGCCACCTTATTACAAATCACAAATGTCAGCCACCCTATTATAAATCACAAATTTCATTCACCCAATTTGAAATAACAACTGTCAGCCACCCTATTTCAAATCACAACTCTCAGCCCCCCTAATTCTAAATCACAAATGTAAGCCACCCTATTCCAAATCACAAATGTCAGCCACCCTATTCTAAATCACAAACGTAAGCCACCCTATTCCAAATCACAAATGTCAGCCACCCTATTCCAAATCACAAATGTCAGCCACCCTATTCCAAATCACAATGCATATCATAGTGAAATGCGTTCATCTAGAAACTGACTGCTCATCAGTGCCATTACCAAATAAGCAGCAGAGTAGGCACCGGCCTATGGTACCCACGCCTTAGGCGATCGGAGATAATTTGTGATGGGATGGGGGAGGGGGGAACGACTGCCTAAGGGCCTCCACAGGATTGATTTCAGCATTGCTGCTCATGATAGTGATTCGCCATGGCACAATATTAAACATATAAAAATATTTGTTTCAACATTAAAGACTAATTCAACAGTATGCCATCGCTTCTATATTCTCTATATCTGTGATGCATATTCACTGATTAATCATTAGCGATGTAATAAAATAGGGATAACAGTTATTAATATCCCACGTCTTCTAAATCAATTAAACATGGTACACAATGTCATCGAAACTCTCTCTCTCTCTCTCTCTCTCTCTCTCTCTCTCTCTCTCTCTCTCTCTCTCTCTCTCTCTCTCTCTCTCTCTCTCTCTCTCTCTCTCTTGTACCGGACACGCTGGACACGCTGGACAGGCCGGTATTCATTCCCAAGGTACACAGTTGCTTGTAGCTAGTCTTAACTGCGTAGCAAATGTATGTTTCTGCATTTTCTATTTTGTGTGTGTTGTATCGTTGATATACCACTCGTTGTATAAGTTTTTCGTTAACAGGAATCTCGGCAAGCCTAGTTTCCTTCTAATGAAATTTGTTTTTACATCTCGTTGTATATCAGTGATACAGCATAATTTTATACATAATTATTTGTAACTGGATCTTTCCACACATACCTCTTTTTAATTATCCTTGGTTCAGTGCTTTTTCTCTCATACTGTTCCATTACACGGGGATTAATATTAGTAACTGAGTATTTCTCTCACACGTTTTTAAAAAATATCCTTACATAGTGATTGGTCTTAGTGACAGAGTATCTTCCTAAACCTATTCTTTTTATTAACCTTACAAGGGGGATAATTGATATGTTTTTCGCATGCTCTTCTTTTCCATTACATGGAGGTTGATATTAGTGACAAAGTATTTCTCTCATACCATTCTTATAATTATCTTTACAGTGGGACTTACGTTACTGACAGTGTATCGTATGAAAAATGGAAATTATCTCAGAAGTTTTTACAACAGCATATAGATTTCTTTAATTTTGGATTTGTTTGAAGCCATGAATATTAAAGAAACTAAATGAAGAAACATTTCACAAACAAACTTCATCAGTAAGAATTTGCATTTATTATAAGCATTTAAATGCGCACCTATTACTCACACTCACTCTCATCAACAGCCTTCCCCCCCCCCCCCCAGCACTCGCCTCTAATGACGTAGTTCATACTGATCGATAAAGTTAGTCGTTATTTCTGATTAATATTGAGCCGGGTGTACGATAAACATATCTATTTATATTAAACGTACCGGAAAATCGCTTGTATGGATACCTAATATTGCCGCTCAATTGTCCTTTAGAAATTGAACCGGATACCCACCAGCCGTCAATCGCGCATTTGAAAATATTATTTGTATATTTTATTAAAGATGTGAAATACATCAATAACTGCCCACTACATGACCCCAGATATATGAAAACTAGGAATAATTTTACTAAGCAGCATTCTAATTCAATAAGGAGAGAAATGAACTATCAATGTTAACCGAACTATTACTATTTGTAGGTTCAATGAGGGTGGTCTGGCAGTGCAGTCAAGTTAACGTGCCAAAAGCGCCAATTCCGGTATTTATACACTTAGCTGCATTTTTAATATTGTATAGATGCTATTGAAATTGTGTTCAAGCGAATATGATATTTGAATTAGACAAAGGTCGGATCAACACACACGTGTTTGGCGTTTAGTTCAGAGATGATTTAAAACCACGCTTTTTTAATATTTTAATCTCAACAAAACAACATTTTGAATGCGAAAAAGATTGAAGAGAAATAAGATTTTTATCTTTGTGTCTGAATGGATAACATTGTCAGTGTATCCCCTCGGGGTGCAAGACTGAGAGTCCAAAATCACCTTGGTGTCAAAATTGGATGTTAGATTGGATAAAACACAAACTTTATCAGTCAAAAAAAGAGCAATCACCCTTAATGCTATAATAGCTAACAACTTATCCGGGATTCTTTGTTTGCAGTTGATTGTCATAATAGAAAATATTTAAAATTAATGCTAAAATATGAAAATTGTCAAGTTCCATTAAATTTGACTTCTTGTTGTTGGTAACTTGATATTTGGGCACGAAACGGCACAATCCAGAGGAAGATGTAGACTGCTGTTATTAGTTTTGTTAACTACTGCTAGTGGAAAGGATGGCGAACAGAATCAGGCATAGAAATAATGAGTCCGTGTTTAGTTCTGAAGATTACATATAATCTACAATGAAATGATACATATTCCTTAAAAATTTAATTTACTTGTTATTCAATGACTAACAAATATCCAAGAAATTCCATCATCTAAGAAAAATATCATTGTGTATTGGTTGTTTCGGCAACCAGTGTGAACCAAACCTTTCATTCCACGAAATCGCAGTTTACTCATAAGCTACACATTTCGTATTGCAACGAATATATCTTTACCTTATTTTACAGTTATTCAGTAATTGACGGATATGGGTATTGCATAGCATTCCCAGCAATATATTGAGGGCAACGTTGATTGGAATGGTAATAAAAGCGTGTCAATTAATTTTACTGTTGTTGGTGCTCTTTGGTCATCATGGTACACAGCATCTGTATTCAACATGACTGTTTCTGGACGCTTCATTTTCATAATTTAAACGCTGAGTCATCGTTATTCATGGTGAAAGCATGTCATAATGTAACATAATGTGTCTATCATTATACATTTGATTGAAACACATTTTAATTTTCAACGATCTTCGTGTATACATTGAACATCGAATAAAGTACGTTTTCCATAACTCTGTGAAAAGAGAAAATTGGTTTCATGAACAGTAATTCAAAGTTTTGTTTTCTTGCACTCTGTTGTTAAATGGAATCAATCTAAGAATATTGGCTACAATATATTGAAATACGCAACTCATGATGGTATATTAAATATGCACCTCGCGATGAGGTTTATATGATAGTTAGATAAGCACCTCGCGATGAGGTTTATATGATAGTTAGATAAGCACCTCGCGATGAGGTTTATATGATAGTTAGATAAGCACCTCGCGATGAGGTTTATATGATAGTTAGATAAGCACCTCGCGATGAGGTTTATATGATAGTTAGATAAGCACCTCGCCATGAGGTTTATATGATAGTTAGATAAGCACCTCGCGATGAGGTTTATATGATAGTTAGATAAGCACCTCGCCATGAGGTTTATATGATAGTTAGATAAGCACCTCGCCATGCGGTGTATAGTGTAGTTGAATAATTTTGTAGCAGCAAGAAGTTTGAGCGGCGACAGAGTAAGTTCGAAAAATAAATGTTTTTAAATCACATTTCTTTATCAATTTGAAAAAGTATTTCAAAATGAGTTAAGATATGTATATAGCCGGTACTTTTCGTTGGATCGTCGATTACACGCGAAAAAATTAATTATATATGTACACATTGAAAATAATCTGTAATTAAAAAAAGCGGAAATTTATTCGAAAATTTAAAAGCATCTGCTGACCTCTTTGTCTTAATTTAGATCGAGATTTGATATTAAAAGATTTGTGATTATCTTTGATTAGGTTATATTATTATTTCATTAGATTATACTGTTAGTTCATTAGTTTATATTGTTACCTCATTAATTTATATTGTTATTTCATTAGGTTATATTGTTTTTTCATTAGATTATATTGTTATTTCATTAGATTATACTGTTATTTCATTAGATTATATTATTATTTCATTAGATTATATTGTTATTTCATTAGATTATACTGTTATTTCATTAGATTATACTGTTATTTCATTAGATTATACTGTTACTTCATTAGATTATATTGTTATTTCATTAGGTTATATTGTTATTTCATTAGATTATATTGTTATTTCATTAGATTATACTGTTACTTCATTAGATTATATTGTTATTTCATTAGATTATACTGTTATTTTCATTAGATTATACTGTTATTTCATTAGATTATATTGTTATTTCATTAGATTATATTGTTATTTCATTAGATTATACTGTTATTTCATTAGACTATATTGTTATTTCATTAGATTATACTGTTAGTTCATTAGATTATATTGCTATTTCATTAGATTATACTGTTTTTTTCATTAGATTATATTGTTAGTTCATTAGTTTATATTGTTACTTCATTAATTTATAGTTATTTCATTAGATTATATTGTTATTTCATTAGATTATATTGTTATTTCATTAGGGTATATTGTTATTTCATTAGATTATATTGTTATTTCATTAGATTATATTGTTACTTCATTAGGTTATATTGTTATTTCATTTATATTGTTATTTCATTAGATTATACTGTTATTTCATTAGATTATATTGTTATTTCATTAGATTATATTGTTATTTCATTAGATTATACTGTTAGTTCATTAGATTATATTGTTATTTCATTAGATTATACTGTTATTTCATTAGATTATATTGTTATTACATTAGATTATATTGTTACTTCATTATATTATATTGTTACTTCATTAGATTATATTGTTATTTCATTAGATTATATTGTTATTTCATTAGATTATATTGTTACTTCATTAGGTTATATTGTTATTGCATTAGATTATATTGTTAGTTCATTAGATTATATTGTTATTTCATTAGATTATATTGTTATTTCATTAGGTTATATTGTTATTTCATTAGATTATATTGTTATTTCATTAGGTTATATTGTTATTTCATTAGATTATATTGTTATTTCATTAGATTATATTGTTACTTCATTAGATTATATTGTTATTTCATTAGATTATATTGTTACTTCATGAGGTTATATTGTTATTTCATTAGATTATATTGTTATTTCATTAGATTATATCGTTACTTCATTAGGTTATATTGTTATTGCATTAGATTATATTGTTAGTTCATTAGATTTTATTGTTATTTCATTAGATTATACTGTTATTTCATTAGATTATATTGTTATTTCATTAGATTATACTGTTATTTCATTAGATTATATTGTTATTTCATTAGATTATATTGTTATTTCATTAGATTATATTGTTATTTCATTAGGTTATGCTGTTAGTTCATTAGTTTATATTGTTACCTCATTAATTTATATTATTTCATTAGATTATATTGTTATTTCATTAGATTATATTGTTATTTCATTAGATTAAACTGTTATTGCATTAGATTATACTGTTAGTTCATTAGATTATATTGTTATTTCATTAGGGTAGAGCGCTGATTCAATTTTCTATTTAATTTTATTAGATCATACCGTTATCTGAAATTTATTTGTTAAACGTTGACGGTGTACCAACGCTACGCTACGAAACTGAACCACTTTCATACCATAAGTCTCAGGAAAATCTTCAACATCAAGTTGATAAGGTCCCATACACTGAGGTACTTGCCCATGCAGGTCTCCCCAGCATCCTCTGATACTGATGTAATGCCAGCTACGCTGGGCGGGACATGTTCTATGCATGCCAGACCACCGGCTGCCTTACAGAGTCTTCTAGGGCGTGCTACATCAACGACAGCGATCCCAAGCAGGTCAGACGAAACGCTTCAAAGACAATCTGAGAGCTACACTGAAAGCATTCAACATAAACACTGATTCCTAGGAGTAAACATCAAGCGCTCAAGTCACTTGGCGTTCGTCTATGCACAAATGATCCAAGTTGTGCGAATTTGCGGGACAGCAGCTGCAGACATGAAGAGGCAAGCCAGAAAAGCACGTGCCATCAACCATCCTGGAGATGTCCCGCTCACCCCCTGTCCTTTATACAAACGAACATTCTTTGCATGGGTTGGCTTCATCAGCCACCTGCGCACGCACCGAACAGAAGCAACTTCTCCAACCCTCGGATGACTAGAAAGGTCCTAGTCAAATCGACGGATGAATAATATATAGATAAAACTGAAGTCGATGACAAATAAGTAATATATATATATATATATATATATATATATATATATATATATATATATATATATATATATATATATATATATACAGATTGACGCTATGAATGTAATGTTGGTTTTGCTAATAGTTATTGCTTGAGGTAAATGATAAAGTCTTTGTGTTGTTATACGAATGGCCTCAGTTTTATCATCATTAATCTGCAGGTTGTTACATTTCATCTGTGATATATCAGACATGCAACTTTCTACTCATTGGATGCTAGCATTAACTTCAGTTAGGTGGCTAGACTTGTATATTTGGGTGTCATCAGCGTACAATTTGTGAGACACTGGGTGATGATCTTTAACACTTTAGAGCGGCTGAGTGTATAGAATATAGTCAATGATGATGAATTTTGAATTATAGTGCTGTATCGCCCACTAGGGGCATGTAGTACTGTTTTAAGTTTCCAGCAAAGCTAGATATTTAATTTCTCCTGGGGGTTAGGAATGGTGCCAATTTCCCCAGGCATTTATGTACTCAGGGAGTACTATTTAATTTGGTCGTCAGGTCGGGGTTGTTATTAAGTAACAATCGACCTGAATGGAGGACCCTGGGTGAGTGGGAATAGACCCAACACACACTCAATTATGTGTGTTAATGGTGTGCAATGGCACATGCGGAGGTATTGGAAATTAGTTTCACATCTCCGCCATTTTGGAGCTATCCGAGTTGTGGCAATAAAAGTGAGGTACCATTACGTCCAAGGATGTCGTACAGCCCGCAACATCGTGATTCCTTGCTTAATTCAAATCTGGTCCAGTTATTACTAATGGACAGGAAAATACCAATAATGTGTAAGCCACTTATGTAATTAAATCAAATCAACGAAGTTGTAAAATTTGTATAACTAGCTTAACTTTCCAATAGTTCTAGTACAAAGTGTACATGTATTAAGTCCATAACAAGATTGAATACTAAGATGTCGATGCGACATAAATAAGTATAGTCACTGTTTGGTAAAAATAGCTTGTTAATTATGAACGGTACGCAAACAAAACAAAAAAATATCAAGTCCGGTTTTGTGAAACAGATTGTTCGAAGAGGGTTCTCGTACCAAGTGAGGACCCTGTTAACCAGGCAATAAAAACAATCGGATTCTTTTCTGTGCTGCTTTTTCGTCTGTTTGAGTAGCCCCTAATGTCAGGCTGCCATCTTGTTCTTATGGTGTCCCAGCATATGGTTGTTTTCTCGGGCCAGTCACCGATTTCATTTGCCCTGGGTTTTTTTAAAGTTGTTTCTCTCCTGATGTGTTTCCGGTTTTGGTCCAGAATAGAATATAGTGAACAGGTCAGACCCATGTGGAACACCACAAAAATTAATCAACTGGGCTGAAATGTACTCCATTTGCAAATACTATTTGTGTCCTGTTGACTAAGTATGACTTTAACCACAGTAAAGCTGTATTATGAATGCCAAATACATGCTGGAGAATGTGAGTAATACAGCTTGGTATATTGTGTCAAATTCTGCAAACAAATCAAGAAGGGCGAGGGCTGTAATCTTTTCGCTATCCAAAACAGAGAGAATGTCATTAAATACTTTCAGAAGAGTAGTTTAAGTACTGCGACAAAGGCGATGCAGACTGTACATTGCTAAAACGAATGTTTGAATTCAAATGATATGCAAGTTGGGTTAGAATAACTTTTTCTGAGATTTTTTATATGAATGGGAAATTAGAAACTGGACGGTAGTTCTTAAAATCGTTATGGCCATGTGTTGGTTTCTTCAGCAGAGGATGTACAACGGCAGTTTTGAAAACTGATGGGAATTCTTCCGATGAGAGAGAGAGAGAGATAGTAATAATATCAGTTAGTGTAGGCAATATTTTGTCTAAGCACTCAAGATGTTCGAATTTGATCAAATTCACATGACGTTGGCACACTCTTCATCCCGATTGTCCGTACTAAATTCGTAGAGACAGGTTCAAATGCTCCTAATGGTTGTCGCTGAAATTTTCTATCGTAAATGTATGGTGACGACGAGTCAACTGAAATTGTGTTGTTAAGGGTATCTTCAATGGTTTGTTCTTTGTCAGGGAAAAAATTTGCAAATAGGTCTGGAAGGTCTACTGGGGAGAAAGTAGTTGGAAGTGGTGTATATTTATTTGTACCTTGAAATTAGTTTGTTAGCTACGACGAAGAGCTCTTTGCAGATGGAACTCTCCGTGATCTTAGTACTGTGTTGGGATAATTTGGCTAAATGGGCTATGTTTGTGACGTTTTCTTAGCGGCTTCTTAGATTTGTTTATGAATAGTGAGGCTGGTGTAAAGCCAAAGCCTCTCTGCTTTACGGCGGTCTCTTTTGGCAGTGGCTAATGATTATTAACGACTGTCATCACTGACTTCACGATTACGATAATATATGAACATGTAAGTACAACCTGTGGCAAAATGAAACGTCTGATAAACGATTTAAAACTAACAAATCAACAAAACCTTGGACTCAAGTAATTTAAATCGGATAAATCAATGAAACCTTGGACTCAAGTAATTTAAATCGGATAAATCAACAAAATCTTGGACTAAAGTAATTTAAATCGGATAAATCAACGAAACCTTGGACTCAAGTAATTTAAATCGGATAAATCAATGAAACCTTGGACTCAAGTAATTTAAATCGGATAAATCAACGAAACCTTGGACTCAAGTAATTTAAATCGGATAAATCAATGAAACCTTGGACTCAAGTAATTTAAATCGGATAAATCAATGAAACCTTTGATCTCTTTCATCGAAATCAAATAAATCAATAAAACCTTGGACTCATTTCATCTAAATCAGACAAATCAATCAAACCGTGGACTTATTTTATATAAATCAGAGAAAAGAATAATACAATCAGACAAATCAATCAAACTTTGGACCCATTTCATCGAAATCAGGAAAGTCAATAAAACGTGGTACTCATTTCATATAAATCAGACAAGTCAATCAAACCTTGGACTCATTTCATCAAATCAGACAATCAATAAAAGCTTGGACTCTTTTAATCTAAATCGGACCAATCAATACAACCTTGGACTCATTTCATATAAATCAGACAAATCAAAAGAACTTTAGACTGAGTTCAAATAAATCAGACAAACGAATAATAAAATCAGACAAATCAATCAAACTTTAGACTCATTTCATCTAAATCAGACAAATCAATCAAACTTTGGACTCATTTCATTGAAATCAGACAAATAAATAAGACCTCGTATTCATTTTATATAAATCAGACAAATCAATCAAGCTTTGGACTCAATTCCTTTAAATCAAACAAATCAATAAAACCTTGGACTCGTTTCATTGAAATTAGACAATCAATAAAACTCAGAAACCTTTCATCTAAATCAGACAACTCAATCAATCCCTGGACTCATTTCATCTACATCAGACAATCATACAAAACCTTAAACTCATTTCATCTAAATCAATCAACAAAACCTTGGACTCATTTCATCTAAATCAGTCAACAAAACCTTGGACTCATTTCGTCGAAATCAGAAAATCAATAAAGCCTTGCACTCAGTTCATCCTAATCAGATAAGTCAATAAAACATTGCTCCCATTTCATCTAAATCAAACAAAAGAATAACAAAATCAGACAAATCAATCAAAGTATGGACTCATTTCATCTAAATCAGACAAAAGAATCAACCATTGGACTCATATCTTCGAAATCAGAAAAATCAATCAAACCTTGGACTCATTTAAACTAAATCAGAAAAATCAATCAAAGTATGGACTCATTTCATCTAAATAAGACAAATCAATCAGACCTTTAACTCGTTTCATCTAAATCAGAGACCTAAAGGATCTTACTCGAAAAAGTAATATTAATGTTTTAAGTTGCAAGTTGACGATAGTTATAAAATAAACAACATAAAGTAAGTTTGTAATAGACAACTAACTAATGACGTTATATATTGCCAAATGGCCCAATCAGGAGTCTCACCAATAAAAAGATGCATTAAAAATCTGCTAGAAATATAACATGACTAAAAATGAGGTATTGTGTCGAAATTGAATTATTTAAATAAAAAATTCAGCGGATGTAACTGCACTAATTGACGACATTAAAACCATTTTTTGCTGAAGTTATTTCGACGAAAGGAAAGTGTGTTTGCCTGACAATCATGGGAGATAACTCCACTAACAGATAGATGACGTTACAGACAGAAAATCTAACTCGGATACACCGACAAGAAAACTCCACTTAGATCTCGTCAATATCAAGACCCAAGCCAAATATATTTAAATTACAACAGCAAATACGAGATTAATTCTAGAGAAATGGGTGCGTGTGGTAATCAAGGGCCTTAACTCTGCTAAGTGGTTAATTGTTGACAAGTTCTCGGTAGCTATTGTGCGGAAGAAAATTTGACAGGTGTAAAAATCATGGATAATAACTCTATTTAACAAAGTCGCACAACGCTGCCAAAAAACTACTTGGAATCTATTACCAATACGAAGCTGCGTGTCAAAATTGGTTTAATGCAATCATAATTATATGATTTAATTTACAGAAACAAAAATGGATTAATGATTCTGTAAACAAATCAGGAACTACGCCGTCCATAAACTATGCTGTAGAACATTGACAATCAAACACATCAGTACTCTTACCATTGACAATCAAACACATCAAAGATCTTAACATTGACAATCAAACACATCAGAGATCTTAACAGTGACAATCAAACACATCAGAGATCTTAACATTGACAATCAAACACATCAGAGATCTTAACATTGACAATCAAACACATCAGAGATCTTAACATTGACAATCAAACACATCAGAGATCTTAACATTGACAATCAAACACATCAGTACTCTTACTCACAATGAAGCAGTCTACCAACGTTCCTTGACATGTTATTAGAATGAAAGGATTCTTTGTCCAGAAACGAATCTAGGAATATATAAGAATCTGACTTTTGTGCAAAAAGGAAAATTATTAAGTTTATCAATCAAGGGGCAACAACTCTGTTACAAGACAACACTGACAATCCATCCTATCCTGGGTTTTAACGGATTTAGTTTCTTTCTTAACACATGGCTGGAATGCAGTTATTTTTTTGTGTGCTTAAATGAAAGGAGGAATGGAAATCCTTTTTTCGTGTCCCTAGGGTTCAACAAGAGAGGAATAATAATAATAATAATAATAATAATAATAATAATAATAATAATAATAATCATAATAATCATTATAATGATTATGATAATAATAATAATGATAATAACAATAATAATGATAAAATACTAGAACGAATAATAATAATAATAATAATAATAATAATAATAATAATAATAATAATAATAATAATAATACAATAATAATAATCATAATAATCATTATGATTATGATAATAATAATAATGATAATAACAATAATAATGATAAAATAATAAAACGAATAATAATAATAATAATAATAATAATAATAATAATAATAATAATAATAATTATTATTATTAATATTATTATTATTATTATTATTATTATTATTATTATTATTATTATTATTCAGTGAAGAAAACATTTAGCTTTTAACAAAGCAGGTTTTGAAAGAAAAATATGGCGTGCAAACGCAAGAGACATGTCCTTCATTCTTTATTTGGTATCCTCTAAGATGTGCGAGTTCTGCAAAAAAAAGTTCTGTTTTATTTCTAATACATGTGAATTAGTCCTGGTTGTAAAAATCTGTTATTGACCAGTGTTTATGTCTTTGCCTATCTTTGAAATGTTGCGGCAACTCAAAGCATCTAACTCTCAATATCATTGTGCCGGTGTTTACAGAGTTCAAACAAATACAAAACATCCCACCTTATAATCGTTTGTTTTCATCCATTGCGTCTCTACAAATTTGGTTCCATAATGGAGACAGGTGAATTGAACCAAGTTTAAGAGTTTTAATTATATAGCATACTAATATGAATCACGAAATCCCGTTACAAGTTATCGATGAACGAGAATTGGCGATGAGTATGCAAACATCTAGACCTATTTTTGCCAATAAACCTTGGCTATTGTGCTTTGTTTTTTTCAAGAGACTCCACACAATTATTACAATTAAGAAGAATGTACTAAACTAACGATATTAAATATGCATCTAAACCAAGTTAAATTACATTTATTGAAATAAAATCTGAACAGTTCTACAGCTTAAAATAATAATTCTTTTAGGTGGTTACATTTGGTTAGAGCCTCAGTTTCGATGATAGCATGGTTGTTACAGACCACAATTTTATAAACCAACGAACAATGACCCCTCTTTGGACTAAAGAGGATTTCGGTTCCATTAGATAAATTTAGGTGCGAACATGCAAATATATTTCTAAATATCAGGAAATCGATACCAAGGAAATCGATAACAAGGAAATCGATACCAAGGAAATCGATACCAAGGAAGCTGATACTCAGTGCCATTGATACGTGAATTCGCAATCTATTATACTATTAGAAGGTGTTGTAAACATCAAATGCTGAAAGTTGGCCTTAATTTCAATAATACAAACTTCATTGGGGCCCCAAGTGGCCGAGTGGTCTAAAACGCTGTCCGTTACGGACCACTGCCATCTCACCTCTGTCTGCGTGTGTTCGAGTCTAAGATTCGGCAAATGTAGTTATGTGAGAAAGCTTGCCAGTATCTTCTCGTGGGTCGGTGGTTCTTTCCGGGGTTTGTCCGGTTTCTTCCTCCACCATTAATACTGGCCTCCATGTATAGCCTATATTGTGCTGAAAAATGGCGTTAAACCATAAAAAACAAACAAAACAAACTTCATTTGTAATGAGATACCCTTTATCTTTCTATACTTGCCCTTGCCGTTTTAGTCTTGCGAGTTATTTTGCCTTGTCAAATATCAGTTAGTGACATAAACTATTTGGACATTATATATAAAATTATTGCATGTTTTAAGTTTTTTTTATATACCTTTTCCGAGCTTTAATCGAGTGACCAACTACTAAATGTGACGTGCAATTGCGCCCCTTATCTAGACAGGTGTTATTAATTAGTCACCCACTTTACTCCTATCAAATTGAAGGTATAAATGATTGATAATTATTTCTAGCCTGTCCTTTTGCGCCATCTGTCACTTGTATGTTAGCTTTTATGTTTTGCTTAATTATTATTATATCTGAGAACAGACTGACTCTTACGCTTTGGGTATTGTATTTAATTACCTGTTTCAAAGCATATGTTGTAGTGTATCAGCGCATCTAAAAGTGTGCTCCTAAACAGCTTCGATTTTAGATATTGTTACGTTTACCTACGTGTGTGGCCGACAAAAGCGAATTAACTATTTATTACTACTTCTTTAAACAATCCCTTCAGTAGCAGGAATAAATAAGCATATCAACTTGCTCTGTCCTTTCCACATACGTTTCTATGGTCAAATAATAGTATGCACTATTAGTTCATCCCATAATACCCTGTATATGTATAAATTCATCCAAACGTAACGCATATTAGTCCATCCCATAATACCCCGTATGCGTATATTTTCATCCAACATAAGCACATTAATACATGTCATAATGCTATGTATGCGTTATATTTTCATCCAAAAGAAAAGCCATCTAAACCAATCAATATACCCTGTATGTGTAGAATCTTATCTAAAAAGAAACGCATATTAGTCCATCCCATAATACCCTGCCTGTGTATATTTGCATTCAAAGGAAACATACAAACCAAATGTGTTTATTTTCTCCTAGAATAAATACACACAAGCCAAATGTGTGTATCTTCGTTAAAACAATCGACATATACAAACCAAATGTGTTTATTTTCATCCAGAAGAAAAACTCACAAAAGAATGGGACAATTTTATATAAAACAGCGATAGACTGGACAACATGACTTATACAAGAAATTACAGAAACGGCATCGAAAGCTAGTGGAGAGAAAATATTTACGTATCACAGGGTTTTGGCGGATAATACAATTCGTTGTATATAACAACGTGTTTCACATGAATATAAAAGAATCCTCAAGAGAAAAAAAGACTTTAAAAATGATATATGGATTGGTGAAAGATGGGTAACTTATATTATATACAGTAGTCCCCCTCTTGAACGGCCCCCGCCCCCCTGACCAGCGGCCACCCGCTTCTTACGGGCAGAATTCCTTGGCACCGACGAGAAAAAAGACTTTTAAAAATGTTATATGGATAGCTAAAATATGGGTAATTTAAGATATATGGATAGGCAAAAGATGGATAATTTAAAATATATGAAATGGTAAGAGATCTCTAATTCAAGATATATGGAATAGAGAAAGATGGGTCATTTAAGATATATGAATAGGTAGATGATGGGTAATTTAACATATATTGATATATAAAAGATGGGTAATTAAAATATACGGAATGGTAAAAACATGGGTAATGTAAGATATATGAATAGGTACTAGATTACATGGATAGCTTAAAGATGGGTAATTTATATTATATGGATAGCTTAAAGATGGGTAATTTATATTACATGGATAGCTTAAAGATGGGTAATTTATATTATATGGATAGCTTAAAGATGGGTAATTTATATTATATGGATAGCTTAAAGATGGGTAATTTATATTATATGGATAGCTTAAAGATGGGTAATTTATATTATATGGATAGCTTAAAGATGGGTAATTTATATTATATGGATAGCTTAAAGATGGGTAATTTATATTATATGGATAGCTTAAAGATGGGTAATTTATATTACATGGATAGCTTAAAGATGGGTAATTTATATTATATGGATAGCTTAAAGATGGGTAATTTATATTATATGGATAGCTTAAAGATGGGTAATTTATATTATATGGATAGCTTAAAGATGGGTAATTTATATTATATGGATAGCTTAAAGATGGGTAATTTATATTATATGGATAGCTTAAAGATGGGTAATTTATATTATATGGATAGCTTTTAAGATGGGTAATTTATATTATATGGATAGCTTAAAGATGGGTAATTTATATTATATGGATAGGTAAAAGATGGGTAATTTATATTATATGGATAGGTAAAAGATGGGTAATTTATATTATATGGATAGGTAAAAGATGGGTAATTTATATTATATGGATAGGTAAAAGATGGGTAATTTATATTATATGGATAGGTAAAAGATGGGTAATTTATATTATATGGATAGGTAAAAGATGGGTAATTTATATTCTATGGATAGCTTAAAGATGGGTAATTTATATTACATGGATAGCTTAAAGATGGGTAATTTATATTATATGGATAGGTAAAAGATGGGTAATTTATATTACATGGATAGCTTAAAGATGGGTAATTTATATTACATGGATAGCTTAAAGATGGGTAATTTATATTATATGGATAGCTTAAAGATTGGTAATTTATATTATATGGATAGGTAAAAGATGGGTAATTTATATTATATGGATAGGTAAAAGATGGGTAATTTATATTATATGGATAGCTTAAAGATGGGTAATTTATATTATATGGATAGCTTAAAGATGGGTAATTTATATTACATGGATAGCTTAAAGATGGGTAATTTATATTACCTGGATACCTTAAAGATGGGTAATTTATATTATATGGATAGGTAAAAGATGGGTAATTTATATTATATGGATAGCTTAAAGATGGGTAATTTATATTATATGGATAGCTTAAAGATGGGCAATTTATATTATATGGCTAACTTACAGATGGGCAATTTATATTATATGGATAGCTTAAATATGGGTAATTTATATTATATGGATAGCTTAAAGATGGGCAATTTATATTATATGGATAGCTTACAGATGGGCAATTTATATTATATGGATAGCTTAAAGATGGTTAATTTATATTATATGGATAGGTAAAAGATGGGTAATTCATGTGATATGGATAGGTAAAAGATGGGTAATTCATGTGATATGGATAGGTAAAAGATGGGTAATTTATATCATATGGATAGCTTACAGATGGGTAATTTATGTTATATGGATAGGTTAAAGATGGGTAATTCATGTGATATGGATAGGTAAAAGATGGGTAATTTATATTATATGGATAGCTTACAGATGGGTAATTTATGTTATATGGATAGGTTAAAGATGGTTAATTCATGTGATAAGGATAGGTAAAAGATGGGTAATTTATATTATATGGATAGCTTACAGATGGGTAATTTATGTTATATGGATAGGTTAAATATGGGTAATTCATGTGATATGGATAGGTAAAAGATGGGTAATTTATATTATATGGATAGCTTAAAGATGGGTAATTTATATTATATGGATAGCTTAAAGATGGGTAATTTATATTATATGGATAGCTTACAGATGGGTAATTTATGTTATATGGATAGGTTAAAGATGGGTAATTCATGTGATATGGATAGGTAAAAGATTGGTAATTTATATTATATGGATAGCTTACAGATGGGTAATTTATGTTATATGGATAGCTTACAGATGGGTAATTTATGTGATATGGATAGGTTAAAGATGGGTAATTCATGTGATATGGATAGGTAAAAGATGGGTAATTTATATTATATGGATAGCTTACAGATGGGTAATTTATGTTATATGGATAGGTTAAAGATGGGTAATTCATGTGATATGGATAGCTTAAAGATGGGTAATTTATGTTATATGGATAGGTAAAAGATGGGTAATTTATGTTATATGGATAGGTAAAAGATGGGTAATTTATATTATATGGATAGGTAAAAGATGGGTAATTTATGTTATATGGATAGGTTAAAGATGGGTAATTCATGTGATATGGATAGGTAAAAGATGGGTAATTTATATTATATGGATAGCTTACAGATGGGTAATTTATGTTATATGGATCGGTTAAAGATGGGTAATTCATGTGATATGGATAGGTAAAAGATGGGTAATTTATATTATATGGATAGCTTAAAGATGGGTAATTTATATTATATGGATAGCTTTCAGATGGGTAATTTATGTTATATGGATAGGTTAAAGATGGGTAATTCATGTGATATGGATAGGTAAAAGATGGGTAATTTATATTATATGGATAGCTTACAGATGGGTAATTTATGTTATATGGATAGGTTAAAGATGGGTAATTCATGTGATATGGATAGGTAAAAGATGGGTAATTTATATTATATGGATAGCTTAAAGATGGGTAATTTATATTATATGGATAGCTTAAAGATGGGTAATTTGTATTATATGGATAGTTTACAGATAGGCAATTTTTATTATATGGATTGCTTAAAGATGGGCAATTTATATTATATGGATAGCTTACAGATGGGTAATTTATATTATATGGATAGGTTAAAGATGGGTAATTCATGTGATATGGATAGGTAAAAGATGGGCAATTCATATTATATGGATAGCTTACAGATGGGCGATTTATATTATATGGATAACTTACAGATGGGTAATTTATATTATATGGATTGGTAAAAGATGGGTAATTTATATTATATGGATAGGTAAAAGATGGGTAATTCATGTGATATGGATAGGTAAAAGAATGGTAATTTATATTATATGGATAGGTAAAAGATGGGTAATTTATATTATATGGATAGCTTAAAGATGGGTAATTTATATTATATGGATAGGTAAAAGATGGGTAATTTATGTTATATGGATAGGTTAAAGATGGGTAATTCATGTGATATGGATAGGTAAAAGAATGGTAATTTATATTATATGGATAGGTAAAAGATGGGTAATTTATATTATATGGATAGGTAAAAGATGGGTAATTCATGTGATATGGATAGGTAAAATAATGGTAATTTATATTATATGGATAGGTAAAAGATGGGTAATTTATATTATATGGATAGGTAAAAGATGGGTAATTCATGTGATATGGATAGGTAAAAGAATGGTAATTTATATTATATGGATAGGTAAAAGATGGGTAATTTATATTATATGGATAGGTAAAAGATGGGTAATTTATATTATATGGATAGGTAAAAGATGGGTAATTTATATTATATGAATAGGTAAAAGATGGGTAATTCATGTGATATGGATAGGTAAAAGAATGGTAATTTATATTATATGGATAGGTAAAAGATGGGTAATTTATGTTATATGGATAGGTAAAAGATGGGTAATTCATGTGATATGGATAGGTAAAAGAATGGTAATTTGTATTATATGGATAGGTAAAAGATGGGTAATTTATATTATATGGATAGGTAAAAGATGGGTAATTCATGTGATATGGATAGGTAAAAGATGGGTAATTTATATTATATGGATAGGTAAAAGATGGGTAATTTATGTTATATGGATAGGTTAAAGATGGGTAATTCATGTGATATGGATAGGTAAAAGAATGGTAATTTATATTATATGGATAGGTAAAAGATGGGTAATTTATATTATATGGATAGGTAAAAGATGGGTAATTCATGTGATATGGATAGGTAAAAGAATGTTAATTTATATTATATGGATAGGTAAAAGATGGGTAATTTATATTATATGGATAGGTAAAAGATGGGTAATTTATATTATATGGATAGGTAAAAGATGGGTAATTTATATTATATGGATAGGTAAAAGATGGGTAATTCATGTGATATGGATAGGTAAAAGATGGGTAATTTATATTATATGGATAGGTAAAAGATGGGTAATTCATGTGATATGGATAGGTAAAAGAATGGTAATTTATATTATATGGATAGGTAAAAGATGGGTAATTTATATTATATGGATAAGTAAAAGATGGGTAATTTATATTATATGGATAGGTAAAAGATGGGTAATTTATATTATATGGATAGGTAAAAGATGGGTAATTTATATTATATGGATAAGTAAAAGATGGGTAATTCATGTGATATGGATAGGTAAAAGATGGGTAATTCATGTGATATGGATAGCTAAAACAGGGGTAATTTATATTATGATACAAACGATGTGGTATTTATGATACATGGATAGGAAAAAGATGTGTAATTTATATTATATGGATAGGTAAAAGATGGGTAATTCATGTGATATGGATAGGTAAAAGAATGGTAATTTATATTATATGGATAGGTAAAAGATGGGTAATTTATATTATATGGATAGGTAAAAGATGGGTAATTCATGTAATATGGATAGGTAAAAGATGGGTAATTTATATTATATGGATAGGTAAAAGATGGGTAATTCATGTGATATGGATAGGTAAAAGAATGGTAATTTATATTATATGGATAGGTAAAAGATGGGTAATTTATATTATATGGATAAGTAAAAGATGGGTAATTTATATTATATGGATAGGTAAAAGATGGGTAATTTATATTATATGGATAGGTAAAAGATGGGTAATTTATATTATATGGATAAGTAAAAGATGGGTAATTCATGTGATATGGATAGGTAAAAGATGGGTAATTCATGTGATATGGATAGCTAAAACAGGGGTAATTTATATTATGATACAAACGATGTGGTATTTATGATACATGGATAGGTAAAAGATGTGTAATTTATGATACATGGATAGGTAAAAGATGTGTAATTTATGATACATTGATAGTTAAAAGATGTGTTATTTATGATACATGGATAGGTAAAAGATGTGTTATTTATGATACATGGATAGGTAAAAGATGTGTAATTTATGATACATGGATAGGTAAAAGATGTGTTATTTATGATACATGGATAAGTAAAAGTTGCGTAATTTATAATACATGGATAGGTAGAAGATGGATAATTGATTATATATGGATAGGTAAAAAATGGATAATTTATTATATATAGATAGGTAAAAGATGGATAATTTATTATATATGGATAGGTAAAAAATGGATAATTTATTATATATAGATAGGTAAAAGATGGATAATTTATGATATATGGATAGGTAAAAGAAGCATAATTATGACCCATGGATAGGTAAACGATGGATAATTTATGATCTATGGATGAGTTTGTTTGTTTGTTTGTTTGTTTGATTAGGATTTCTAATGTAGCTTTAACAATGTTTCAGTCATATCTCTACGACGTCTGCCGTGAGGCAGTCTTTAGTGATATCTAGCACTGGGGCATCATGCCACGGACACGTAGCATGATGTCCCACCCAGTCACATTATCCTGACACCAGGTCAACCAGTACTAACACTAACCTCTTAATGCTGAGCGCCCAGCGAGGCAGCTGTTAGCAACCATTTTTGTAAGTCTTTGGTATGATTCGGCCGTGGATCGAACCCGCGGCGTATGCTCTAACCACTAGGCCACTGGATCGATGGATGAGTAACAGATGGGTAATTTAAGATATATTGATTGGTAAACAATGGGCAATGTATGATATGAGGAAAAGTGAAAGATCGGTTAATGTTTTAAACGCCGCTAATTCTAATTAATAAAAGCAAAATGATTGATAATGCAATAAAATTTTCTCACCTCTGTCTGCGTGGGTTCGAGTCTAAGATTCGGTTAATGTAGTTATGCGAGAAAGCTTGCCAGCAGGCCCAGTTTAACCACTAGGCGAACTAGGCGGCCGCCTAGGGCGGCAAATTTCTGGGGCGGCACAAAGAGTTACTTAAAAAATAAAAATAGTAAAAAAATTGCCGCCTTTAGTAATAAATGGATCGAATAATAATACAGTTTTCCCGCTAGATGAAACGAATTGTATAGTATAAATGTAATCACTAATTTACTTACGTTACGGGCAAATACCGCCACATCCGGTGACGTCATTTCGAAATTCAAAACAAAACAGTAAATCGTAATAACATTTTATTTTGCAGTTTCCGTCGTTTTTTCAATACCCCATGGCAGAGAGAAAACGATTGTCTGGTGCACAGTATCGTAAACGACGGGCTGAACATGACAAATACGTTACAAAACAAGGAGACTCATTGCTAAAGTATCTATGTACACCGCACAGAGACACAGATGGTCCTGAGGAGTTAAACAATCAAGCTGAAGCAGACAAGGAAGCAGAGAAATCCGACGAGATGACAGTATCAGAAGAGTTTGAGCCACAAAATGAAATGCACAGTACGCACCAAGAAACAAAATCTGAAGGGCATAACATCGACAAGTTTACTGGTTTATATGTTAACTATGGCGATCCGGCTACTTGGACCAAATTTGATGATCATATGCGACAAATTTTGGTAGAACATGGACCAGAACAAGTTGAGCATTACAATCGCAGGCTTGTGAATGGAGAAGAAATTCGCAGACATTGGCTGCAGTATTCTGTAAGTAATGACTCTGTTTATTGCTTCTGCTGCAAGCTGTTTACCAGTAGCACAATAGGTGCGTCATCTCTTTCTGATAAAGGTTCACATGATTGGAAAAGCATGTCCGCAATTCTATCAGGGCATGAGAAAAGCATTGAACATCTAGCGAATTTTCAGTCATGGAAGCCTTTGGAAGGAACTTGAGCTGCGACTACGGCACATGACAACAATTGATGCCGAACACTTGCGTCTCATTAAAAAAGAAGAACAATATTGGCAGCAAATCCTGAAACGGTTGATTGCCTTAGTTAGAGTGCTTGGTATGCAAAATCTTTTTTTTTCGTGGAACACATGAGAAACTGAACACTTCTGATAACGGGAACTTCCTGAAATTTGTGGAATTTCTTGCTTTGTTTGACCCACTTATGGATGAGCATCTTCGAAAGATTAGAGACAATGAGACACATGTACATTATCTTGACAAAGACATACAGAATGAACTGATTCAGCTTTTATCCAATGCAATCAAACAAAAAATTCTAGCATCTGCTCGTGATGCTAAGTACTTTTCAATAATTCTAGATTGCACACCAGATGCTGGTCATGTTGAACAAATGACCATGATCATTCGCTTTGTGGATGTGATTTCTTTGCTAGGCGAACTAGGCAATCGCCTAGGGCGCTGGGGTAAGGGTTTAGTTCATTATAGGCGGGGGGGGGGGGGTGAGTGGAAGGGGGCGCCAGATATCTGATCTCACCTAGGGCGCCAAAATGCCTTGCACCGGCCCTGCTTGCCAGTAGCTTCTCGCGGGTCGGTGGTTTTTTCCGGGGTTTTCCTGTGTTCTTCCTCCACCAATAATACTGGCCGCCATGTATAGCCTATATTGTGCTGAAATTTGGCACTAAACCATACAACAGCAATAAATCTTAATGTGTTGCCGAAAAGGGTGTCAATTTCCTCATCAATACATGCAAATATACGCTTTACCTGCATTAAGGTGAACATAAATAATTCAGATCTAATGTAAACGCTTGTAGGATTTGCAAACCCAATTTCTTTCTGATTTAGGGACATTATGAAGGTGGTGGGGGTGAGATGCAATACCTGTTTGATATTGATTTAGAGTTAATGCGAAGGAGGGGTTGGATGCAATCCCTGTTTGATATTCATTGCTACTATGACTGTAATATTGAATCAATTATTGCTTATTTCATTTTCTTTTATTAATTTGTATTTCTCTGATGTGACACAAGCCCAGACTGCAAGCGCCAGGATGAAACGGAAAGGGGAAGGATCTTGGCCGAGTTATTTCCATTATTCTTTTTACTCTGCCTCCATTTCCTAGGTTCGATGAAGATAAAAATGCTTAATCCGATAATCTGCAGGTAATTTAGCCACTTAAGATCATCGCCATAACAAACTCAAAGATGAGATACTAATAACATATGTTCAAGCGAGCTTCAAACACTTCAACAGGATGCAAATCCCGTTCAATATGCTGTTAACTTCCTCCAACAACCTTGTATATTTCCGTTTCTATAGAAACGGGAATTTCATAGAAATAAAAATGCCACTATATCACGAATATCATCAATCCTGAATAATAATAATAATAATAATAATAATAATAATAATAATAATAATAATAATATGTGTTCAGTACATCAATAGCTAGTTTCAATATGGGATACATGGATTCTAAACTTTGTAACAAGAATATAATACATGAAAATGATATAAGTCCATTTTAAACTTCAGATTATTTGGCCAGGCGTATATATTTCAATGTACAAATAACATATGATTATTTAGTGCATGTACAATCACCTTCTGTATTGATTGGATACAAAATCAGACTTTCAGGAAAATGTTATGTCTTACATGATTTTAAAATTAAAATTAATCAAATAGATTTTGTATTTATGTATATCTTTATTATCGGGACAGAGTTCTGTGTCATGCAATATGCACTGACTGCAAATAAACTTTTCAACGCACATAACATGATATTATTGTTAAACTTAATTTAATAATAGTACAAACAATTTCTATATCTCACATTTACACACACACACACACACACACACACACACACACACACACACACAAACGGTCATACTACGGTTAGTGTCTGTTACACAGGGTCATGAGGCTAGTCTGTTACGCAGGGGCATGGGGTTAGTGTTTGTTACACAATGTCACGAGGTTAATGTCTGTTACACAGGGTCATGAGCTTAGTGTATATTACACCGGGTCATGAAGTTAATTTATGTTACACGGGGCCATACGATTGATGTTTGTTACACCGGATCTTGAGATTAGTGTATGTTATACAGGGTCATGAGGTTAGTGTCTGTTACACAGGGACATGGGATTAGTGTTTGTTACACAACGTCACGAGGTTAATGTTTGTTACACAGGGTCATGAGGTTATTTTATGTTACACAGGGTCATGGGGTTAGTGTTTGTTACACAAGGTCACGAGGTTAATGTCTGTTACACAGGGTCATGAGGTTAGTGTATGTTACACAGGGACATGAGTTTAATTTCTGTTACACGGGTCATGCGATTGATGTTTGTTACACCAGGTCATGAGATTAGTGTTTGTTACACATGGGTTATGAAGTTAGACCCTGCTTTAGAGGATATTTAATTTCTACTGTTTGGTGGCTTTTCTCAATGATTATATGTTACGTATATAGAATTTCTACTGTTTGGTGGCTTTGCTCAATGATTATATGTTACGTATATAGAATTTCTACTGTTTGGTGGCTTTGCTCAATGATTATATGTTACGTATATAGAATTTCTACTGTTTGGTGGCTTTTCAAAATGAGTATATGTTATGTATATCTACAATTTGTAATTCACATTTGTCCAAATCAATTTCATGGTCTACCTGTTCAGTGACATAATGTAAACATGATAAAATGTAGCTAATTTTCTCTATGATTATAGATTAAGTATTCATATAATTATTAACGGAGGCAAGTAGGTTTAATTCTATCTGAATGTGGGAAATTAATTTTTCACTTGGAAATTCATAGACAATTTTGAAAGATTTAGAGAGAAGTCTGACCTACAAGCTGGTTCTAGTATTGTGTCTTAGTGTTTCATGTGAATGTTTTTTTACTTGGGAAATAATTCAATCGTGCCTTAACATCAGATGTTTAATCAGTCTTATTAATGAGTTTAGTTTTTTTATTTTATTTTGGTGAGTTTATATATTCAGTTTGTTTTCACTGCAATCACAAAGTACTTAGTTATACATGTACTTATTGGACTAGGACAATCATTAGCAATTTTGGCGAATTCAGTCAGGGACATTTTGGATTAAATTATTGCAATGCATCAAAAGACTGTTAGCACAACGCCACATTCAAGGCCATTGACACATTATCACGTTGGAGATAAGAAGCATATTAAGATATTCACTATGGAATGTATTTGAACCACCACTATTCGAATACATTTGGAACACTACTATTCGAATTTATCTGGAACACCACTATTTGAATTATGTGGAACATCAATATTCGAATGTATTTGGAACACCACTGTTCGAATGTATTTGGAGCACCATTATTCGAATGTATTTGGAACACCACTATTTAAAGGTATTTGGAACACCACTATTTAAAGGTATTTGGAACACCACTCGAATTCAGTTGGAACTTATGATAAAACATTTTGGACTTTGGACTCTAATTCACAATAATCTGAGTTCATTGTTAATTTTAACTTTGTTTTCAGTGGAAATAAATTAATTGTTCAATTTTACAAAACAATTGGGGTTTTCTTCTTTTCTGTTACTTTGTTTAAGGTCATCGAATTGTAACTGAGTCATTATATTTGGGTCTGTTACACAGGGGGATGATGTAGTATCTGCTATTTTAAGTACACTGCAAAGGCACTCTGTAGGTTGAGTGGGTAGGTAATTTAATATGTAATGTAACTATAACTATGTAATGTCCTGCTTTGATGGATCGAAATCTACGTTTGAAAGGTCTTGATCGTCATTATTTGCTTCAAGGTTGAACATATAGCTTAGAACATTACAGTCACAAACTTACAAAAGCATGCAAGCCATCTGTACACAGGTAAACAATGAAAATGTAAACAAGGCTGTGCCATTTCAGTCGGATACACAAAACTAAATTCAACGATAAACGGAATTACTTTGTGAATCGGA